>CM042015.1:77129196-77549196 GCA_023525715.1 Cichorium intybus
GCCGACCATGTAGTAATTTAAGGAAAATTTAACCCAAAAATACACATAATAAAGACGAATTTGATGAACATGTGACAACGCCTAGTGATATCAAGTATTTTAGGCGTTGTTGAACCCTGTTCTTGGTAAAATTATATCAAATATGCATGGGTATTCTCACTTTTCGTGTCAGGACTTGTCTGGAGAAAAAGAATAAAAACAGGGACTAAAGATGTACAAAAGGAAAAAGTATGGAAAGAATGCAAAATCAAGAGAAACACGTACGCGCGCCGCGGAATTCTCTTCTGCGCGACGCGGGCGTAAGGCGGTGGAATACATTTTGAATGACGAAAAAACGGGGAACGGATAAGTACGTGCGCCGCGGATTTCCATTATGCGCGGCGCGGTCACGGGAAATTTGCAACTATAAATAGAGGCATTTCCAGCCGAAAACCCTAGCAAAGACCTGGTGAAAACATCGACCTAGAAGCTCTTTGACTCGAGGATTCCAATTCAGAAGCCATTAATTGGTATTTTCATGTTTTAGATTTTATTTCATTTTTAGTTAAACGTTTGTAAGCTTTGAGTTGAATCTTTGGGTGTGACAACCATCGATCTTCAGCTTAGGGTTCTGTTTTTAGTGACATTTGGTTACTGATTTGATGTTTGGATATTGGTTTGAGTAAATGAAATCATTTGGTTAGTGTTAACATTGGTTTTTCGGTATTTTGGATGTTAGTTTGTGTTCGATTGTTTGTGTGTGATTGGATTGTGTTTGTGACTTGGTTGGGACTGTTTTCCCTTGCTGAAAACAGTAACTAACTTGGTTAGGTTTAGCATTTAATCTTGGCTAGTAATTATTCAAGTAGAACCTTAGTTATTAGCTAGTTTATGCTATGCTCGGGTTTGCTAGTTTGAATGCCTTCAATTGCTTCTGATTCAGAGATGTACTTCTGAGTTCAGAAAGTAACTAGGTCATTTGGACATAGCTAAGCTTGGCTTGTGTGTTTGAATATTGTTTCGAGATAGAAAGATAGAAATTAGTTCCTCCGACTATAGCTGTGACACTATCAGTTGGTAATCTCTCATCTAGGCTAACCACGTAGCTCCTGTGGATCGACCCTGACTCCACTATACTAGTGTATGTTAGGTTATCTCTTATTTTTGACCGCATGACGACCTCTGCGTGCACGTCAAATTTTGGCGCCGCTGCCGGGGAGCTGTGAGCTTAGAATAGGTGAGTAGTAGGAACTTGTTTCTTGCTTTTTGAAATTTCATTTCATTTTGGGTAAGTTTGAGTTTTGATTCTTGTGGGCGTGTTGCACTAGTGCATGCGTACCCGCAGGGGAGAGCAATCATCCCCATTGCAGTTTGATTATGAGATTGAGCGTACTGCGCGCAAACTCCGTGCCCGTAGGCGTTTGAACATCATGAATTTCAGTCAAGTTAGTAGTAGTCCGGTCAGTGTTGCCCAGGATCCATCAGGTGAGGCAACTGGGAGGTTTTCTATTCCTCCGCTTTCGGAATTTCAGTTTGGAAGCACGAGTGCTTCTGGTGGTGCAGTTTCAGCCCCTGCACCCATACCATCATGCACTCCTCCTTCCATCCCATCATTTACACCCGCTTCACAACCCCAATCCACCAACCCATTTACATCTGCTATGACTTGGGGAGAGCCGACCCGAGATGGCACCCCAACTCCTAGACAGTATACACCAACATCCCAACCACAACATGTTCTCTTTAAACCTCAACCCACATACCAACCAACACAACCTATACATTTCCAACAACCGCCTCAGCCACAACATCATTACCCAGAGACGGAGGAAGTGTATGACGATGAAGATGAAGGATGGATGCCACCAGCATCTCAACCACAATGGAACCGAGGTCGGGGACCTCCCAGGCGAGCACCACCATACCAACCACAAGGTCAGCGGGAGTACAATGATCATCTTTACGTTAACCCCGCCCAACCTTTATATTTTGCACAACCGAGACGGCAATCGGTTGCATCACATTTCCAACCGCGGGAATATGATGATTCGTCGCCAATCTATATTCCTGATAACATAGATTCGCAAGTAGAGATTAGACCTCAGTTATTAGGAATATTACCAGAATTCAGAGGATATAAGCAAGATGATCCCTATAACCATTTATATGAATTCTTGGCGATCGCTAATGCTAATAATCCCAGAAACACAAATAGAAATATTTTTAGGCTTAGACTGTTCCCGTTCACCCTTAAGGACAAAGCCAAGTATTGGTTCACATCGTTGCCATCGAACAGCATCACTACGTGGGATTAGCTCAAGGCAAAGTTCCTTCAGGAATTTTACCCAGCGAGCAAGACAATTGAAGTCAGGAGAGTCATCCAGGATTTCCAGCAAAAGCCTGGAGAGGCTTTTCATGAAGCCTTCGACAGATTGAAGGAGTTACTGCGATCTTGTCCGCATCACGAGATTCCCAGATGGCAGTTGGTCAAGTTATTCTTTGAGGGAGTTAGTGAAACACACCAGGCCATGATAAATGCCTCCTCCAGTGGGACATTTATGTGGCAGGATCCAGAAGAAGCCTGGCAGTTTTTGGAGCAGTTGAGTAATGGTTCCAAAGCAAATTTCTCCACCAGGAAAACTACAAGTACGACGGCAGCAGTAGGAGTTGATGCTGATTGGAAAAAGGAAGTGAAAAAGGAAATCAGTGAATTGAACAGAAAGTTTGATAGGCTTATGGCAACATTACAAAATGGACCGCCAAATTCATCACAAGAAGGTCAAGGAGGATCTAAGATGCAGGAAGCTAATCAAGTTTATGGCCAGGGTCAAGGTCAACACAATAATGGACGACCCTACAGGCCATACAACCAGGGACAGCAACAAAATTTCAGGCAGAACAATTATCAGAATCAGTCAAATAGTCAGCCTAGAAACCAGCAGCCTGCAAACAACGGAAACAACAACAACAGGGGGCCCACCAATGCTGCCAACAATGCCCCAGGGACCCAAGAAGAGATGATATCAAAAATGTATGACATGGTCACTGCAACTCAACAACAATCTCAAGCGAATGCAAAAGCTATCGCAAATATGGAAAGACAAATAGGTCAAATGGCTGCAGATCAGCAAAAGAGAGATAATGGCAAGCTGCCAAGTGCCACTGAAGTCAACCCTACGCATAATCAACACCCATGGAAGGAACAAGTCAATACTGTCGAATCAGGATGGCGAAAGGTCACTCTGGAGGATTTGTTTGAGGTAGGGAATGAAGTGAAACCAGGGGAAAAAGGAGAAGTTCCGGTTGAGAATGGTACTCAACCAGAAATAGACAAAAAGGTCCAAAAGGAAGAACAATCAACAATAGCAGGGATCAAACAAAAGAAGAAGAATAAGAAAGAAAAGAAGAAGCAGGAAGCATCCAGACCGACGGGACCCTTAATGAATCAGCCCCTATGTGATGAGCTTAAGGATGCTCCCGAGGACACCAAGATTCTGCAAGAGATGTGTGAACAGAATGAGAAACGCAAAGCACCTACGCCAAAAACGGTGAGATTGACTGTGAGAGCCAGCGAAGCATTATTGGGTATACTGCCCAGAAAAGAAAAGGACCCCGGATCACCATTGATCACTACAACTGTAGGAGACGTGGTTATTTGAAACACTCTTTTAGATTTGGGAGCAAGTGTCAATATCTTGCCAGGATACCTGTACGACAAGTACAAGAACGAAGAAATTGAGCCAGCAGAAGTTGTACTACAGTTGGCTGATCAATCAACCAAGGTATCTAGGGGGAAGTTGACAAATGTCATAGTCAAAGTTGGGGACTTTTTCTACCCTGTAGATTTTCTGGTCATGGAATATGAAAGTCCAGACGATGCGCCTGCGCTTATCTTGGGGCGTCCATTTTTAGCTACCGCCGGGTCAGTGATCGATTGCAAGACTGGAGATATGGATATTTTCTTCGGGACCAGGAAAAGAAGATTGAATATGTTTGGGAACCCGATATCATTACCTTCAGAGGAAAATGGCAAACCAGCAGACAGGAAAACATTGATGGAACCAGGAATCAGAAGCAAAGAAAAGATATGGACACGTACGGGAGAGGGAGGAAAAGAGGAAATCTTAAAGGAAACTAAGGATCAGCCGTTATCTGCCATCGACAAGGAACAACTGCTGGAAATGATAGAAATGATGGAAGCAAGGCATCAGCAATATGAAAGAGAATCCAGAAAACGTGAGGCGAATGTTTTTGAGCTATTAAAATCTCAACAACAATGGATCAGCGGTGTGAGTGATCGGATGACCCAACTCACAACCCTTATGACAATGATGGCTAATAATTTCATGCCAGAATACCAGCAAATGTCATCAAGAGGTCAAGAAGAAGAAGAAGGGTCAGCTTAAGAGCAGCACGTCTGGCTGAAGACGTTAAACTTAGCGCTTGTTGGGAGGCAACCCATCGTGTCATAGGTAGGTTTTATAATTCTTTAGGATTAATTTAGAAAATACATCAATCTTTTGCAGGCACTAGTGGTCTGAAGCAAGTGTGGGGTCGTGTGAAAAGTTTTGAAATTTTCAAGATCGCGCCGCGGATTTTTGAATTGCGCGACGCGGGTTCGAAACTCAATCCGATGCGCAGGGGTTGATTTGGCGACACGCGCGTCGCGGAAATGGGAAATGCGCGCCGCGGAAAACGATCAGACGGTTTTCGCCTTTATACGGTGAGCCGCGGCTCACAATTCAAACCACACGACTCGGAGCTCTGGTGATCAAAAATTTCTCGCATTTTTTCTTGCTTATTGTGTTTCTACTACCAAGGTATGCTCTTTTAACTACTTATTAGCTGTTTAAACTAGTTATTAGGTAGTTAATTTTAGGGTTTTATTCCAAAAAGTTCAAAAACTTAGAATCGCTAATGCTAGCCCATCGGGTGTTTGTTTTGCCAAATGGACACCCTAGATGAGCTAGTCGGCACTTAGGCTACCTTGTGGTATGATTGGATTGAGTTTTAGCAGGTAAAATTGAGAGTTTGGATCGGGGTTTTGAAACAGCCGTACGCCGCGCCGCGCCCTGGCTCTTGGGCCGCGTCGCGGTGCGGTGGGGAAGAAAAGGGACTAATTTTGCAAAAATTTTGTTTTGTGGCTGTATTTTCTTTTTGCAGACAATGTTCAGATTAGACCACGCCTTCCTTCAGTTTCCTGCGGGACTTGACAGTTCAGTGGAGTACATTTCACGACGGGATGCACTGACCAGTCGCCGGGTTCTCGAGGCGACAGTTATAGACCGAGATGTTCTTAGAGACGCAGGGTTCTGGGGTGCGATCGAGCCGTTTCTGCACCGCACCTGGACCCACGAGGAGGCATCATTCACGTGCCGTGGCTGGGACCGGATTATGGCCACGGACGAGGACGTGGTCTATACGGAGTTGCTACTAGAGTTTATCTCCACCATCCAGTTCGCACCACGGGCGGGGGACCCACGCTCCAGACTGGTGCGTTTTCGTTTGGGAGGTGTGCACAGGGAGTGCAACCTCCGGGAGTTCGGGAGGCGCACAGGCATCTACACTGAGCAGGACCTCCAGCACCGTTACTTCACCCGGTTCTTCGGGTCATGTATTCAGGGGGAGCCTGAGCGCCCTCCCAACATGGAGGTTTGGACACCGTTGTCCAACATTATGTACGAGGCAGGGACCTCGAAGGAGAGCCACCTACGCGATCCACTTCACCGCCTCATGCACCGGATCGTCTCCACCTCCATCATGCATCGGGAGGGGGGCGAGAAGGTGTCGGGCGACGACATGACATATTTGTGGATCCTCCTCGACCCGTCCCGATTCCTCCATCTTCCCTACGCCCTCGCGATTGCTCTCTCCACCCACGCGACCGGCGCCTCCTCCAGCAGTCCACTAGCCAGGGGGTACTTCATCACCCGCCTGGCCCGCTCTTATGGCATTCTTACTGCCCCTGTGGCAGCTTCCTTGACCGCTCTGCCTCCATCGCGCACTACAGCACGCACGTTGGAGAGGATGCTGCTCATTCAGCAGCAGCGACCGGGGCAGTACATCCGGGCACCGGCCGAGCTTCCTCAGGCACCCCAGCCTGCATATGCCCAGCCCGGCAGGAGACGCCGGAGACCAGAGCCGGCACAGCCGCAGCCACAGCAGGATGACCCATCAGCCCTCCGCCGGTTGGAGGCCAGGGTCACGCAGATTGAGGATCAGCTCACGAGAGTCCTGGACCAGCTCGAGTGGATCGGGGAGGTACTTATCCAGACCACATCAGCACAGGGTAGACGCCCCCGACCATTCCCAGCCAGGTCCCACGATCATGAGGCTGGATCCTCCAGACCACCGGGTAGTGATTGATGTACTTTTCTTTTCTTTTCTTTTCTTTTTATATTTTTGGGATATATGTATAAACTTATGACACATCTATCTGTATATTATTTTTTCTGTCATGTGTGCTTTTAAATTGTTTGTTAAGTGATGCATGATATACCAATTTGAGAGGGAGTTGTCTCAGACAAGTGTGGGGTCACCGTGCCCCCTCCACTTGTCCTGACCGCCGGCGTGTCTTACTGTAGCGCTACAACTCCAGCATACGAATCAGGGATCCGATTATACGCATTATACCTGTGATATTGAGCACCAAGCAGTCTACCGTCCAAAAGGGGGTAACTCTTTCTCCCTTGTTTTGAATTAATTTTTGTACAACGGGGACGTTGTACGGTTTTAAGTGTGGGGTGTGGACGGTCGAAAGAGAACTTTTGAAATCTTTTGCAGAAATGATCAATTTTTCAATTTTTAGCAACTTTTTCAAAATTTTTAATGAATTGCAATTTTGAAATGAATGGTTTGTGATTGTGATAGCACTAGTATTTTTCAAGAAATACTATTTAATTGTGATCATGCTATTAGTTAGTCAAATAAGTTGAGTTTTACGAGTTTAGAAGATTGAGCTGTTTTAGGATTGGAATTTAGGAAGGAAAAGTCAATCTGTGGCCTTTGTTGTTCGAGCCGGTAGGTCTAAAATGGGTGGCCTTACGCACCTTACCACCTAAGATCGTCTGGTCTCGGATGGTATTTCTGAAAGCTCGCTACACGGACAACATCGAAAGTCATGGACAATTCTTTAATGGCCTTTAGAATCTGAACGAGTAAGTACACTTCATTGTGGACAGAAAGTTTGTAATCAAGGGTTCTCTAGAAAGCCATGAATTCCAATGAACAACTCAATTATGTTTTCACGAACTATTCCACTCTAACTCGGGGGACAATAAACTTTGAAACTAAACGCAATCAAAAATTGTTCGATTCTCTATTATAATTTGTTAAAAAAACTCTCTTGCTTGGGGACAAGCAAGGCACAAGTGTGGGGTGTTTGACAACGCCTAGTGATATCAAGTATTTTAGGCGTTGTTGAACCCTGTTCTTGGTAAAATTATATCAAATATGCATGGGTATTCTCACATTTCGTGTCAGGACTTGTCTGGAGAAAAAGAGTAAAAACAGGGACTAAAGATGTACAAAAGGAAAAAGTATGGAAAGAATGCAAAATAAAGAGAAACACGTATGCGCGCCGCGGAATTCTCTTCTGCGCGACGCGGGCGTAAGGCGGTGGAATACATTTTGAATGACGAAAAAACGGGGAACGGATAAGTACGCGCGCCGCGGATTTCCATTATGCGCGGCGCGGTCACGGGAAATTTGCAACTATAAATAGAGGCATTTCCAGCCGAAAACCCTAGCAAAGACCTGGTGAAAACATCGACCTAGAAGCTCTTTGACTCGAGGATTCCAATTCAGAAGCCATTAATTGGTATTTTCATGTTTTAGATTTTATTTCATTTTTAGTTAAACGTTTGTAAGCTTTGAGTTGAATCTTTGTGTGTGACAACCATCGATCTTCAGCTTAGGGTTATGTTTTTAGTGACATTTGGTTACTGATTTGATGTTTGGATATTGGTTTGAGTAAATGAAATCATTTGGTTAGTGTTAACATTGGTTTTTCGGTATTTTGGATGTTAGTTTGTGTTCGATTGTTTGTGTGTGATTGGATTGTGTTTGTGACTTGGTTGGGACTGTTTTCCCTTGCTGAAAACAGTAACTAACTTGGTTAGGTTTAGCATTTAATCTTGGCTAGTAATTGTTCAAGTAGAACCTTAGTTATTAGCTAGTTTATGCTATGCTCGGTTTTGCTAGTTTGAATGCCTTCAATTGCTTCTGATTCAGAGATGTACTTCTGAGTTCAGAAAGTAACTAGGTCATTTGGACATAGCTAAGCTTGGCTTGTGTGTTTGAATATTGTTTCGAGATAGAAAGATAGAAATTAGTTCCTCCGACTATAGCTGTGACACTATCAGTTGGTAATCTCTCATCTAGGCTAACCACGTAGCTCCTGTGGATTGACCCTGACTCCACTATACTAGTGTGTGTTAGGTTATCTCTTATTTTTGACCGCATGACGACCTCTGCGTGCACGTCAACATGTTGCATGATACAAACAGTCTACATGATACTTAAAGGCAATTTTGATGAACATATTGCCTGATACAAAGAGTGCACATGATAAAATGCAAATTTGATCCCACATCATTATGTCAAAAGCTTTCAAAAGGGAAAAGTTATATATATATATATATATATATATATATATATATATATATATATATATATATATATATATATATATATATATATATATATATATATATATATATATATATATATTATATGTGTGTGTGTATGTTGATGCAATTACCTTATTTTGTTAATAAAATGTTTTTTTGGATGCCATTTGTAACACCCCAAATTTTTCATAATAAAATAGTTAAGCAAACTCAATACCAAAGTAATACTAGTGACAAATAAAAACTCATAATATCGTCTTAACAATAGTGGAAGCAATAAAATAAGATAAATTTATTGATTGGCGAAAATTGGGTGTTATGTCTTCGTGAAACTTCTAAGTCTTCATATATATATATATATATATATATATATATATATATATATATATATATATATATATATATATATATATATATATATATATATATATATATATATATATATATATATATATATATATATGGAGACGTTCAAAATAGAACCAAATTATACGAGGAAACTATGTGATTTAGGAGCATAAAATGTTATGTGATTTTATTAATTTCACTATTGAAATAGATGTTCATCTATGAACATATGTTAATCTATGATTGAAACCACTGGAGGAAGCTACGTTAATCAATGAACATATATGTGAAAGGTTTTCTGCAACTATGAACTAAAATTCCTAAGTTCACATGCAACCTATATAGATCTAAGTTTTTCTTCTAATTAAACATATAACAATTCCTAGTAGGCCAGAAAAAATAAACTAAAAAGAAAGATCAAGAAAAACTAACCTTTAGTGAATCTTGGAAGCAAAGCAACAGAGATCTCTTGCCTCAAATGCAGTCACACCCAGCAGGAGGTATTTGGCCGAAAATTCTAGAGAGAAATAGGGTAAAAATCGTGGCTTTAGGGTTAGGGAGAGCCTCCCTATTTATAGCCTCCATGTGGTGATCAGATAATCGTTACAGATAAGCCTTTTTGAATTCGAATTAAGATAAACTATTATTTTAATCATTCAAACACCATTTATCTATAATATATATATATATTTCGAAAATATATATATCTATATATATTTTTTCGGCCACCACATGGTCACTAACACTGCCACTTACTCAACTATCGAATAATTACAGTTTTAGTCCCTGCACCTTTAATTAATCAATTTAACTGCCAAATTAATTCCAATTAATTCCAGAAAAATTTCTAATTAATTATTATAGTTTCTAATTAATATATTAACACTTAAATATATTAATAAACTATTTATTTAATTTCTATTGATTTATTAATCACATAATAAATCAACCTTTCTCTCTACCGGACTTTCTGCCAATTCTCCAACTATGAGGGCAACCCAAATGGACTATGCTACTATTAATTAGGTAAATATTAATTATTAGTCATGGCTTAGACACCTAATCCAACAGTCTCCCACTTGGATAAGTCTATGACTAAAATTACCAATTTACCCTCTAACTAATTAGCAACTGTAGCTTCCTAGAAACCGATGCCGAACTCTGACCTAGTCAGTTCTGTCCAATGATAAGTGATCAAATGATCCTCCGTCCAACAAGATATTTTTCAGACTCAGGACATGGATTAAGATCAATCCTTGTCTGATTCTCTGTTTCCCGATTTCTGATTTGCATATGACTTTAAGACTACCAATTGACCATGTCAATTTAGTCCTGGTTGGCCAACCCTTTAGTCAACTTCAAAATCATCGAGAGGCCTACAGATATCTGTTTTCCCGACAGGGTCAAGGGACGAATAAGTTTTGACTCATATACTTATGTCTTTTACTAGTCAAATCATTCACAACAACACGTTTTATAACACCGTGTTACCAATGCGTTTTCGCATTGTCAATGAACAACCGCTTGGTAAAACATAACTTATATGTCTCTACTTAAAGATCAAAAGATGTTATCGTCTCAACATTGCTTATGATGAAATCCATGAAGCAATCAGTTGAGCGTGGGTTTATCCAATACTCAAATCCCTATTTTCTAAGTACTCATGAATATTGTAGCAATCTTATTGCTATGTCTAACTCATTAGACAATCTACAAAACAATTCACGACAGTCTTCATTCATACTCACTTCCCAAGAAGTATGAGTGACTGTGGATATTCGAATAATAATTAAATTACTCAGGAAGTAAACATGCAAAATTGAAACACAATAATAAACAATTAACAAATGGTAGTATCAAATACTCATCAACAAAACTATATTATTAATTCACCAAAGTTAATTACATTTATATTGCAACAAGTTTCAAAATCCTATCTAATTACAAAAACTAATATCATCTGTTAATCCTATGCGTCGTGCATGCTGATAGTGCTTAACCCTACTCAGAGCCTTTGTCAGCGGATCTGCAGGATTATCTTCTGATGATACCCTCTTCACTACGAGGTGACCTTCTTCTACCTTATGTCTTATGTAGTGGTACTTTCTGTCGATGTGTCTGGACTTTCCATGATCTCTCGGTTCCTTTGTCAAAGCAACCGCTCCTTCATTATCGCAGAAAAGTTCCACAGGCTCCTGAATACTCGGGACTACTCCAAGGTCACCGATGAAGTTCTTCAGCCAAGCCGCTTCTTTTGCCGCTTCACTCGCTGCGATGTACTCTGATTCGCACGTTGAATCAGCCACCGTCTCTTGCTTGGAACTTTTACAAGTCACTGCTCCCCCATTCAACAGGAATACCCAGCCCGACTGAGACCGACCATTGTCTCTATCTGTCTGAAAGCTGGCATCAGTATACCCGTCAACTTTCAAGGTATCACTGCCACCAAGGACTAAGACAAAGTTCTTCGTCTTGCGCAGATACTTGAGTATGTTTTTGACCGCTGTCCAATGTGCCCTACCAGGGTTCCCCTGGTATCGACTGACCATGCTCAAGGCAAAGGCCACGTCGGGACGAGTACACGTCATAGCATACATGATCGACCCCACAGCCGAAGCATAAGGTACCCGACTCATGTCCGCAATTTCATCGTCTGTACTTGGACTCTGAGTCTTACTCAGCTTAGCATTACTTTGCATTGGTAGCTCTCCCTTCTTGGAATTTTCCATACTAAATCTTTTCAGTACCTTGTCCAAGTATGTACTCTGACTAAGTCCAATTAGTCTTTTCTTCCTATCTCTTAATATTCTTATCCCGAGAATATAGGCTGCCTCTCCTAGGTCTTTCATGGCAAAACACTTCCCGAGCCAAGACTTGACATCTTGCAAAGTCGGGACGTCGTTTCCCATGAGCAGTATGTCATCTACATACAGCACCAGGAAGTTGACTATACTCCCACTAGCTTTGACATATACGCAAGACTCATCCTCGCTCCTAGAGAAACCAAATTCTTTGACTTTCTCGTGGAAACAAAGATTCCAGCTGCGAGAAGCTTGTTTTAATCCATAGATGGATTTCTCAAGCTTACACACTTTGTCAGGATACTTTGCATCAACAAAACCCTCTGGCTGATTCATGTAAACATCCTCAGTCAACTTCCCATTAAGGAAAGCGGTTTTGACGTCCATCTGCCAAATTTCATAATCATGAAATGCAGCTATGGCCAGCATAATCCTAATTGACTTTATCTTAGCCACTGGTGAGAAGGTCTCATCATAGTCAATCCCTGGGGTTTGAGTAAAGCCCTTCGCAACCAGTCTTGCTTTGAAAGTGTGTACCTTTCCGTCCATGTCGGTCTTCTTCTTGAAGATCCATTTGCACCCGACTGTCTTTCGACCCGGTACATTGTCAACCAAGTTCCAAACTTGATTGTCATACATGGACTTGATCTCGCTGTCCATTGCCTCTTTCCACTCGACAGACTCAGGGCCCGCCACCGCTTCCCGGTAGTTAGCAGGTTCATCCAAATTTATCAGTGTCCTATCACTGACAAACGTATCTCCATCCGTAGTTATATGGAATCCATAAAACTCGGGTGGCATGCTAACTCTACTGGAACGCCTAAGAGGTAAGGATATATCAGTCGGACCAACAGGAACTTCTTCCTCTTGTTGGTTGCTAGTTTCTCCTAAGGTTGCATTATCGGGTAACTCTTGAATTTCTTCAAGGTCAATGGTACTCCCACTGTCCTCTTTGAATATGAGTTCTCTCTCTCGAAAGAATCCCCGTCTCGCTACAAAGACCACGTCCTCGCTTGGTCTGTAGAACAGGTATCCAAATGACTGTTTGGGATATCCAATGAAAAAACATTTCTCGCTTCTCTCTGCGAGTTTATCGTGAGTCTCTCGTCTAACGAAAGCCTCACAACCCCAGACTTTGATATGTGCTAATGAGGGAACTTTCCCTGTCCACATCTCATGAGGTGTCTTAGCAACCTTCTTAGTAGGGACAAGATTAAGGATGTGGGCGGCAGTCTCTAAGGCATACCCCCAAAAGTGAATGGGAAGTGAAGCTCGACTCATCATGGAACGAACCATGTCTAACAAGGTTCGGTTACGTCTCTCGGCAACACCGTTCAACTGTGGTGTTCGAGGAGGCGATAACTGTGAAACTATTCCACATTCTTTTAGATAGTCTAGGAACTCGATACTAAGATACTCTCCGCCTCTGTCGGACCTGAGCATCTTTATCTTCCTGCCCAATTGATTCTCAACTTCATTTTTGAACTCTTTGAACTTTTCAAAGGTGTCTGACTTGTGTTTGATTAAGTAGATATACCCGTATCTACTAAAATCATCAGTGAAGGTCACGTAGAACCGCGTGCCGTCTTTTGTGGTAGATCTGAACGGACAACACACATCTGTGTGTATGATGTCCAAAAGACCTTCACCTCTTTCAAAGGACCCTTTGAATGGTGATTTAGTCATCTTGCCCAAAATACAAGACTCGCATACATCATCCGATTTGAGGTCGAATGATTCCAACACTCCATCCTTTTGGAGTTGGGCGATGCGTTTCTTGTTAATGTGCCCAAGACGACAGTGCCACAAGCACGCCTTTTCTACACCACTAGAAGAATCAATAAAGTTTACACTATGACCTAAATTGTCTACACATTGCACAGTTTCATACACACCATCACAAGGTAAAGCAGTAAATACAGAAATACCATTTTGAAAAACAGAAATGGAACCATTACTATTATCAAACGAAAACTGTAATCCTTGTCTAAACAATGCATGAAATGAAATAATATTCCTTGCCATTTCTGGCGAATAGCAACAATTAATAAGTTCTAAACAAACACCACTACTGAGCACTAAACTATAAGTCCCGATCTTGGTCACAGGCGACGATCTCCTATTCCCCATGATCAGGTTGAGTCTACCGTGCTCCACCTCCCTGCTTTCCCTTAGGCCCTGCAGATCAGAACAAATGTGAAAACCACATCCTGTATCAAGGACCCAAGAACTGGAAGATGGTGAGTTTTTAAAGATAGTGTAAATACCTGCTGAAGTCGGCTTGACTTTGCCATCCTTCAAGTCTTGCAGGTACGTAGGGCAGCTTCTCTTCCAATGGCCCCGTTCCTTGCAATAGAAGCACTCTGCCTCCTTGGGATTGGCATTATGAGGAATGCCAGAAGTCTTGGGTTTGGAGCCGCTGCTGGACGATCCAACATGCATCTTTTCCCTCTAATTCTGTTTAGGAGGGCCCTTTCTCTTCTTCCCTTTTCCACCAGCAATTGACAGGACGGCCTGATTAGCAGCGGGTATACTCTTACCCTTCATTCCGTCCTCGGCGGTGCGGAGCATGCGATGCAGTTCGGCCAGAGTGGCCTGGGAGTTGTTTAGATGATACGCCAGTGTGAACTGGTCATATGAACTAGGCAGAGAATTCAGCACTATGTCTACAGCCAAATCCTCGTGAACCGGCATCTCAAGCTTCCGGAGCCTTTCCACGTACCCTTGCATTCTCTGCACGTGGTTGCAAATGGACTCTCCATCTCTAGGCTTTGCATTGGTGAAAGCTTTGACTACCTCGCGCCTTTCAATGCGCTCCTGCATGCGGAACTTTTCCGCCAGCTCTTTGTGCATTTCATAGGGCCAGTAGTCTTCATATATTCTTTGCAACTCTGGGTTCATTGTAGCTATCATGATGCAAGCCACTTTGGTTGCATCATCAGTATGTTTTGCGTATTGAGTGATTTCTTCGGGAGTAGCATTATCATGGTCAATTTCAACCAGCTCGGTTTCTAGAACATACTCTTTATGTTCAAACCTTAGAGCCATCTTGATGTTACGGATCCAGTCATTATAGTTGGTACCGTCCAACGTGACTTTGGAGCATAATGACAAGATTGAGGTAACATTTGAGTTAGAGTGGGGAGCGGATTGTTCGGCAGAAGACATCTATAAAAGAAGATAGTTTTAATTAGACGTATATAATAATCCTTATAATGACCCAATAACAATTATAAGGCTAGGATCCTACAATAACAATTTACAATCTCGAAGAGGGATGCCGTAATCAATATTGTAAATTTTATAAGGTAGGCGAATGACGATTCAGCCAATTCCACCGCGGAAAGATAATCTTATTAAAATGGAATTCCTAGATTCATTGAGATTTATTGAACTGTTCAATAGCATATTTTAATCTCGGATGTGCCCCACTGTTTGTGACTGGGATACCGAGGATCACAAACCGGGAGTGAATAACCATGCAAATAAGCTTGGTACTCTCGGGGTCAGTTGCCATCTCAAATTGACGTGCCGGTAAACCACACACGCTCCATCAATAATGACAACACCCGAGAAACCCATTGCAACTCTTTATGAACCCCAATTGGCGTGCCGGTAAACCACACACGCTCCACCAATGTTTCATAAAGTGCAATGTGCAATTTCATGGGTTAGCACCAATTCACATTTTTCCTAAAGTAGCTAGATTTGGGTTTTATTTAAAAGGTTCTAGTACTTTGAATAATAACATTATACTTTTAATGAGATTAGGCAGTCCTATCAAACCCGTTCGGCTAACGACCCTCCACTGATCAGGCGAGCGGTGGGTGAGAGTGTTCACCCATTAGACCGCCATTTTATAGGCAGTCTCCTTATACCCACTTTATAGACCAGCTTCGTGAATGAGGCCTACTAATGATTTGACTAACCATTTTAATCTTATACATATAATAATAACTCCCTAATTATAATATATATAAGATGTAATTTTTAAACCTTTTAAAAATATGTTTCTGGTTTATCTTTTAATTTATTGTCTATTTAAACTATTAAATTAAACAATAAAATCGATTTTAATTATCTTTTAATTAACCAATTAATTAAATTAATTAAATTTGATATTTTAAACCTTTTAAAATATTTAAGGATTTTATCCATTTAATTTCGCCAATTTAAAACAATTAAATTCTAAATTAAATTAAATCCTTGAATTATCTTTTAATTACCAATTAATTAAATTAATTCAAATGTAGATAGGTTTTATCAAATTAATCAAATTAATTAAAACCTATCTTAATCCCTTAAATTTCGATTTTAGGATTAAAGGTTTTAAGGTTTATCTTTTAAACAATTTAAAGTTACCAAAAATAGAATACCTTCTAGGTTAATCCACAAAAATCGCCAAAATCAAGGGGAGGGGCTAGGGTTTTCAAAACCCTAACCCTAGATGTTGATTTGCACTAATTAGGGTTTAGGAACAATAAACCCTAATTACTAGGAACACAGTTATAGCAATTTAACAAGAAAAACAACCAAAATGCTCTGATACCACTGAAAGGTTTTCTGCAACTATGAACTAAAATTCCTAAGTTCACATGCAACCTATATAGATCTAAGTTTTTCTTCTAATTAAACATATAACAATTCCTAGTAGGCCAGAAAAAATAAACTAAAAAGAAAGATCAAGAAAAACTAACCTTTAGTGAATCTTGGAAGCAAAGCAACAGAGATCTCTTGCCTCAAATGCAGTCACACCCAGCAGGAGGTATTTGGCCGAAAATTCTAGAGAGAAATAGGGTAAAAATCGTGGCTTTAGGGTTAGGGAGAGCCTCCCTATTTATAGCCTCCATGTGGTGATCAGATAATCGTTACAGATAAGCCTTTTTGAATTCGAATTAAGATAAACTATTATTTTAATCATTCAAACACCATTTATCTATAATATATATATATATTTCGAAAATATATATATCTATATATATTTTTTTCGGCCACCACATGGTCACTAACACTGACACTTACTCAACTATCGAATAATTACAGTTTTAGTCCCTGCACCTTTAATTAATCAATTTAACTGCCAAATTAATTCCAATTAATTCCAGAAAAATTTCTAATTAATTATTATAGTTTCTAATTAATATATTAACACTTAAATATATTAATAAACTATTTATTTAATTTCTATTGATTTATTAATCACATAATAAATCAACCTTTCTCTCTACCGGACTTTCTGCCAATTCTCCAACTATGAGGGCAACCCAAATGGACTATGCTACTATTAATTAGGTAAATATTAATTATTAGTCATGGCTTAGACACCTAATCCAACAATATGTTCATAAATGAACAATATCGTAAATCATAAAAGAAATAAGTTCATATGTTCATAAATGAACATGTGTTCATCTATGAACATACAATCTTCATTTATGAACATAATTTCTCTCTACATACATGTCTTTATATAGGAACGTTATTCATTTATTAACATATGTTCATATATGAACATTTGTTCATAGATGAACATATGTTTCAATAGTGAAATTAATAAAATCACGTAACATTTAATGCTCATATATTTTAGAGATTTCATTTGGTTGTTATTTTTTTTATCATTATACATTTTCTAGTGCATTCTAATCTTACGGCTAGAAATATGGTTATGTGGTTAAGTGGTGCTTTTTGATTCTATATTGAACCAAACCCGATATATATATATATATATATATATATATATATATATATATATATATATATATATATATATATATATATATATATATATATATATATATATATATAGATTTATATATATATATATATATATTCATATATATATATATATATATATATATATATATATATATATATATATATATATATATATATATATATATATAGGGAAAGGTTCAAATGAGAACCATTAAAAAATTGAGAAGCATGAGAACCACTAATTCACAGTTTAATAATATTGTCTTTTTTATTTTTAACACTTTTTTTTTATCAAAATAAAATTACCAAACACATAAAAATATATAATTGTCCTTCATTTGCTATTGGATATTAATATGGATGTGTTTTAAAGAAAAAAAATTTACGTTATAGTATTCACAGTTTAATAACTAGAAATTTTATTATATTGTGAATATTGTAAAATATATTAAAAATAATGAAATTTATTAGATTTGATGTATTTTCATATATTAAACAAGTGTGAAAAAAAAACAAAAAACAAAACATGATTCTTAATGTATGAATATTGGTTTTCACGGTTCTTAACCTTTTAATGGTTCGTATTTGAACTCATTCCTATATATATATATATATATATATATATATATATATATATATATATATATATATATATATATATATATATATATATATATATATATCAAAAATAAATTAATTGATACAATATAATTATAATATTCAAAATTGGCACAATTTCGTTTATATCCTTACAAACATCCATAATCATAGTTCATTATCAAATCAAATGACTCTGATCTTAGGAGACCCGCTATATATCTTAAACCCTACTGATCATGCTTAAACCATATATCATGCTTAAATCCTAATTAATCTTTAAAAAAATAAAAATATATATTTTAAATTAGAACAAACCTAACTTACTAAAAGACCCATATATCTTAAACCCTCCCGATCACGCTTAAACCATATATCATGCTTAAATCCTCCTGATCGCATAGTTTATTATCAAATCAAATGACTCTGATCTTAGGAGACCCGCTATAGATCGTATCGGCAGACGTCTTTGCAGGTTTAAGTTCTTCAATTAAGTAAATCAAGAAGGAATTCAATGTAATTGTCGATTATGAGTTTTTTAATGTAGATGTCGTGATATTTTAATCCATCAGTGGAGTAGATTTAATCCTGATTCAGTACAATAAAATGACAAATTGACAACAAATCAAGAACATAACCTATTCCCATGTATAGGCAAAGTTGCAGCCTCTGGAAACAGCTTCTGAAATTTCTGAAATGCAACAGAAATTTCTGAAATGCAACAGAAATTTATGTACTAGTGATGGAGAAATAAACGAGATTTGATTACTTATTTGAAACGGCTTATGGTTTTTTTTTGTATGAAAATGCAGTTTAAGAAAAAAAAAAGTTTAAATTAGCTTATGCAGAGGCAATACACAACATGCCTTCTTGTCTCTAATGAATATCTTAGATGAAGACAAAATCAATCATTTGCCCACCAACATAAACAAAATTAGATGGGAAATAGAAGGTGAACTGTATTTTCATTTGCAAAAACTAAAGAAATGATACAAAAGTTCACCAAATTTATATGAACACGACATAAACAATCTTGAGTAAAGTATCAGCATCAACATTTAAACTGCCAAATCCAAAATCACTGATCTCTCACCGATCACAAGTCGATAGTTATTCAATTCGATCAAACACAAAACGAGCCCATGTGGTTTCCTAACAGATCAGCTAAAAAGCAATTCAAATGGGAATTTACGGTTTTCAAGTCTGGGTGTACGATCAGATACATAAGAACATACCCTTGAACGTATCTGAGAGTTCGATTAAATCTTGAATCAGGGGTTGTAAGATGAGAATAGTTTGAGAGGTTGCTTGCTTCAAATCTTCTTATTTTTTGTGACTGTTGTTGCTCTTCATCGCAATGACAATGGTGGTTCATCTCTCACTCGGACCTTTTGTGACCCAAAGCTACAAAGTGCTTACTAACGGCGACTGTTCGATCTCGTTGAGAGAAGAGGAGCAAAAACTGTGACTATGCAATCTTATGCAAGGAGAATTGGGGTTTTTCTTATAACAACGACAAAAAACAGAGTAATTGAAAAGGCAATCATAAAAATAAATTTTAATGGAAAAACATTATAAACTGTTTTTAATCGACTTTAAAAATACGTTTAAGCGTGATAGGGGGTTAAGATATATGAGTATTTTAGTAATTTAGGTTTATTCTAATTTAAAAACTGTTTTTTTATTTTTTTAAAGATTAATTATTATTAAATTAATCTTTTGGATATATATATGTGAGTTTTTAGGGTTTGTAAGGATCTATACGTAATTTCAAATTTCATAAGGATATATACGTAATTGTGGAGGTTTGTAAGGATATAAATGAAATTGAGCCTTCAAAATTTTATACCATCATCATGTTATGATTACTCACATATATTCGTTACCGTCTCGGCTTTGTTCGGATAGTCACATGTTAAGTTGGATTTGCTTGATACATATTTTACTACATAGTCAAAACAATAACATTAATTCCAAAAAATCGTTAAACAATAAGCAATTAACTTGCTCCGTGTGAACTTGTCCAAGTGGTAATTTTCCATTGTATGTGTTCAATTTAATTTTGCGTGATTATGAAACCGAAGTCCATTGACCTAATCATTCAAATGATCTCGTTCGTAACAAAAAGAGACACCCATGAGTATTATTGTTTCTTATTTCAAAAACAAGTTGGGTCGTATGTTTAGCCTTTTCACTGGTGTATGCAGGTTTTCTTCTACAACTAAACATTCTTCTTTTCAAATTCCATCTACCATGATTATGAATAAAATTGAATAGATATGTCATAAGATATATATATATATATATATATATATATATATATATATATATATATATATATATATATATATATATATATATATATATATATATATATATATATATATATATATATATATATATATATATATATATATATATATATATATATATATCATATCCTAATAAATAAGTAATTTAAAGTCACATGTTTGCACCACATTCATTTGGTCACATGTCATTTTCTCATGATTTTGAATTTCTTAAAAAAAATAAAATACTTTGTTCATTACTAGTCCTTAATAATCGGTTACAATTTGCCGTTATAATTCTATCTCCCCTAATTACGCTTTTATTAATACGAAACTGTCAATTAAATGTTTAACCCAAATTTCGTTTTACCATTTCAAAAATCAAATTGCAATTGTGAATATATGTTAGGTATTTTTGTATTTTCCCAATGATAAATCAATATTTTTAAGCACTAATCGCAAGATATAGCAATATACTTCAATTTATTTGTGTATTATAGCATTCTACTTTTTTATATTTCTATTACATTTCTATATTCTCAATTTTGTGTGTTTTTGTCATTTTTAAGATACTATCTATTCATTTGAAACTCCCATCTTTTCAACTTCTTCCAATTAATGACATAATTAAATGAAATATTTTTCCTATATAAGAACATTATTTTCATGCTTGGTTGTATGCATTCTCTTATATTCTCTTTTTGTTATTGTTGTCTAAATTCAAGAAGATGGAGAAAAAATGTGCAAGATAAATGTGGGTATGACTATCAAAAATTTAAAATGCTAGAAGCTATTTTAGTTATTTTTGGTTCAATTTGTAGTAACTTCTTTTTTCTTTCTACTTTCTTTAGATTTCAAGAAAACATTTATGTTGTACATTTAGATCAAAAAGAAATTTATTCTTTTTCAATTTATTTGTTACAATATGTTGAAGATGTATGTTCTTATTTTGTGATATCTTATATGATTGTTTGATTGGGTTCCGTCGTCGGTTATGTAACTAATATATGCGTGCATTTTCTTCTCTTCTGTTTTTTTGTTATTGTTGTCTAAATTCAAGAAGATGGGAAAAAATGTGTAAGATAAAGGCGGGTATCACTATCAAAATTTTAAAATGCTAGAAGATATTTTAGTTATTTTTTGGTTCAATTTGTATTCACTTATTTTTTTCCTTCTTCTTTCTTTAGGTTTCAAGAAAAAATTTATGTTGTACATTTAGATCAAAGAGAAATTTATTCTTTTTCAATTTATTTGTTACAATATGTTGAAGATGTATGTTCTTATTTTGTAATATCCTATATGATTGTTTGATTGAGTTCCGTCATCGGTTATGTAACTAATATAATTACAACATGAAAAGATGTCAAACTTCAATATAATATAAAAGAATTATTGGAAAATAAAAATAGATTGTAATTTTCAAATCATCATTAATAGTTTGTGGTTTTTTCTATTACATTCTAAGCATTTGTTGATAAAGATACATCACATACATATATATGTTAATGATAACTTTCATGTAGACAATGAAATAGGCAAATTAACTACAATGTCAAAAAAATCATATACCATAAAAAACACAAATATAAGAGCTTAAGCTCAAAAAATAGTGTGTAACCATATAAAAAGTGAATGTATACATACAACAACCTACAATCATGAATTTGTAACAACTATAGAAGAACTTATTTGTATTTCTCAAGTATTTTGACTCATAAAAAATTCAAAGTCTCCATGAATAGGTTAATATAAATCAATAAACAGATACATGTACACTTATAAATATTATAGTTAAGTATATAGTAATGAGTTTGTAGGTTTTTTGCTTAATCTATTAGTTTTATGTTTTTTTAAAATTGATATGATATTTTTTAAAATTGTTTATTTATTATATACTACTAATGAATAAAAATAAACACATTTCCTACCATGAAATACATTAAACATCTACAAATTCCTTATTGTCAAATAACTTCTCATACACTCATTCACTAATCATATTCTAGAACACATTATTTGAAACTTTGCTTTGAAACAAATATACAAAAATAAGTTATACAAAAAAAATTCAAAAAAGATAGAACTAACATATTATTATCTTTATTTGCATTAGAAATAGTTCAATATTAATGTTCAAATATAATATAATACTACACATTAGAGGATCATATTATTCATTTAGTTGATTAAATACAATTTAAATATTTTAATTCTCTTTAATTGAGTACCATAAGTATCAATTAAATATCATAAGTAAAAAAAACCCTTCATTGTAATAGTTTAATGCTAAATAACTCTTATTTGGAATTTGAAGGGTTGTAATATTAATAAAACTTCAATACATTTAACTAACAGTTTATTAAAGATGTATGCTATTATTTTGCAATATCATATATGATTGTTTGATTATGTTTCATTATTGTGGATGTAACTAACAATTTATTAAAGATGTACATCATATTGATTTGAAATCGACACAATTTTTTAAATGTTCTTTTAGTAACGATTCAGAATTCATTTGTTAATGTAATATGATTACAAATAAAATAAAACTTTCTATCTAGACTTTAAAATTTTATAATTTTTCACAAGTGGTTTTTAAAAGTCTTATACAACTACTTAATAATAATAACTTATTTTTAAACTTAATTGACGATAATAATAATATTAGTAACGTAAATTCATAAATTATATTACATTAACTTAAAGAAGCGTTGTTATTTTAAATAATTATTATGATAGAAATACAAAGATGGTAAAATAAGTAATAATCAAATTAGTTAATAATCATAATAGTAAAATTAACACTAGATTGAGAATTATATTTAATATTATTCAAGCGCAAATTGCGGGTAATGATCATTGAGTATTGTGATTGTAATAGATGTTTATTTATTGTTCAAAGTAGTTACAAGTTTATATATCAACTTAGTGAAAGAGTTATTATTTCATAGATAATGTGAATGACGAAGTTTTTCATACATAATTTTAACATACGCAACGCGCGAGATTTCGTCTAGTATATATATATATATATATATATATATATATATATATATATATATATATATATATATATATATATATATATATATATTGGATGACACTTTGTTATAGTGTTCAACCATGGCTCATACCTTTCACAATTCTTGTGTTAAATCGTGGCTAAAGGTGTGAATATGGTTTACAATGGTCACGATAATTGAGAAAAAATATGGTTAAAAACAAAAAATAACGTCATGAATGACCTTTAATCACGGAAATAAACAACAACGTGGCTATAATTGTTTGACAAAACCGTGGAAAAAATTTATTTTTGTACGAGTGGATGGAGAATATTATCCATATCAACAGAATCATCATGTTTTGTGATAACTCAAACAAATATACAGATTAGGGATGAGCATGGGTCGGTTTGGGTCGGTTTTGACCCTAAACCGAACCCAAACCGATAGGCATCGGTTTTCAAATATTCAAACCCAAACCACACCCAAACCCATCGGTTCGGTTTTTCGGGTTTTGGATTCTATTCGGTTCGGTTTCGGTTTTAAACCGAATCCAAACCCAAATCTTAGAATATGGTACATGGTTGAGAAATCAATAATTATAGGAAGGTATAACTTTGATGTTTCAGCCGATGTGGGAGATTGAGAGCTATGTTTTAAAATAACACGCCAACATTAAAGCTGCAAAACGAAAACTGCTTACAACAAGATTAGAACTCGCGACCTTTGATATATGGTTGCCCAGCGCCTTAACAAGTTGAACTAAATACTTTTTGTGTTAGAATTACGCGAATATTAAATATATTGAGTGTGGATATTATAAAAAATAAAATAAAATTCGCGTGTGAAAGACGAGCCTCGAACATGAGACCTCCAGATTACTTGCTCAAGGCGTTAACCAGTGAACTAACTCTCAATTTATAGTTAATTTTCACTGCTCTTATTTATAATATGTATACGGATAATATATATTAACGCATTTCATATAAATCGGTTCGGTTTGGGTTTTTGTCGGTTTTTTGATTTCTAAAACCGAAACCGACCCATAACTTTCGGTTTTTAAAAATAGAAAACCCAAACCATCGGTTTTATGTCCGGTTTCGGTTTTTCGGTCTCGGTTTCTCGATTTTTTTTCGGTTTTTGGGTTTTCGGTTCGGTTTTGCTCATCCCTAATACAGATATAAATGTAATTATAACACTAGTTAAATGGAGATATGAGATGCAATTAGTAGGACGATTATTATTTTAATTAAAAGAGAGTTATTATTATCTTCATTGGAATAATTAAACCAATTAAAAATTTAGGTGTTATTTTAACAAGTATCTATTAGCCTTTACCTCCATATCGTTAAGGGGAGGGAAGAGAGAATGGAAAAATGATGAGTTTAGGATACCAAATATGGAGGACCATCGCCAGTGTAGAGTTCAGGCATCACCGGTGTGTGATCGGGGTGCAAAAAGTGAATAGTGTGAGAAGTTCCGGTTAAGATTGAACGCCTACGAAGCGAGTATCATATGAATTTTGTGGTTGCTTGCATGAAAAGTTGTTAGTGATATTATTTGCAATCACATGTGATCATTGTATTTCTAGAAAGATTTTATGTTGAATGTATGAACTATTTCTTGTAAAAGGATGGAAATTTGGGCGGCGCATTTATGTGGAACGTATGTAGTAAATTACTACACAGTCTTTAGATTAGTCATCATACATTGTGTGAGTACACGACGGATAGCCTATGCTCTAATTATTTAGCCGTAAGCACACTTTTTTTTTGGTAACCGAGGACCCCACCCGACCCATCCTTTGGATGACCCTGATGAAGCAACCTCGGGGCCCACGCATACCTGGCAGCAGGGTGGTCCGGGTAAATCACCTACGGGGGTAGAGAGGTGGCCAGTGGCCATCCCCTGATTGAAACCTAACACTCCCTATGGGGAAAGGGAGGGAGTGAGATTAGAACTGGAACCTCTTTATGGGGGAAGAGAAAGAGTCCTAAGTCTTATCCATTAGGCCATCAGGGTGATGGTTGCCGTAAGCACACTTGTTGTTGAAGGAAATAGTAGCCAATTCGAACATGCAATTGGTTTCTTTATAGATATTGAACATCCATGAGATAAAGCCTCAAATTATTTAAAAAAGAAGCAAAATAATAATAATAATAATAATAATAATAATAATAATAATAATAATAATAATAATAATGTGTAACTTAAATCAAATAGGACTCGTGGAATTATATACCTTCACCGAATTTATCTATACAAAAAAATATAATTGTAAAATTACATATTGGAGGTTGCAAATAGGATTACACTTTAGAAAATAGAAACAAAGAATATGCATTATAAAAAAAAATAGTAAACCGCACCATCTGAGCCGTTTACATTGAATCCGCCCTTAGTATGTAGGAGGTCGGTTACGAAATACTAGCAATATTTTGGGTATGACAGGAGTTAAACCTGAGCCTTTAGCGTAGAATTTCATACGTCAACCACTAGACTCCGATAGTAGAAGCAATAATGTATATTGTGATTGGAGAACAAATGGGTCAAGGTCTTCCAAAATCAAGAGGATTGAACATAACATAGCAATAAATGTTTGATGGAAAGAAGAAATTTGATCCATGGCAATCTTGATCATTATTTTTTTTGGAAACGGCAAATAAATCAACTGGTCGCCCCTTCGCATATTTCAGCAGAGACCCGGGTTCGAGCTCCTTTACTGGGCAAACCCTCATCATTTTTTGGGATTTCCAAGGCAAAACTCCACCATGCAGGTTCAGGGATTTGAATTCCTGACCTCTTCTACATGGAAGAACTCTCAGCCGTATTTGGGAAAACAGGGAACTAAATTAAAACATATGATTCAAAAACCGGCCTCAATAGGTATTATGTTTTCTCACTTGACCACTTTGACAATTCTAGCATTTACTAAAATGATAGGTTTGGACAAGTCATCATAGTTCTCGCGAGATCTTGGTTTTCTATCGGATCTGGATTTTATTAGGTAAACTGAAGATTGAAATATGAAATATCTTATATATTTCTAACCATCTCATTATAAAAACAAAATTTTTACACAATGATTAATCGTCATAATTTTAAAATACTTAAACAAATAACCTAGAAGTAACAAAATTTAATTGATTTCGTCGACAAAAGAAAACGATTTGATGATCAACCATCACAAGTAACCGAGGGACCGAAAACGCGCTAAAAGCCAATTTCCTTGACATGGAATATAACTGCCATTCTTAGCCTTTAAGTTATTGGATTCAATTTCTTTTTTCTATTCAAGCGGCACACCCGTATGGTATATCTTTTTATAGATAATGGTTAATACTATTAATATTATTATGACAATTCAAACCTATTTTATTATCTATAAAATATCTTAATTTGTACATATTTGTTAAATTTTTTGATTAAAATACATAATAATTATTTCATAACAAAGCCAACAAATTTAAAGAATTACTATTGTATACATAAATTTATTTATAATTTAAAAAATCATTAATATTTTATGAAGCACAAGATCAGAAAATAAGTGTCATGTAGGGGTTGCAATTGAAGCCATAAACGGGATTGAGGGTTCTAGTAATTTTGAGGTTAAAAGTTAAAACTTAGACAGAAGGCTCAATTAAAGATGTTAACTTGAAAGCTTAAATAAGATACTTTGATCCAATTTCGACTTGAATTTGTGTTTGATTTATGTCATGTCAGGAATTGTCATCTTACTACCACTTTATCATTTCCTTCCTTTTAGTTCATATACAAAAGGATTTTTGACGTGCATTTGGAATCAAGAAATTTATACAATGGATGTTCAGACGTATACATTAAATCTTATTATACAAAAATACTAAACTATAATATTCAGTAAAAGCTTTATAGATTATTAGATTAAGAGTATGAGTTGGAGATCTTGGTCATTCAAAAAAAAAAAAAAAAACTAATCTTAAAATTGATCTATCTTATTTATTTAGGGGTCAAGCAAACAGTTTTACATAATCAATGTCATCTTAAACATATTAATATTTATTATTTATATATTTAATGGTAATTTAAAAAATAACTAAGTAAAACCTATTATAAATGATAAAATACCCATTGCCATTGTATATTAAATCCAAAAATAAAACGTACAAAATTGTTTTTTTTTAAATCATTTTCTAATAAAAACATTATATCATTATTTGAATCTGAGTATTTAATAATAGTCGGTTTATTTTGCAAAGGTTTATTCCGCAAGATTTATATCATATTCTGGAGTTTCATCTTAACCCCCAATCTCCACCCCCTAATTCCCCGTATCGGAAGAGATCCAGCTCATCACCGCGTTTCCCTTTCCTTATTGCATTATTGCCGGCGGCGATGCACGAAACGGATATTCACGATTTGTCCGACGACGCCGATTATGCCGCCGCGTCGAAACAAGTAACTAACTCACATCTTACTATATGATCCAGAAATTAGATGCAAATTATCCTTTCTATGTACACTTTTACATTCGGTAGTAAAATTTGATCAGTTTTAGTTGACAGGTATTTATAAATTGATTTTAATGGTATTAATGCGAACTGAATTCAGTTTGAGTGTTTAGGCGGTGAAGCTATTGGTTTCGTGTAATTTAGGGCTACTGCGATCGTGTTTGTTAGTGTCAGAAGTTGAATCGAGTTTGGTGATTACAGGCGATCTGTTATCAGTTGATTACTTTGTTAACATGATCCGTTCCTGTTTGTGTTATAGTGACCTAATTGAAAAGCTATTGATATGTATATATATTTATATAAAACTCGTTAGGCAGGTTCTGAACTACTTGCAATCGATCTTAACTATCACCGACAATTGGATTGATCTTGAACCTCTTGGGTTGATGTGTTTTAGGGTTGGTCAAGCATGACTGTTGGTAATAGTAACCTGATAAGTAAACAAATTATCATATTGATTGAAAGTGATCTTCTTAGTTGCTAACCGTATGTAGGTAAAGGGAGGAACTGCACAACTGATTTGTGTCCATATTCATGATTGACATGATAACAAAATGCTTTGCAATCGTGAAGAATGAAATCTATCTCTATGTTAACAGTTAACTTAACTTAAAACTTCTTGATGGAAAATTATAGTCAAGTAATGCTTCGTTATGTTTTAGGGCTCATCAAGCGTGACCCGTAGTGACAGTAGTAAGCGAAGCTCTTCTAGTGATCCAGAAGATGCAGAAATAGTGTACCTAAAAGATAATGTTACAATCCATCCAACTCAATATGCCACAGAGAGGATCAGTGGGCGTTTGAAATTGATCAAGCAAGGTTCTTCACTGTTTATGGTAGTGTTCTAATTCTGTAAAGTACTATTTAGTTTTTTGTAATGCAATTTTATTTTTAAATTGTTTATAATGTTGGTAAGATAATACTTCTTTTTGTCATAATAGACATGGATACCTTATAAAGGCCAAAGCTCAAATCCGAGACTTTCTGAGAAAGGTTAGCCTCTTTTTGTATGTAATTTGTATTGGAAATGTGGATGTGAATGTAACTTTTTATGTTGATTTTTGCAGACAAGAATTTGTATACCATAAGAGCAGTACCATTTTCTGATATCCAGTCAATTCGTAGGCATACACCAACAATTGGATGGCAGTATATTATTGTTGTTTTATCATCTGGTATGCTGTTTCATACTTTCACACTATAATTTAATCTTGTTTATTTGTCATCAACATCTCTGAATTTTTCATGTGAATTTGTGTATGCCATAAAGAAAATTATATTTATGATCTTTTAAATGTGGTCTACTTAATTTCAGGTCTAGCATTCCCTCCTCTTTACTTCTATAGTGGAGGAGTACGGGAGTTTCTTGCTGCAATTAAGCAGCATATCCCTATTGTCAGGTTGGTGGTTTACGTCCAAAAAGGATTTTTTTTGCTAATATGGTCCTTATTTCTTGATTTTTTTTTTACTAATAAGACATTTTTCTTTTCAGATCATCAGAAGAGTCGAATGTATTTCTTGTAAATAACTTTCAAGATCCTCTTCAGAGAACTTTGTCTTCATTAGAGCTTCCAAGATCTCTTGCAAATGGAACACCTTCATCTTCATTCAGAGGCTCTCCCTCTGATAACAATCAAGAGAGACCCAATACAGATACTTCAGAAGACAATCGTTCGGGCAGCGGGCAGCTAACCAACAGACAGAGGCAAAAATCTCACGATCCTGCCCGAGATCTTTCCATTCAAGTCTTGGAAAAATTCTCTCTTGTGACAAGATTTGCTCGGGAAACAACTTCCCAACTCTTTCGGGACAACCTTCTTGATGGTCAAAGTCAAAGTCAAAGTCAAAGTCAAAATGAAAGGAGGAGAAATAATTGGGCTTCTAAAGACCACCAGCCTCTTGAAATGTCCCCCATTGATGCCCCAATAATTCCCAGAAATGTCCCTGTACCCTCTGACCCTGTTGAGGTAACATTTAGTCAAAATAAAAAAATAAAAAACCTACTATTGTACTAAAAATAATTAAGCTATGATTATAT
The DNA here is from genome assembly GCA_023525715.1 of Cichorium intybus. Classification (NCBI taxonomy): domain Eukaryota; kingdom Viridiplantae; phylum Streptophyta; class Magnoliopsida; order Asterales; family Asteraceae; genus Cichorium; species Cichorium intybus. Next base: position 77,159,097 of record CM042015.1, read on the forward strand.
ATAATTGTTGTATAAAAAAAGGTTTTAGTTTTACTTTCTTTTTGGCAGTTTGATAAATTATCACTGGTATGGGGAAAACCAAGGCAGCATCCTTTGGGGGTTGAAGAGGTAACACCTTTTTATTTTTTTTATTTTTTATGGGTTAAAAGATATTATTATGCTGCTATTATGGATAAAGAATAAAAAGTACATTGTTTTTATTGGAAAAGAAATGTAAGTACGTTGCTATTATGGGTAAAAATTTAAAATATGTTGCTATTGTGGGTGAAAAATTAATAGAAAATTAATAAGTTGCCCTTTCTATATTCATATAAAAATTAATAGAAAATTTAATAAAGTGATGCTATTTTTGACTTTTTGTTATACAGTGGTCAAACTTTTTGGATTCTGAAGGCCGAGTTATGGATCCAGATGCTTTAAAAAAGAGAATATTTTACGGGGGAGTTGAGCACAACTTGCGGAAAGAGGTTTTTGTATTTTTGTACAATTTACACATTTACCCTTTCGATTAATTTAACTATAATAATGTTAAATTTCAGGTTTGGGCATTTTTATTGGGATATTATTCATACGATTCTACATATGCAGAGAGACAGTATGTTGACTCACTTAAAAAGTCAGAATACATGACTATCAAAAACCAATGGCAGGTAAATGACTATATTGCCCTTCAACTTTTATCGTCTCATATTATATTCGTCCCAATTTCATCTTGCAGAGTATTTCCCCAGAACAGGCAAAAAGGTTTACAAAATTTAGAGAAAGAAGGGGGTTGATCGAGAAAGATGTGGTATGAAAAATGAAAATGACTACAAATTTCAAGTTATTTACTAATTACAATGTGGATTTATTTAAATATTTTAATTTTGTTTTTTAAGGTAAGGACTGACAGGTCGTTATCGTTCTATGAGGGCGATGAGAATCCAAATGTTCGTCTTTTGCATGATATATTGCTGACTTACTCATTCTACAACTTCGATCTCGGTTATTGCCAGGTAAATTACAATTTTGTCCTTGTGTATTTCAAAAGTTACGGTTTCCCCTAGATGTTTCATTTGTTGCTAATATTTAAAATAAACCTTTTTTATTCACAGGGCATGAGTGATTTTCTGTCCCCAATATTATTCATCATGAGAGATGAATCAGAAGCTTTTTGGTGTTTTGTTTCTCTAATGGAAAGATTAGGACCAAACTTCAACCGTGATCAAAACGGCATGCACTCTCAACTCTTTGCACTATCAAAGGTCCTCCCTCTATCCCAAGGCTATTTTCGTCATTTAATAAAAAAACAAAAACCAAAATAGAATTAACATGTCTTTAAATCCTTGACATAACAGCTAGTGGAACTACTCGACAGCCCATTACACAACTACTTCAAACAAAACGACTGCTTGAATTACTTCTTCTGTTTCCGCTGGATTCTCATCCAATTCAAAAGGCAAGCAAATTTACTATTTTACCCTCTCACTAAAAAGTCCGACACTAATAAAAATTTGGTTTCAGGGAGTTTGAATACGAAAAAACATTAAGGTTATGGGAGGTGTTATGGACACACTATTTAACCGAACACCTTCATCTATACGTATGTATAGCGATTCTCAAAAGACAGCGCGCTAAAATAATGGGGGAGGAAATGGACTTTGATACCCTTTTGAAATTTATAAATGAATTAAGCGGTCAAATCGAGCTTGACCCGATTCTTCGTGATGCCGAGGCTTTATGTGTTTGTGCTGGTGAAAACGGGGCAGCTTCGATTCCGCCCGGGACCCCGCCCGCTTTGCCGCTTCCGGAAGCTTCCATTTATCAACAGCAAGATGATGAGGTGTTGTGAAACATGAACATATGAAGGTAAGTATTTGTTTTGTGGGTGGTAATTTCGGTGTTTGGAAAAAAATGTTTAATTTTGGGATTTGTGGAAATACGAGACCGGTGGTAAAGATGAAATTATGGGATGATTGTGGTTAGTACAAGTTTAGATAACAGGGCAAAATAAGTAATTTTTTTTTAAGTGTATTTATCGGTATGTCTGTGTCTGATTTTTGAATCAATATAAATAAATAGTTAATGTGTTGAATTTGGTCAAAAAAATTATAATCTCATGTTTAAAGGGTTGTGCTAAATACACTCTAGGTGTTTTTTTTTACTAGGGGTGTCAATTTTCGATATGACACGAATCTGACACGCAAATAAACGGGTTTGAGTAAGATTTCAACATGTTTAACTTAATGAGTTGACATGGTACGACACGGAAATTAAACGGGTAAGGTTAGTGTCCAAAATTTCAACTCGAAAAGGATATTATATGATATTAAAATGACTTGTTTATTTATAAGTAAGTTCTTTTAATCCTTTAGGTAAATTGTGCATTGCCAAAACCAAAATCAAATGTAAAAGAATGCTTTAAGTTAAGTTGTTTTGTAATGTAGAAGCCACTAATTAGTTATTTGATTTTTAGTTCTTCATTAATATCACATACTTCACAATGCATTTGCCCATTCTTCGTCACTACCATTTTGCTCCTCTAAAGCTTATTGTAAATTTCTCCATTCAGTCTCTCAAACTACTACTCTTTTCGGTTTTTCATCTTGCCTTTTCCACCTCTTGAACTCTTACTCTTTCTACATATTTAGTGTTTCAATCTAGTGCAATACGATATATATACAAGGTCTAAATCCTAAACCTGTCAACCTGACACGATCTCGAAATGAAAATAAACGAATTAACATGGCATGACACGATAAATAAATGGGTCGGGTTAGGGTCAAACTATCTTAACCTATTTAAGTTTTAATTTGACACAAACACGACGTGACATATCACGTTCGTCAGGACTATTTTTTTTATTACTTTTTAGGCTTTATTTATTTTTGGTTAAGCTCTTAAAATCTTTGTATTTGATTCGTAAAGATGAATTCTTTCCCCCATTTTAAGTTGATATGTTGAATAAACTATTTCGTCTAATATTTGGAAGAAAGGGGAGAAAATGTCAGAGCTGATGTGTATTCTCCTCGATTGCAAGAGTCGAGAAAAATTGAATGGCTTTTACTAGATGACTTGAAACTATCACACCATTTTTATACCAATATGGTGTAGTTTTTGTTAGATTTTGGGGTAGCAAAACTGTATTAGATTGGTAATCAAATCTAGATTTTTGATTAATTGTGTATGTTTTCTTTCCATGATTAATATCTCTACCCTCATTTGCTCGGTCTTTACAAAATTTAATCTGTGACACTTTCAATCTAGGCACAAAAGAAACTGATTTACAAAGAGTATGCATAGAGCATTCAAACTCGAGAAAGCCAAAAGTTGAAGTATAACTTTTATTTATAATCACAAAGGGAATAAGATTGACAAAAAAACTGTTTTTAAAAGTTAACAATGACTATTAGGAAATAATAACCATTTTAGCGACGCTATCCTTTGATGTTAGCGACATTTCCTCTGAACATTACAGTTTTCTTATTAAGTGCTTAAGCTGATAAGTTAATGGCCAGGGTTCTCTAGACTTCATCAATTTAGGCTATTAATCTATAAAAATGTAAACTTTATGAACATGCATGTCCAACCCAAAGCCTAGGTCAAAAAGAGGTCCATAACACCCAAAGGCTTATTCATTGCTTTAAGTGAGCTTGTGCTTGCTCTTTTTTTGGTTCAAGGCTCCAGAAATGGTCTAGACAACGAACTTGCTAACCCGGAGTTTCCCAAACTCCAGAAACACTTCATACATGGACCAAAACACCATAAAAACATTCCTAACTCTAAGATCTAAGCATATAGAGACATCAAATAGGAACCTTCTTACTTACGGGAGTCCAAAATATGGAAGTAATGCTAGATATTGGCTAGAGGTTGCTTCCTTGCACCACTCATTCTCTTTTTCTTCTTTTTCTTCTTCTTCTTCTTCTTCTCCTCCATCTTCTTCTTCTTCTTCTTCTTCAAACTTCACCTCAAAGCAAGGAAATGAGCTAAGAATCAGCAAAAGTGGCCAATAGTCATTCTAGGGTTTCTTCAAGAGATGGTGGCTAATAAAAAAGGCTATCATAAGAGTTAGAGCCTTTATATAGGGTTCAAAACCTGAGATTTATGGTTTTAGCATTGTGGCGCGTCACGCTACTAAGGGTAGCCGGTAGCGTCACTACCCGTCGTGCCCCGTGTATCCACTATTTACCTAAAATTTAATTCTTTAAAACCTTTAAATTTATGTTCGGGTAACGGGCTTTACACCTGCTTTAAGGTTATCCCTGTACAAAACATCAAGCTTTAAGGTTATACCTCTAATCATAAATGAATTGCTACATTGTTATTATTGCTTCAAAAATTTTACCATACACACATAAAAAAAGGTTTTCCCTCATCATGTTTTTAGGTCTATTTTCTTGCTTTAAGGTTGTATCCCCATTCAAAACATAAAGCTTTAAGGTTACCAATAACACCTTGCAATTATAATATAGTTCCATTCATTAATGATTAGACTAAAAAGAAAACGTTTATGCTATTATTCATTAATGATTAAAACTGAAAAATGAAAAATCAAACAATGACTAACAATAATTATAACTAAAAAAAATAAAATTTTCCTTTTGTTATTCATTAATGATTAAAATTGAAAAATATAACTTTTTTTATTATTCATTAATGATTATGATATAAGTTGCATTCCCAAATTGATTTTCATCAAACCCAACCTAAATTGGCATTCTTTCAATTAACATACTCTAACAATTAAATTATTATTTTTACAAAACACTAGCAAGTAAGAATTATCTAAAAAACAAATATATTTCAACATTTCCTTGTAACTAACATTCACTAGAACAATAATACTTAATCAAGTAGATTGAAAAAACAAATAAAAAGCAAAAATACCTTAGAATTCAAAATCCATTTACCAATAGAGGTGGCAGCAAGTGTATTGAAAGTTGTGAGTTTTTTTTTTGACCGGGCATGGCTGATGCAATTGAAGGGGTATAAAATCGAAAGGGCTTAGATAAAGCAACACCTTCTCTTCTTGATTGGTTTATGGTTGATGATGGCGTGAAGTGATGATGATGGAGATGGTGTTTGTTGGTCCATAAGGTAACGGTGGCGTTGTATGGGCTAAAGAGATAAGCGAGGGTTTTTGTCAAGAATATTGGGTTGTAAGGAGAAATAGATGGCGATGGGTGATCAGATGGTGGATTCAACATGACTGGGTGGAGTTGGCAAGATAAAGAAGATGGTATATATGGCGATGGCGAGGGTGGTTCTCAGTTGGTGGTGGCAAGAATGAGTAGTGGTGAGTGAAAGATACAAACAGAAAATGAAGATAGTGATCGGTGGTTATGGAGGCTCACATGTATGTAGTGGTGGCGCCTGTGGAGATTAGAGTTCAAAGAAGTGTTTATGTATAGAGAGAACCATGAAACTTGTAAGGAGGGAGAGAGAGAGAAAGAAAGAGAGAGAGATTGACAGAGATTATAGGACCTGATAAAAATAGCCTAACTGTTAATGACTATAATACCCTTCAGACATATTAAAAATATACAATTTCGACATGTTACTTTTAGATTTTATATAAATGGTCCGTTTATATCAGCTTTAGATCATAGTATTTAAATGGCCTAGATCTGTTCTCGCATTCTCAACCTTTTAAAACTTCTCAATTGAACTTACCTCTCTCTCTTTCTCTTTATATATATATATATATATATATATATATATATATATATATATATATATATATATATATATATATATATATATATATATATAGAGAGAGAGAGAGAGAGAGAGAAAGAAACACACACACACACACAGAGAAAAAAAAGATATATTAATCATCTTTTTTGATATTTTTAATCTATTATTTATTATTGTAATGCTGTAAATCTTATTATTATTAGATAAATATAATCAAACTATATATATATATATATATATATATATATATATATATATATATATATATATATATATATATATATATATATATATATATATAAAACTTAGCAATGATAGTATCATTAAATTGTTGTTATGTTTTGAATGATTAAAAGATTAGATTTATAAATAAGTTTGAAAAATAAAATGTAACTTTAATATACACTAAAGTCCAATATTTTTTTTAACTAATGGTATAATATTACATGTCAATGTGATTTAAATCAACTTCAATTATTCAAATATGTAATATTCAAATTGTATTAAAAGATCCACCCATCAAATTTGATGTTTTATAAGGTATCTATAAGATATAATATTGGGTCGAATAAATGTAGCATCCTACTTGGTGTAATTTGATGTTGTGATTGGAGATGTTGATAAAGCATTTAAAGAGTAGTTTTTCTTAAAACGGATTACCATATTAAAAGTTTCCAAAAATCTTTTTATTATAAGATATAATAACTATTTCTCAACAATATAATATACTTTTAACATTTTAATTATTTTAAAAGTATTATCCATTTCGACCCTTATATTTCCTAACATTTTATTTTACACCCAGTCATATTTAGATATTTAATTTTTTATTATTTAATCTATTTGATTAAATATTCAAAATAGATTTGAATATATTGCTAAGAATTCATATCATAAAAAAATAATGTTAAATTTAAATGATACAAATATCAAAGATTAAAAAAATATATTATAATCATATTATTTAATCATTTTTTATTTAATAAAATGTTAATATAAGCTAATGTTATTATCCAATTTCTAATAGTATACTACGTTATGAAGCTTGTTAAAATAAAATTGTTAACTTGTTAGATGCACATAAAAAATTAATAACCTACATGTACTAAATTCATTCTAAAACTCAGGTTTTTAAATATATATAAAGTAATTTTTTAATTTTATGTTAAATGTTTAACATGTGTATATAAACCAAGTTTGGTGTTCTAGTATTGAAATCTATGTATAATATCAAATTCAGTGCCTCATTAGTCATCAGCATAAAAAAAATAGCGTTCTTGCAACATAGTTGGCTCAATTTGAGATTCTAAAATAGCATACTACAGTATGGTTGGAGTTTGTCTAACTTACAATGATTTGTAACCCTTTGGTCATATCAATTTCCCTAGAGTACGAAGTGCAAATGTGAATAACAAGTTGAACCCTTGAATATAATCAATTAAATGAGCATAAACCATTATTAAAAAAAGAAAAACACTTAGAGCATCCACAATAGGAGCTTTTTCAAGAGTTTTTTCACCCCAAAAAGCTTATGAAAAATTAAAAAGCTATTGTGGGAGCTTTTTAAAATCCAAGCTTTTTCCAATGGCTTGCTAATTAACAAGCTCTTGCTTTGAGCTTTTTCCTTAATTGTGTAACTTTCATATGTTTTAAGCCAATGATAATTAGACAACATACATAAACAATGAATAAAAAGCATATTGGAAAAACTCTTCTATAGTGAAGAAACAGTTAGCTTTTTATTTTGGAGCTTTTCATGAAAAAGCTTCTCTAAAAACTATCTTTATTGTGGATGCTCTTAGACTAATTACAAGCATTGGTGAGTTCATTTATGCAAGCATTAAAGTCCTAACATAAAGCCAAATGGACCAAGACTAAGAGAGAGGTTGCAATAAGTATCCGAAGGACAAGTGATTGATTAGGCTGAAGGGAGTGGTGCCTCCAACATTTGGGAGGCAAGCCCGCCACGTAGGATAAATGTTTTTGTTGTTGAGTTATGTTTTGGTCAAGGAGTGGTGTTTGAGGCATCTAGACACAAATATATATATATATATATATATATATATATATATATATATATATATATATATATATATATATATATATATATATATATATATACACTAGTTGTAAGACCCGTGTATTACACGGGATGATATAAAAAATTATTAATTAAGAATATCTAAACATTAATAATTATACATAAGAAATTTGTTTGTGTATCGTGACATCAAACTTATGGTTTTAACTATTACGACTTTGTATTTTGATAAATATAATTGATTATGAGAATGTCATCGGTACCAAAATCAAATTTACCATTATGATTGGAATTGTTTATTATGACATCAATTGTCTCTCTATTGTCTCTCAAATCATTCTAAACATTAAAAAATAATATGATATCAAAAACCAATTAATTTTGAAATTGAATTATAACAATTAATGTTGAAATTGAATGATAATTAAACCAATCATTAAAGACTTAGAAACGTTTCAAACCAATTAATTTTTCTTAAGAAATTTAAAATTATGAGAAAATGACATGTGGCAAATTCAATGAGAAGATGACATGTGGCTTTGAGTTACTTATTTATTAGGATAGGATATATATATATATATATATATATATATATATATATATATATATATATATATATATATATATATATATATATATATATATATATATATATATATATAGGGGAGGGTTCCATTGAGAATGGAAAAGAGGTTGAGAATGCGAGAATGAATCTGGGCCGTTAGATGTACCAGCGCTGACGCGTCGCTCTACGACGACGAGATGAGTTTAATTTTTCGTATATGATTTATTCATATATGAATGTGTATATTCATATATGAATGCGAGAATGAATCTGAGTCACTGGATGCGTCAGCGCTGATGCACCGTTCTACGACGACGATATGAGTTTAATTTTTCGTATATGATTTATTCATATATGAATATGTATATTCATATATGATTATTCATATATCATATATGAATAATCATATATGATTATTCATATTCATATATGAATAAACTTATATGAATAATCATTTTTGAAATATGGTTGTGGTGGTCGGAATGGTGGTAGATGGTGGCGATGATGATGGTGATGGCGATAGAGGGTGGCGATGATGGTGGTGATGGTGGCGGCGGTGTTAGTGGGGTGGTGGTGTTGGTGGAGATGGGTGGTGACGAAGGTGGTGGTGGTGGCGGCGGTGATGGTGGTGGCGGTGGGTGGTGGTAGCGATGGTGGAGGTGGTGGTAAAGGTGGTAGCGACGGTGGTGGTCGAGATGGTGATAGAGGTAGTAGAGTCGACAGTAGCGGTGGTGGTGGTTGGTGGCGGTGGCGGTGGCGGTAGCGGCGTAGTCGGGGGAGGTGGCGGCAGCAGCAATGGTGGCTGCGACGACGGTGGTGCAGGAGGAAGTGGTGGTGAAAATCATATGTGCAAACACTAGAGCGGCAAGATAAAAATATGTGGCCCATATTCATTCTCGCATTCTCAATCTTATATTCATTCTCAATATATATATATATATATATATATATATATATATATATATATATATATATATATATATATATATATATATATATATATATATATATATATATATGGAGAGAGTGTGAGAGAGAGGAAGAGAAAGAGAGAGGAGAGAGATAGCAGTAAGTATATGCCGCTCAACTTTTGCCTCCCAAAATATTTGGGTCAGGGGGCAGTGTTGCCTCCAACAAAACATTGTCACACAGGCTGCCGCCGGCAAAAATACCCTCCACTCCCTTCAGCCTTAGAAATAGGGTATCAGTTTTTGTTTCCTTTTATATATAGGGGTACCACTTGCACTTACCCTAAATTTAATAGCAGTAAATCTCACTCGTAAATTCAAAGCCACCCAAAAATAGGCAGTCAGTCGTAAATTCAAAGCCACCCAAAAATAGGCAGACAAGGTTGGTGTTGTGAGTTACTTCACACATCCTTTTGTGGTAAATGTTACTTTTGGATATTCAGTCTTTGTCTACATTTATTTCAGGAATCCTTTTAAAAATATATAGTGGACAAACCTTCAACTTGGTTATCATTTTTAATCAACTTCTTGTTTAGGCCACGCCAATCTCTAACACCACGCTTCGAGCCGATTTTGGAGAGAAAAAAAAGATGAAAATAAGAAAACAAGTTATTAGCTTAATCGATCATTGAGTTGAAAAAAGAAATGAAAAGGAAAACAAGTGATTATCTTAATCCTATCGAGAGCAAAGTATAAGAGAAAACTTTGCACTGTCCTTGTGGATTCAGTCGGCTATATGTGGTCACAATGAAAATCAGTTTTGTTATTGTTTAATCAACAGAATTATTATTTTCAATGCAGTTTTATGATACGGTTTTCTAAGGTCTTTATAATTTAAAGTTGTTATCAAACAAATGTAATCGTTTTCTAAGAGTTGTATACGTAAAAGAATTTCAATATAAATACGAACATAATTTCTGTTTTTAAGTTGCTTGAAAATAAATACCATGAATCTCTTTTTCCTAATAGCCACAAATCATACACTAAGCTAAAATATGTATAACCAAACAAGTAAAACTATGTTTGTCTTATTTTTAGAGTTTTATTTAGGTTATCATATTTAAATCAAGTTTTTTAAAATAAAAACATATGAAAAATATATATTATTATACTTTTAGGTATTCCGCAAGTGGTCAAATTCTTTCTATATTTATATCTATATTTAAAAAGAGAAGTTTTTGAGGGGACCGTGTACGTTTTTTTCTTCCTTTTGTGACACGCGGGTTTATTTCCGGATCTGGTTTCGGGTCGGTAATTTATTTGGGTTACTGAATCGGTTTCTCGATTTCTCTAAACCTCTGTGTTTTGCGTCTTCCACCGTTTCACTTTTCGATTTCTCCCACCGCCATCAAATATGCCGGAACCTTCAAGACCCGTCGCCGATTGGCGGTGCAATCATCGCAGTCCTCTCAATTCCGCGGTGATTTTCAGGTTTCCGATGTCATTGATACGTACTTGACAGATGGGTGGTGTTGTGAACGGCCTCGATTGCCACCGTCGGTTGGCGGTGTTGTGAACGGCCTCCGATGAAGAGTAATTCAAGTCTATCGCGAGCTCTATCTAGATTCCGATTTATTGATTTGCTTTCGATTTCACCGTTCTCATTACATGTAGTCATTTTTAAATATCTTATTAATATCACTAAAGGTTTTGGTTCGCAAAATTTCTTGAGGTAACTTACAGTTTCCTCGATTAATGGCAAGATAAGTCTAACTTTATCTTATTTTCTTTTTTCCTTTTTTTTGAAAAAGCCCTAATTTGTTTTTGTAGTTTGAAGATGGCGTAGATGCATTGCAGTTTCGCACAATTGAATTCCCCCACCATGTCTTTGCTTCACCATCTCCTTCTTTTCTTTATCATTTTCTTTCTTTAAATGATAAGGGATGTTGTTGTAGGGTTTACTGTGATATGGTTTATCACTTGGTATTACTACAGACTCTATAATACAAAAACGATTTTGAAGTTTTGGCAGCTATCCATGAGCCATTTTCGATCATGATGATAAAATCAACAATATATCCAAGTGTTGTGCAGGTTTTGGTGTAAAGATTATTGTTGAAAATGAAAAGCACGAGGGACAAATATGACTATTGAGGCGATTCATAGAGGTCTAGCCTCACTTTATAACATATGAACCCAAAACAAAATTAAATACTTCACAACTTTTGGTCAATTTCATATTCTCCCTTTCATCAATTGTTGCGTCTTTTACATACAATATACGAGTACATGGGCATTTACATTCGAAATTTATTGAATTTTATGTTATAACCAACAATATGTTTTCTTTTTTCAAAACAAAGGAACACACTTTTTTTTATTTAGTGTTTCCTCTTTTTCTTTTTGGGCAGATTCTCAACCTCACCGAATTCCTTTTGTTTGTTTTTCTATGCTATTTTTTTAATATCCCTTGGTTTTCCACTATAGAGAAGGTTCATGATGTTTGTTTGATATTTTAGGGCTGAACTAAGGGAACGACTTCAGTCTCATTCAATGAAATCATATAGATGAAGATTCCAAAGGTACGATCTTTATACAGAAACCCATATCTTTTAAAATTTTGTTGGATCAACTTTCATTCTTGAAACCAATCAGAATTGACAGATTTATTAAACTTTTATTTGCTTACTTTGTTTAATATGCCAAAATTTTAAACATTAGGAGGACCAAAATATGGCTGCTACGCTAGCTACTACAATGTTCAACTCTGTCAAGGGAAAACCAGTTCAGGTACTCTACTTTTATTGATCTAATTTGTATTCATTGATGATAAGTTAATGCATTTTCAAATTACTAATCTAAAATTCCAGGGTCACATATATCAAGGGAAAGAACCTCCACAGTTTGTTGCCATATGTCAGTCATCGACTTCGGGGAAAGGCTAGAAGAATGGGACCCATCTTTCAAACAATAGAGTTTTCCACCATTTTTGAAGGTGAAAGAGCTATAGAACCCGAACCAGGTATAGTATCCACTTAAATGATTGATATGAATATAATAATTACATCATTTTATACAATCGTCCCAAATCAAATAGATGATAAGTGACCCAGAACAAACTTGCTCTTCCGGTTCTCACTTCAGTTTTTACATGATTTATATACTATACTCTTTTATTTTATGGTAGGAAAATTCCTAGAGATTTGACAGAGGTGTCACTGTCAGTTGCAGGCTTCTCTATTATAGCAGCTGCTTCCATGATGTTTTTATTTGGAATGGTAAGAACAAAAAATTTCACTTCTTTAATTAAGTTCTATATATTTTATGTATATATATGCTATTGTTATTGACTTCTTTTATTCTTTCGTTGCAGGAGCTACATAATTATTTGAGCATCAGTACCTCGACATATGTCATAGTTGATAGAAGTTCAGATGGGGATTACTTACGGATTGATTTTAATATTAGGTATAATTAATCTGCTTTTTGCTCTTGATCACTATACAAATATATTACGATTGTGTTTACTTTATATATTTTTATTATTCCAAATTCTAATGCAGTTTTCCTGCTTTATCCTGTGAGTTTGTATCTATGGATGTGAGTGATGTACACGGAACTGTAAGTTTCAAGATCTTACCTTTTGATTATCAATTTTAATGTCTGTCATATTAATTTATCATGGTTCATAATTTAAATTCTGTTTTTCTATTATATGCAGAACAGGTTGAATATAACAAAAACAGTGTGCAAATATTCATTTGATAAATATTTACAAGCCACTGGCTCTGAGTTTGACTCTGGATCAGTTACTAATATGGTCAAATATGATGATGAGGTTGATGAAGAATATGGTGAAGGATTTGTTCTTCTAAATTCACGCAATTTGGATAGAATTTCTCATCAGTAAGTGAAGGAATAATTTACTCTCTTTCTTGGACGCTTACTTTAATTTGCAGAAAGTGTTGATATTGAAAATGATTTTGTAATACTTAACAATATTATTTTGGTTAAAATGCAGGCATTTAATTTTGGTTGTAAATTTCTATGCTCCACGGTGCTATTGGAGTAACTGTCTGCTATTCTCATACGCTTCTTACTACGTATCCATTACACTATTTTTTGCATCAAAATGGTGTAATTTTTGGTTAAACATGGATTCAAATCAATGACATTACATTGCTATTTCTTGCGTTTAACCATAAAATTTATGTTGATGGTAATAGCATTATACTTTACTATCTCTACCAATCATAGCAACACACTCGCATTTCTTTACTGATAGTAGCAATGTTGCTATTGTGTGTTTGTATTTTATTTGTTACATATTGCTATTATCGATAAAGAGTTGTAAGTAGGTTGCTATAACAACCAAAGAATTGTAAGTACATTGTTTTATATGTGTAAACAAAATGCAAGTATGTTGCTAATCATGGGTTGCATATAGTTATTATTGCTAGGTACATATATATATATATATATATATATATATATATATATATATATATATATATATATATATATATATATATATATATATATGTGTGTGTGTATATATATATATATATATATATATATATATATATATATATATATATATGTGTGTGTGTGTATATATATATATATATATATATATATATATATATATAATTTAAGTAAAATTTCACAGTTTGACCATACATGAAGCAACTTTAGTTGGTAAATTGTAATTTCTATGTTAGATTTTTATAGTTATGAAAGCAAAATGGAAAAGATGACTGACTAATTTATTAACAATGTTTTTCTGATAGTTCTTTGTGAAATTTGATAGAATCATGTCATTATGTTAGAAGACTCAGCAATAGATGCAGATCAAGTGGACAACCTCATAATGTTTTGTCCCACAAAAGAGGAAATGGAGCTACTTAAGGTAAAATGTTAGTTGACATTTTTAAAAGGTCAAATGGCAGAAATAACCCTGATTAAACGATAACTAATGGTTTTTATGGTTAGGGTTACAAAGGAGAGACGGATAAATTGGGCAAATGTGAACAGGTTTTTAATATACACATTTAGTTAAATTCAAAATATGTCCACAATTTATAAATCTAATGGATGGATTTTTATTTATTTGCAACAGTTCTTCTTGGAGTTATTGAAAGTTTTGATATGACTTTTCGTTGTATTGTGGTTAGGATGTGGACTAGCCGGGATAATTGATGAAGTTCGTTCGTTTATGTAAGGTTATATATTTGCATACTCATATTTTGTTTCACATAATTTCATAACATTTGACTTCGAAAAATTTATCCATTTATGGCAGTGAATATTGATTTGTATGTAGATTTGTCAAAATAGGAAGAAATGAAAGTAGGATGCTATAACAGCAAATAAATAAAAGTACATTGCTTTTTTATATTTTCATATTATTCTTACTCCAAATGAAGAAATCTGGCCATGTGTTAGCAAGCTTAAAGACTGGCATGAGTATCCCCAATAGAAACCGATTCTATGTGTTTCTTATTGCTGACCATCGACCCGTGCAAAGCACGGGTCACCCGTTAGTTATAGTTTAATAGTCAATGGTATTAAAGCATAATATTATGTTCTTTATTAGATGTTGGTAAATTACTTTTTCATTAACTTTTAATTGAAAATTTTTATTATTAAATTTTTCAATAGATTAATTAAAACCCAAACTGTTATTTATTATTTTAGCATAAATTAGTTATCTTTAATTACTATTATTTGACAAATATATTCTAATATTATAGGTTTCATAAAATAAATGTCTTTACTATATCTAAAAGTTAAATTAATAATGTTATAATATAAAAGAATTTATAGATATAATCAAAGTGTAAGATAAAATATATTAAGAGCGTGTTCGGCAAAATTAGCTTGTAGCTGGTAGTGGTTAGCTGTAAGCGGTTAGCGGTTAGCTGGAAGCTGGTAGTGGTTAGCGGTTAGCCGGTAGCTGTGACTTTTATTTCTGCGGAAGTGTTCGGCAAAAGCAGCTGTTAGCTTTTAGAAATGTAAAATAATATAAAATTCAAAAGTCAAACGCTAAACGCTCTCAAAAGCTACATGAAATAGCTTTTGGATTATGAACGTTTTGTTAAAAGTAAAAGCTAAAAGCTCTTGCTGCCGAACGATGTTTTTTCATTTTTTCGAGCGTTTTCCTAAAAGCTAAACGCTAAACGCTCCCAAAAGCTCTCAAACGCTGTGTGCCGAACACGCCCTAAATATATAAAATAATATACAAAACAAATAATAAGAACAAATGGTTGGAGTAAGTTTTTAATAAATAGTTCCGATAGATAAAAGTTTTCATATATATTTTTAGATATTGGAAGTTATAAAAAAAACTACTATTGAGATTTTCACAGTTTTTTAATTAATCAGAAAGCCTTCTTATCTAAATTATCAATTATGTTGTTGATAATTAACTTATTATTTGACAACATATTTTTATTTTATCATAAATTTATATTATATTTATAAATATAAATATTAAGCTTAACTATAAATTCAAAGCTAAAATTAACCCAAAACAATTACTACTTATTTACTTAGAAAAATATAATTTGATAATACATTAATCCAAACATAAATACATCTAAATCAAATTTTGAAAAAAAAAAATACACAACAACAAGATCAAATCCCAAGACTTTCTGATAAAGAGATCTTGAAAATGAAAACACAAAGATACACCATTATTTTTGTTTCAGTTTCGAGTCAAAACCTCATGCCCATTTTTGTTGCCGAGTCCACTGCTCCTTCCACGACTCCATTTCTCTCTCTCTTTCTCTTTCCATCTTCATAAATCGCCCAGTGGACTCTCCTTTGATTCAGATCTCATCACCTTGTTATATATTAAAGTCTAAACACGGCATTTATTATAAACAAATAAAGTAATTATTTATCAAATCACAAGATAAACAAACACATCCACGCCTATTATACCATCGGTTTTTTTGTTGATAGGTTCTAACCGTCACATCATATATATCACACTAACATCTATTGGTAAATGAAGTGGTCGTTATTCAAAAGTTTGTTGTAATTGCTACTTCTAATCGGGCCCAAGTTTGACTCTATGAAACAATACTTTGTTGTGAATGAGTCATGCATGCTTGCCTTTCGAGTGTATTCCATCCCAATTATGTAAAGTAACATTGTTGCAAGAATTACGTAAATTAAGAAGACCAAAAGCAGGAAGGGAGCGAATGTATACACTAGCGAGATAGTCTAGGTCAATCTCATTTTATATATTGTATTACAAAATGAGTATGAAGTTGTTATATACCTAAGTTTAGGTGTAGAACCATCAAAATTCATTAGTTTACTTATGAAAAACTTATATGTTCATTTTTTTTAATATAAGTAATCCATGTGATTGATTATAAAAAGATGAAAAATGATGGTATGAGACACCTACATGTGTCGATAATATAGAAGTTGGTGGTCAGAAAACACTTCATTAAAATAGCAAGAAAACAATTTAAATTGAAAAGAACAACAAATATGTGTACAATGATAGAGAAGAAACTAAATAATCTCGGCTTTTTTTTTTTTTTTTTGTTAAAAGTGGTTGTTTTAGTTATTTTACATCTAAGCTTAAATATATAACAGTCTCATATTCACTATACCCCCTCCCCCCCCCCCCCCCCCCCCCCAACACACACACACAAATATATATATATATATATATATATATATATATATATATATATATATATATATATATATATATATATATATTTGCATGCTACTTTGTTTATAAAAATATGTTATATATATTTTTTTGTTAGAAAATGTTCCTATTTGCTTTCGGTAGAACTAATATATATTATATTGTTGTATTACCATATAAGATTAATGAAAAGTAATACCAACTCCCCTTATAAAATTTCTTAGGTAGAATTTTTTGTGGCATCCATATCCATGCATTTTAATCTTTATAAATCTTCGATATTTCGATATGGTCTTGGAATTGAAATTTTATTTGTCAATATTTGTGAAATGTCTTTATAAAATAATTAAAGAAATAGATGTATTTATAATTTTCTTTTGTAAATGTATACATTTAACCCCAATTTAAAATGTTAAGTATGTTTGGAAGTAGAAAGAAGGATATTAATTAAAAAAAAAATGGAAATCGTAGACAATTACACAGCGTCCCAGCCGTTTGGTGTTAAAGGTACACCTACCGCACGTGACAGTCACATAATTCTTTGCGTTTCCTGGGGCCAATGAATGTTTTTGACAGAAAGTGGATTTGAAGAGTCAACACAATATTCTACTCATACACTCCTACAATAGATTTTTTAGTTCAATATTTTAAAATTGTTTAACGTTTAGGAAAAAGGAGAATAGAATCAATAGATGTACACGTTGGATTTGATATCTGTTTCGAATCGATGATAGCTTCAAATAAATATGTTCAATCTGCTATCGATCGGTATCTTGGAAGTAGCTATCAGTTGATTATGGAATTTGGTTGATGAAATAAATATCGATTGCGAAACGATGGTAGCTCCATTTCGAATTTTAAATTTGGGACTCAAACTTTGTTCAATAAGTTGATATTTCGGCCACATCCAGATTTCTATAGATGTGTTTATGATTTTTGGGAGAATGATAATATCGTAATGTTACAAGTTAATTAGTTTTTAATAATAAATGTGAGTTTATTAGGTTTTATAAGGATAAATATGTAATTTGAAGTTTTGCAATGATACATGTGTAACCATGAAAGTTTACAAAGATATAGACAAAATTTTCCGAATTATCTTTTGCCAATTGGCAAGAGTATTTGGCAAAAATTACTTGATTGGAGGAACAAACCAATTTCTGTGTTTATGGATTTACCGAGTCTTTTTATATGGTTGATGAATCGAAAAATAAGGCTCCTAATAAAGTTTTTCTTGATACCATGGTTCTCACAATACAATACGGATGACTTGGTTGTACAGCAACAACGTCGTTTTTATAAATAGAAAGATGGGAATGGAGGAGATTTTAAATCCCATTGTTGCCAAGTCACATTTAAGAATTTCGAGTAAGAGTAACATGTATTGGGTCAATTGGACGAAATGCCCACGTCTTATTAGTTGTATTCTGTAGTTTTTGCATGGTAGTTCCTTACTTAGTTGTGTTGATAATTAAAGGTTTGATGATCATTCATAATAATGATAACAAGCATATGCATGATTTTAGATACCGTATAGAATAACTTTTATAACTTTTATGCAATTTCGGTATGTATAAGTTTGATTCCTTTTTAAAAGGAAGGAATTTGTAATTAATTTGACATAACAAAAAACAACTAAATTTTTTTCTTCATTATTCTAGTTAATGATCGATCATTAGCAACAATATGGTGGTATATTCGAAAGGGTAATCTTAAATAAACCTCTTCGATTTGTAGGTGTGTATTAATCCTCATACACACATGTCCTATCATGGAAGAGTTTTTTAGCATACTCAAAAAAAAATATAATAATAAAGATATTATTTTGGCTGAAATCCACCGGTAATGAACATATACATGAAACTTGTTGAATTTAAATCTAAAATAACAAATTTATTATAGAATTCTTAAATGCCAAGTAATTATTACTAAACCATCTAGTTAGATATAAAATTCCTTTTGACAAAAATAACAAAAGAAATATATATTTTTCTAATATATTATAACGATTATTAAAGTGTTACAAGTTTATAACTGAACTAAATATATGGTGATAAACTAAAATGATATTAACTTATCAAGATTTTATTGTTATTTAATAACTACTTTTTAGGTTTTATTACTAAAATATTAATTTTAATATACAACCTTTTAAGAAAACGTAGACATAAATGAAGAGACAAAGTTTTAGTAGGGGAATGGTATATGATAAAAAGACAGCAATATTCAGAAGTATGCTTTCTCCCGACCTCAATCATGTCAAACCTATTTCTTCACCCAATTTTTTTATCACTTTTCAGTTTTCTCTATTCTTACATAGATAATATATATTTAGATTTGATAAAACCATCTCTTATCAAAGAGAGGTAACGTAACAAACATATTTTATCTTTTGAATATACGTTATCATTATTTTCGTCTTCCGAAAATGAAAAATCTACTCACAAACGAAATCGACAATCCCATAATGGCTTGGAAGGAAGGTGGTTGAAACTCGTTTTTTGTGCTTATGACTTTAATGTGAATGGTCTCCAGTATCATAATTAATTGGTAAAGAGTTTACATTAATAGCACAGTCTCTTTTGAATTGTCATCCGTAGTCCAAATGGTGTTAAAGTTAATTAATAGATAGAAATAAATAATTTATTAATTTATTATGTGATGATTTTAGAAACTAGTTTGGATTTATTTAGAATTAATTTGAATTAATTGGAAGTAATTTACATTAATTTGGGATTAATTGAAAGTGCATGGACTAAATGTTAATTGTTCATGTAACGCCAAGACACTCTTTTTATGTAATTATAATAAAAAGGGTAAAAAGGTCATTTTACCTTGGAAGGGTAATTTGGTCTTTTGGACAGAAAATAATTTAGTTTGAAATAATATTTTGAGTTTTGGACTTAAAATGTTATAAAAACTTATTTTTGGTCATTTTACCACAAAAGAGTAATTTGGTCATTTGACCATGTGAAGGACCAATTATGTAAAAATGTTGTTGCTTGTGGCAAAAATATAAGAAATGAAAGTTTTATGTCATAAAACTTGATAAAAGAGCCAAAAGTTCAAGAAATGGAACTTAAGGACTAAAAATGTAAACTTTGGAAGTATAAATAGAGAAGAGTTGACTCTCTCTTTGACTAGCCATTTGTGCAGCAACGGGAGGAGCAAGGAAGATGCGATTTCTGCAGGAAATCATGGAATTGAAGTAAGGAATTGGATTCATAGCTTGGAATTGGTGATTCCTATGTTAATCAAGGTTAGTAAACTTAATTTTAACCAAGTTCTTGAAGTGTTCTTGATTTGGTTTTATAGAAACTGAAATTTGTAAATTTCAGTTATGTTTATGTGGTTTAAATGGTTTAATGCTTCCAATAAGTCATGTTAAAAGGACTTAATTCAAGAAATATGGAAGTAGGTTGCTATTATTGAAAATTTGGAACTTTGCTCAAGAACCCTAGAATACATGTTTATATGATTCAGTGGATTCTAATGAGTTCTAATGAGTTCCAAATGTTGTTAATGATGAGAATAATCAGTAGAAGTGATTAATTTTGAAGAATTTCGGTTTTTGGACCAAAATGTCAAAAATGGGAATTGTTGGAAAATGTTTGAAATATATGATTTCCATGGGTTAAAACTAGATGTTAATGAAGGGTTTTGGTCTTGGAACAAACCCCTATCGTTTAAGAAGAGAATTAAGGGCTTAATAGCTGAAAATGGGAATTTGTAGCATGAAAAACGGACAAGAGAAACTGCACAGCGGCAGATAGGGTCGCGATCTCCATGGAGATCGGGTTGCGATCCATAGGGTCGCGATCCACATGGAGATAGGGTCGCGATCCTGCGTCTGCATGAAAATGAGCTGATTTCTCCTGCCTTCTGTTAAGCCTTGGTCCAATTTTGGGACTTGATGCTAGACATGTCCGTTTGACCTCAAATTTTGAACATAGGTCTATTATGATGTGAAACTTCGGGGAAAATTGTCGGAATACGTATACGACCTCCCGAAAGTACTGTAGCAAAATACGTGTATTTTGTAAAAATGTATAATTTAAAGAAAGATGGTAAATGGGAAGTTTATCATCTAGACATTGTTTGTAATGTTATTATATTGAACTCTTATGCATTAGAGTCAATTGAAATGGTTGTTAACCTATAATCATTTTGAAAATAAATGGAATTATAGGTACCGGACAAAGCCTTACGGAATACATTGGAAGGCAAGGAACGACGAACGCTAGTTGTAGCAAACCTTCAGGTGAGTAATCTCACTTATATCACATATGATATGTGTTGATTGGACTGTTACAGGTTGAAACAGAATTTGGGGACGAAACTTGATAGTTTACCGATGCGTTGAAAAGGCAATACCGGATAAGCCGTGAGTCAATAAAATGACAAGAACGGAGCCGTGAGCCATAAACGATTACAACATGAAATGTTATTAAATGGTGCGGCCACTTGTGGCTATGATTTTGGATGTTAAATCCAACTGGTGCGGCCTATACGGCTATGATTTTGGATGTTATATCCAACTGGTGCGGCCTATATGGCTATGATATTGGATGCTATATCCAACTGGTGCGGCCTATACGGCTACGATATTGTTACATAAAAATGGTGCGGCCTTATGGCTATGATATTGGACTTTAAGTCCAAATGGTGCGGTCTTTTGACCATGATATCGGGTTATTGAGCCCAAACTGGTGCGGCCTTCGGGCTATGATTTATATGCCGAGAATGTTTTGGTGCGGCTTATATAGCTATGACACATGGTGCGGCTTATACAGCCATGAAATACGGTGCATTCAATTGTGACTAAGAAATATGGGACACAAACGGTAATTGAGAATTTATATATTTATTTTCTCTTATATATATGTGGATTTATGTGACTAATAGCTTTGATTTGACCAATGTGCAAATAACAGGTTAGATATGATAATTATCTTGAAACTAAATGGTGCGGTCTTAGGACCATGATTTTGGGTTATTGAACCTAATGTGGTGCGGCCTTCGGGCTATGATCTAAACGATGAAACTGTTGGTGCAGCCTTAGGGCTATGATCTGAACAGGTTAAATATTTCGGTGCGGCCTGTATGGCTATGATATATGGTGCGGTCAACGATGACCATGATTTGTGGGACAAAAACGGTTTGAGAGTTTAATTGTTATTATTCTCTTATATATGTCTGACGTTATTTGCAGATATGATTACTCACTGAGCTTTATAGCTCACGTTATTTGTTAAATGTCCCTGCAGGTTAGCATATCCCTGATAAGGGTAAGGATAAAGTCCGTGACTCAAGAAGTGGACTTGTAGATGCTGTCAGTAGCAGCCCGGCTTATAAGGAGGTTATTATTTTGTATACTCCTTGATACACTTGTACCCGTTTTTATTAAAAATATACCCCTTTGTTTATGGTTTTAAGTACTGAAACCTATGTTTTAAATGAATAATTTTCAGGGGTGTTTTGGTTTTAAAAGTCGGGTGTTACAGTTCAATAGTTGGGCAATGGATAATATTTAAATATGGAGGATAGGAGACGAAATTAGAAGGATAAACCTTCTTAATTTCGTTCACCTTGATAGGATAAAGATGGATAAAATTTGAATTAAAGATAAGTTGGATTATTTAATCAACTATACTTATCCGATTAGAATTCAAATCAGGTTTATCTCTAAGCATCATTGCAAGCTATAAATACCCCATCATAGCCTTCATTTTTTTGGTCCACTCCTAGAGGTCTTTCAGACTTGGAGTTTTCTCTTCTCTCTTAGCAGAATCTATAATCCCTCTCTCGAGATTTATAACGAACTTTCTTAATTAACCAAATAACCTAATAATTTAGACTTATTGGGTGTGAACCATTAGATGTACTCTCTTTTGGGTACTACCTTCCTTAGCATGGATTAGATCTACATCAAGGGTTCTTCAAGCAAATTGGTTTTGCTAAAAGTTTGGTAATTTTGATTCCTCTTGTAGTTGTAAACATCATTAGGTAGGATTCTTGTAGGTTTTAGTAATTGTTACTTGCCTTAGATAATATTTGTATGTTTACACTGCCATGATAGTTGAATCTAGGGCATAGAAAACCCAACGATAAGGCACAGTACATGAATAGTTAGAACCTAGATATTGATGACCCCCAAAAGTGATATAAGTCTTTGTATCAGGGTTTAGGACTGATTGAAACTCAAGGTCCTAGTTCCACAAAGGTTCCAAATAAGATGAGATGAGTTCCATATGTACGTATAAAGGGATCAATCACACAATGTTACGAGACCTAATGTATCATATGCCTTGAGCATGATGAGTTGACATTAGGCTAATCCTTGCGAAAGTCAATAAATCGAAGTCAAGAAATATCTCAAATGTTTAAGTTCCATTATGGTATGGAATAACTTGGTGTAAAGAAGCACACTGATGCTAGCTTCCAAACTAACAGAGAGGTTGTTGTATACGGTCAGGATCCGGGTTCATACCAAAAGAGAATCACAGTTTATAAAGTTATATCATATGAGGCAATATAGCTGATCTGATTACTAAGCCAATGTCTCGGACCAAACAAGATCGTCATGCTAAGTCCATCTACATTAGATTTGCAAATAAATTAGATTGAGCGAGATTAGTTTAGTTTTATTTGTTTTGGAACTTATGCAATGAAATATATGCGTAAGGCAGTCATTTCATTAGTTTATCAATGTGTTCCAAATTTGCATGTTTTGTTGAATTCCTAATAATTAAACTTTATTAAAAAAACATCCACAATCGATCATACTTTTGGGAGCAAATACTGATTCAAGGCTGACGTAAGGTATTGGTGGATCGTCCTTATAAATAAACACATAGCATAAAGATGCGCTAATTCTCATGTGTACTTAATGAAGATTAAGTATTGGAGTAACCCGCACTTATAGATTAGTTCATGCAAATTGTCACGAGTAATTCTAAGATAGTAATATCTTATATTATTCAATGGAGATGCATGGATCTTAGTTTTTCAATTTATTGTATATTGGTTTTCTCCAATGTTGTCCGTAACTGGTAGCCATAAATGGAATGTCTGGGTATGGCATGATGAGTAGGCGGGATCTATGTAGTCAAAGTTTATTTGTTTCTTCTGCCCTAACAGGAGAAGCAACATCCTTAGGCCCCTCAATGATTTGATGCTGACAACAAATGTATGACCATACTCAGAATGAATTGATATAGGATCACTAGTTCAATCTGTTGTCGTCATCATAAATCTCTATGGTAAAACATAATCTTGAATGTCTGGGATTGACAAATTTTATATGTCTAGCGTTCATCTGGGTATCTTGTAGAACAAAGAAATATTTGATCACTTACCTAAGGGCTCTCCCTAGTCGATCTCTTTCATAAATCCTATAAGAATGCTTACTCTACAAGCAATGAGCTATTCTACTTCGACGGGTGTTAAATCATTTTCTTGGGTGTGACTATATTAGGGGATTTCCTACTACGGGCCTTGTTCATCCTAGACTTCATAGATCTGCATCAAAAGGTAACCTTGAACTTCTAGATTACATTAATGATTTAATTCTACATCGCATGTTCTTGTGATCCGTGGTGCGATACGATTTTAATTTTTTTCTTCCCCTGTGTATGTTTGTATTGTTACAGTATCCCAACATAAATGTCTTGCATATTACTATTAGAATCTATTCCTTCCAACGTGTTGCTATCATTACTAACCAGAATTTGTTGTTCATCATCGTTATCTCCATCGTCATTCGTAAGTATATCACTTTTAGATACTTTTAGAATAAAATACATCATCGTAATTTCTAAAGTCACAAAAATGAAAAAACAGTGTTTTATTAAAGAAAACTTATTTGATATGAACTATTATGCAGGAACATTACTTGCAATGGGTTGCATCTTTTTTAATCTCATCAACAGACTTTCCATAATCCATATTAATTATTTAAGAACTTGAAACAAAGAACATATGATTAATAATGACAAAAAAACATTAGTTTGTATGAGATTAAAATATGAACTCGACGCAAAATCACTTCCTGAAAGTTGACGAATAATCGGTAGAAGGCGATAATCACTAAATATTCCCGAATTTAATTTTGATATTATGGTATTTTGATTACTCCCGAAAATATCTATTAGTTTAGCTTGTTTCTAGGGGCTATTAGGATAATGAACATAATTAATCAATTTAACAAAAATAAAATCAAAACTGCATTTACAATCATGCCCTTATCAGATCCAATAATAATCTAGTGGTACATAATGAGTTTTCAGGATTTTTTTCAATAATTTTTTATCATTCACATGTAACTTTAAGTAAATTAATTTGTAAATCTCAGTTAATTCAACTGTGTATTATCAAAATGCTGAAATTCTAACGAATATCAACGAATTCACTTAAATTCAAATGAATTTAGTCAGATTCACATGTGAATCTAAGAGTTTATTAAATTCACATGAGTTAATTATTAGTGATTGTTGAAAAAATAGTTTCGATAATCATTCACATGTGAATTATCTTCTATAAAAATTTGGTATAGTTCATTCACATGTGAATTATCTTCTATTGAAAAAGAATAAAAAATCATGAATTTTGATATATTCAGTTTTTATTTTGATAAAAAATAATAATAATAAACAAAGTGCATTTTTTTGCTATAATCAGCTACATGTGAGTCTAATTGAGAAATTTACAACCTTATCTCCGGCCGTCGATAATTTGGATTTTGACGCTCACGATTGGTTCGTTGTTTTATTTTGGTTCTCTTTATTCAACATTCGTGTGTGTGTGTGTATACATACATACATACATACATACATACATATATACATATATATATATATATATATATATATATATATATATATATATATATATATATATATATATATATATATATATATATATATATATACACACACACACACACAAACACATGAAAGTTGAATAAAGATACCCAAAATAAAACAACGAACCAATCGTGAGCGTCAGAATCCAAATTATCGACGAAGAGAAATAATGTTGTAAATTTCTTAATTAGACGCACATGTAGCAGATTATAGCAAAAAAAACGCACTTCGTTTTTTATAATTTTTGTTTTTTAGATATTATTTTTTATCGAAATAAAAACCGAATATATATCAAAATTCATACTTTTTTTATTCTTTTTCAATAAAAGATAATTCACATGTGATATATATATATATATATATATATATATATATATATATATATATATATATATATATATATATATATATATATATATATATATATATATATATAACACATCGAAGGTTATATTTTTATTATAGATTAAATGTGTTAAAATGAATCGTTTTAAGTTTTAATATTTATAAATGTATTACATCAAACTAATATAATTTGTTAAGTTAGCATTCAGTGCATTGCTTAAATATATGTTTTAGTATAATAATTAATGACAACTTTCTTATTATATTGCGATATTTTAATGTTTTAGTTTACAATATGATTTCTGAAAGAAACTTAAGTGATGTTGGTATGGTACATTGCATGACTCGTTTGAATGAAATGCATTCCCCCTGCCACCACTTTCTCTCTCACACAGCTTCACATTGAATACGTGTGAGACAGAATCCAACACAAAGATACACCATGTTTGTGTGTGTGTGTGTGTGTGCTGACAGATAAAAGGGCTATGACAGAACATGCCGAAATTAATCCTTTTAAAGTGATGTATACATACAACCTATTTCTTTGAAGTCTGCAAAAATGGAGCTTCAACTGGCCCTATCTCTCTCTTCTTCTTCGTCTTCATCTTGTTCACAGTTTGATCTGAACGATTACAACCCTGAAACCCTACAAGGAAAAGCCACGTTTGGGTTCATGAAAACGGAGGATTTGTTGAACAGGAAGGTCCGCGTTACTGGCAATGAAGATGAAAAAGAGCTCCGTGTCCCTAAAACACTGCCTCTTCTTTTCTGCAACAATAGTAAGCAAGATTGTGGTGATGATGTGAATGAAGTTGAATCCACGTTTCTGTTCATCAACCACAAGTAATGTATTCCGCTTTCCTTTTTTTTTTTCCTTTGCTGATTATCTCGATTCACGTGGATAAAGCTCTTTGTTCTCATTATGTTAGCACAATGATTGATCATATCTAACTAAATTGAACCCGAAAACTCTCAATTAATACGACGATTGGTGACCCCTACGTGATTCTGGTTTAGTCGCCTTAGACTATATGCAATGGCCTTTGATTCATCGTATTTAGATTCTGGTTGATTTGTTAGAGGTGACGAAATGGCTGGTTTTAGACTTTTAGTGACATAGAATACTCTTTTTCTTCATTTTATTGAAAAATTTCATGTATAATTATTATGATTAATATGTCGGTCAATATGTAATTAATACGATAAATATGACTAAACAGACACAACAAAAGTAATCTAATTATCTTTTACATGCCAAAATGAGCCGGCCGGGTCAGTTTGACCCCCATGCACTGTTTGGTTTCTCTCTAATAGACATGTAATTTGGTAGATATGATTACAAGAATACTTATTTTTATGTAAAATGATTTAGAAGGTTTTATAAAGTTCCTATTATCCGCTAAATCTAAAACGTAACTAAAATCGACTCATTTTTCCTTATATAAATTGGTGGAAATTAACATATCTAAAAGATTGTTATGATAGCAAATAATTAACTAATGTCTATTCTGATCGCTGTTAATAAAAAAAGAAAATAATTAACTGTAAGAACACTCAAAGATTTATGTGGTTTACACGAGCTACTCCCACAAACAAACTAAAGAAGCTTTATTATTAATTTCGAAAAAATCTTTACAACTAATCGATTGAGATTTAATATATAGAACTAGGTATTTGATTTCGATCCTAAAACTATGCAATTATTGGGTTTCTACCAATTAAACTCGTATGGTTCCGTCAGACTCTCCGTAACATGATCAGATCCAAAAATCAGATTTCACCACTCAACAGTACTGAGCATATAAGAAACATGAATTTGTCAACTAACGTAACAAATATTTCACATGTTTGCCAAATATATTGACTATTGCGGTGGTTTTCTATTAGAAACTGTGGAGACGAGAATGGCATGATTGGGTGGCCGCCGGTGAAATCAAGTAGGAATATGAAGCTTTGCCACCAGAAAAACCATGGTGGCAGCGGTGGTGGTGGTGATGGTAGCCGAGGAGACGGACGGTCAAAGTCTATGTATGTTAAGGTGCAAATGGAAGGAGATGGAATTGCAAGAAAGGTCGATCTTAATCTGCACCATTCTTACCATTCACTCGTCCACACGCTAGCCCACATGTTTGGGAAGTGTAAGTACATATGATGCTGTAGATTTATCATTAATTAAACAAATAATTTTACAACCTGAAGTAAAAAAAAAAAAAAAAAAAAAAAAAAAAAAAAAAAAACTTGTCTTTAGATATTGTGAAAAACATTTTGATGTTGAACTGTCTATCTGTCATGTCAAAATACTTATATATGTCGTCATCATTATATGAATGATCATGATGTTGTCGGCGTACGTAACAGGTAAAGAAGATGTGAAGCTTACGTACCAAGACAAAGAAGGGGATTGGTTGCTTGCTACGGACGTGCCTTGGGGGTATGTTTAGTCGATTGATTTGACTTCTAGTTCAAAAGAAAACCTAATATCCGATTAATATTCACAATGTTGGTTGATGAAGATTACATTCTAACCCTCTGGTTGTAAAATTTGCAGGTTATTTATGGAGGCAGTTCAGCGTCTAAAACTAGTGAGAAGTAGTTATTGAGGGATTCGTATGATAGATCCGTCATCATTTGGGTCGAATTGGAGCTAGAAATATGAGTAAAATTATAGAAATAAATAATCTAGTGTTATAAATAAAATGTGTTGATTAATTACGTAGTATAGTATGGGTTTTATGTGATAGCGCGAATTTTAGATGTAATGTGCGGATTTCATGTTATTTTGTATTTGTATGAATGCTTACTTTTTCATTTTTTTTCGTATGCATGCGTTTTATTTTATTTCATGAATTTTATTTTTATTTCAAACAAAATTCGTATATTGTTTATAATATTGGGAATTTTACTGTATGGAAGTTTTGGCGAAGCTAGTCTTGCATGTAACTTTATCTAAATTTTCGTCATTGTGTTTTGATTATTTAAATAATTCTGTCACAAGCCTTTTATTACTATATAAGCCATCTATAATGCATCAAACTAATTTAATGGATTGCCATATTATTATTCTAATTTTCATACAATTATGTTATTTTTTCTAAGATTTACTTTAATTTAAAAAAGTTACTTTTCCTATTTAATAGTTCAATAACCATCAACTTCATATTCATTGAATAACGACTTACAATACATTATCTTTGACTTTAATTCATTGAATAAACACTAAACATTTCATATCATTCAACTTTTTTATTAAATTATATATGCATTGTTAACAGTAGTATTTGATTATTTCTAATAATATTATAATTTTAAAACATGTATGGCCACTTGTATTTTTTTAACTTATGTATCATGTTGTTAAACAACTTTATTAAAACGTAAGTGGTTTTTATGACCGATACTTATAGTACGATTAGAATTTATCACAAAAATATCTAAGTAGGGGCTGTATTATTACTAATCATCTATACATATTTATTTAAAATTACTATCTTTATTAAAATTGTTACATGGACACTTTTGTGACAAAAAAGTTAATTCGTCACAATTTGCAATATATCTTAGCTTCACAAAACAATTTTTCTAACCACATTGTGAGTATTTTCCAATTTTTAGGTTTTGCAAATAGTTTGCAAGACATTCTAGTATTCGCAGAATGTCTAGATTTTTGTTATGTATGAAGATATATTTTCATGAACACAAAACATTCACTTTTATTGCATATTGTATTTCACAGTTTTTCATTTTAAATATTCCTGCAAACTCTTATGATAAGGGTAATGGCCAAACATATATAGAAGACCTTGAATAGGGTCTAGAGACTTTTGCTAGATTGGATGAAAAGTCCTATGGACGAATGTCAAACATACAAACGAATGGACTAAGAAGCCAAAAAGGAAGTAAAAGAAGAAAAAAGCGGATTAAAAAAGCCAATCTAGACTGTTGAATAGAATATTCAACACAAACAAAGATGCAATGATGAATATAAAAAGTAGTTGGAGAATAGTTGTGTTATTGTGTACAAGTTTTTTTTTGGAACAGTATTGTGTACAAGTATAAACACAAACTAAGGATTGATGGTTCTTGTGCTCGAGCACAAATAACTATTTAGTAATGAATGTAACTTGCTTCAATATATATCCTAAAGTGTAAGCCATTTTTTATAATATTATTTCAAAATATACGAAAAACTAAATTAAAAATTATTTATACTATTTATACACTTCAAAAGGCAAGAGAACATCTAGATCCATAAATAATTCGTGTGTAGTCCTGCACTATGCCACAACAACATCAATATGATCACAGCTAAGGGCGTCTTTAATGAGAGAACTTTTTGTTGGAGTTTTTTCATGAAAAATCTAATTTTATCTCCATTATAATAAAGCTTTTGCAATTTGCTTTTTTTAGGACCATTGTATAACTTGTCTAATCTATAATTGGTTGAAAACCTATAAGTCTCATCAAATCATTAAAAGAGCTCATGGCAAGAGCTTGTATATTAACAAGCTTAATAAAAAAAACTCTTTCAATAGCTTTTTCAAAATTTATGAGTTATTTAGGGTGAATTTTTTTTTTTGAAATGCCTAAAAAAGCTCTAAAAAGCTCATATTGTGATGTTACAATGTCAAATAGTCACCATACTCAAATAATCTCTAGAGTAAATTACAGATTTGGTGCATGTGGTTTGATCAAAATCACAAGTTTGGTTCAACTTTTGAAAAGTTGACCAGATCATGTACGCATCGTGTAAAAATATTGCAGCGTCCTTCCATGGCCGATATAGAATGACAAATTTATCATATTTAGTATCTTTTTTTCCTTTTCTTTTACCCATTTATAATTTTTAATAATAGAAAATTAATAAAAGGGTCTATCTCACCCCACCCTACCCCTTCTTCTACCATTCTCTCTTTCTTCTCGTCTTATTCTTTACTGTACATGACCACCATCATCAGCGACGATCTCAGCGTCTGGTCAATCATATAAAAGCCTCCATCGATTACAAGTTCAAGTCGATTAACCTTTAACGTCCCAAATTAAATATCAAGTCAAGCGTAAACTTCTAGTTTGTTTTACTACATATTGTGATGATCAAACAACACATAACAAATTTAACACTTATGAATAGATATAGAAATAAATCTACCGTTAGAGTCATAAATCTAAATAAAATAGAACCCCACTTTTCTACAACTCTACTAAAACTTAAATCCTATGGGCTTGGACACCTTTACAAATAAAGAGTTCAAATCACTATTTATCTATTACAAAGGTGTTGGTCTCATTCTTTGACCAATGAAGCCTCAACTTAAAATCACCCACATGAACCCTATCAATGATACTTTATTAAAAGCTCCCATCTTCAAATGCATAACCTAATAGTGAAGTGGGCCATTTATGTAACATCCTTCCTTAATTTGGGCCTAGAATATATAGGCCATTTTAAGTGAAAATATTCAAATTAAAATAAATTTTATTTAGCTAAAGGAAATGAAATATATTTAAGTAAATGAATATGACAAAAAATATGTTACGAGTTAGTTTAAAAGTATTGGTGTCAATTTTGAAAAATTATAATGAAATGACTAAATTTGTCAAATTATGAAAGTTAAGTTTGACATATTAGTTGACCCACTTATATAACTTAGGACCATATATGTGATCTTGTTGGTAGAGAATGGTCATTTGTGAAAATTGTAATTTGCTAAAAAGTCTCAAGTGAAATGGTGGTCTTAATGAGAACATTTCATGTAGAGGGACCAATCACATCATTAAGCCAAAGATTTAGTGTCTAGTCATGGATCTCCTTTCCCTCTCTCACTTTTGAATCGTTCCAAACCTATAGAGTTTTTAAGTGGCGATTTCTTATCTTCAGTGGTTGATTGAAGCTCTTTTGATGTTCCTTTGAACATTAAGTTATTTCTTCTTCATCTTCTAACTCTAGATAGTATAACCACCCTCTAGAACTTCCTAACCTCCATGTATAAGGTTTGATCTTAAGCTCAATCCAAAATCTAAGCTTTATTTAGTGAATCAATAAAGTTTCTAATTGATATTCCCTCTTTAGAACATCATGTCATCACCAAATCTCTTTATAGTTTCTAGATTGAAACTTGAGTGAGACTTTTGGGATTTTCCAAACCTAGTTTTAATGAGCTCAAAATTTGAGAAGTGATTAATGATTTGAATAAGCTTTGGATGCTATATTATTCTCTAAAAAATCAACTCATCATTATTGTACCATTGAAATGGTTGATTTCATCTCAAATGATAGAATTGGGGATTTGTAACCCTAACTTGACGCAGAGTTGTACATATGGTTTGAATGAGTTGTATTCTAGTTTTAGATGTGCGAATGAATCCAAATCCATGAAATATATTTTTTATTGTATGTGTTATGAGTTTACAAGTTGATTCCAAGGTTTGAAGTTTGCGAGTAGAACTAGTGATTCCAATAGTGATTCACCATTGGAATGGAAGGAATTGGTTTTGAATCAAAACTTGTTGAGAACGTACAGAGTCCAATCTAAAAACTAAAGACTGCAACATTCGAGACAAGTCGGAGGCTTACTGTAGATTGCAGCTATCGTCTATGATCAGATAACATGTATTATAGATCGAACCCTTCAACTGAAGACCGAAGGCGGACGTTAGACAGAAGCCGAAGCTCTGGTAAGAGCAAGGTCAGCTAATTGAGGTGAGCATCAATTGTATAGGAGACCATGGATAGATCAGAATTTAGGAAATTAAGATAGTTAGCAGGAGAGGCTGGTGATTGAGGATATACACAGACCGGGAGGTTACTAAGTCGAAGAGTTGAGATGCAGATAACTTCTCGCCCGAAGAGCAGTTCAGACAGAAGTGTTTAGTTCAGGCCGAAATGTCTGAGAGCGGAGACTCGATTCAGACAGAAGAACCTTCAGACAGAAGCTCACTTCATACTGGAGAGTTCTTATATGGAAGATTTGGTTCCAAGATCGAAGTGTAGTCCGACAGATGAAGCAGAAGCTTAGACAGACAGTTGCACAAGTTCAGACCAGAGCTAAGACACTCATCCAGATCCAAGGAGGTATTCCCGACCGAAGGGGAATCCTTGTCAGGACTAGCCTTAGTGTTGTCTTATCAACTAACATATTATCTTGGGAATATGCATGGGGTACTTGGATTTATGTGTATGGGAAATGTGGGGAGCAAGATTTGGCAATATGTAGGTTATCAAATCAGTATGGAGCTACAGGACCTAGATCACATGGATTAGACCCACCTTCATGCTTAGATACTTCAACCTTCTTCATAGTATATGTATTTATCCAATATTTCTATTGTGAATATTATGAAGATTGGTAGTCATAGATCTCTCTCCATTGTAAATCATTGAAGTTTATCAATGAAAATATATTGTTGTTTCTCACATTGGACGTAGCTCGACTCGTTGTTGAGTGAACCACTTTACGTCCTTGTGTCTCTTATTTTGATCTTCGTATTTCTCACTATTCTAGACAGATGTGAGTGTTGGTTGCTTTGTCGAAGTACATAGTCGTGTTTGTTGTGTGTTCCCAACAAACCAAGTATTGGGGCTGGCCAGCCTAGGACCCTCTGATACCCCAACAAAACTAACCTTCAAAACTTTTGGTAAAACAATAAAATGATTCAAATTAGATATGCTTAAGGTTTTGAAATGAAACATAAATGATTTAATTGATTTTACAATCTCTATATACGGTTAATAACCTCACAATTCCATAGTTGCACTTGGAATCACATTAAATCGATGGAATTTAAACGTAAATTAGTAAAGCACCCATGGATTCATTTACTTTATAATTATATCATGTTATTAAGTTATTAATAAGTTTATGAAATGATTCATATAATCAACAATGCAAAACATGGATGAAAACTAAAACTAGTCACCATTTCCAAGTTTTAAAGTCTAAAATGGAGTTTCTGAAATGATCATTTTGATCCATGATCCCATGGTGTTATGTATTATATGTGATGTTCACGAGTGACCAGTCCTTGACAGATGCCATAAACTGATGTGTAAGACCAAAACATTTATAAATCAATCTCATCAAACTAAGGATTGTCACATACTAGACATTATACCTAATCATGTGGTCGTATTGTATGGTAAGAAAGGGTATCGAACTCTCGGGGAACGGGTATGAAATAGAGTTAGCTTATTTGATTATTAGTTAATACTAAGGTAGAAAATAAAAAGGGGAATTATAAAATGTGAAAGCAACTAAAAAAGGAAGCAGAAAATGGAAAACTGGTTTGAAAATAATCCTGAAGGTATTTTTATTTAAGCTTGATTCCACCCCGCAATTATGATCGATTTCTACTAAGTGGCATGGTTACTAAATTATTGTTCACTGTTTCCTACGTTTATTAGTTCCCTTGGTATGTTCATTAATCCTAATGATTCTAAAGATTCCTAACCACAATGGAATGCTAATTAGTTATCTTTATTACTAGTCATTAATTTTATATCATGTAGATTTAATCGGACAATTAATCTCAATGGTCATGGTGACTCATTATTGCACATAATGATTATCTAATGCTTCTTACACATTAAAGCTCATTACTTTACTGTCCTAACCCTAGGATTTGGTTCATCTCTAGTCATTCCTGCCTAATGGTCATAGTACATTCATGATTCAAGCTACACAATCAGATTGGTTCTCTAGATTGCAATAACTCAACAATAGAACGATAAAGACTTAAACTTTAGCAAAAAGAATCTTTGATTAAACTAGCAAGATAAAACAAACAACTTTCAATAATCGAATATCAATCAACGCATAAAAACAAGGTTTATTCAAAGTCAAACAAAAACAATGGATTTAACCTCAAATAAGAATAAGAACAGAAATAAACTAGCAAAAACAAATGCAGAATAAGAACAGAAATAAATCATAATGTTTACTAAATATACACAGAAAAATAAACATAAACGATAACCTAATGATTCCTTCTCAAGATCCTTCAGAGTTCTGCTCCGAATAAGCCTTCCAGCTTCCCATTAAACCAGTGGACTCTCGAAACAAAGATCCTAGGGTTTTTTCTCGGTCAAATCCCTTTTGAGATGTTAAAGTTATGTAAAAATTGCACTTGAGGTCATATATAAAGGTTTTCTTCTAACTCATGATCGCATCGCGTAGGGATATCTGATGTGTCGCGATGGTCACAATTTCCATTATTCAATCATCGTTACCTCCTCGGTTGTTATCTTCCATCATCGTCGCGTTGCATTAGTGTAGATGGACGCATCGTGGCGTACCCAATCACAAGGCTCGTAGTGTTTTAGAACACATCGCGTATATTTCAATATTGACCACTTGACTGGTCAAATCGGTTGCCAGTTGACGTGGCATGGTGATATATATATATATATATATATATATATATATATATATATATATATATATATATATATATATATATATATATATATATATATATATAGGGATAGGTTCAACATAGAACCAAAATATATTACCTAACCATAGAACCACTCATATATATATATATATATATATATATATATATATATATATATATATATATATATATATATATATATATATATATATATATATATATATATATATATATATAGACACACACACACACACACACATATTTTAGTGATGTTTTTTCTTACCGCCAACTTTTTGTGTCATCGCCACATGCAGGTGTAATACTTTTAATAACTATATTGTATGACACATACCATACTTTTTCATCCTTTTATAATCAATCACATGGATTACGTATATTAAAGAAAATAAAAATGCATGTTTTTCATAAGAAAACTAATAAATTTTGATGGTTCTACACCTAAGCTTAGGTGTATAAAAGCCACATATTCACTTTTCCCATATATATATATATATATATATATATATATATATATATATATATATATATATATATATATATATATATATATATATATATATATATATATATATATATATATATATATATATATATATATATATATAGACACACACACATACATACAAATACTGATATGTTTTATGCAAATCAACAAAACTTAAACCCTAAGTTCACATGCAACCTAATTGGATCTATGTTTTTACTATTTGAACATATAATAAATACCTAAAGGCCAAATCGAAATTTATTAAAAGATATAAAAGAAAATACTAACCTTCAGTTTAATCCTTTGGAAACTAGCACCACACGTGTCGTGCCTCAAATGGAATCACACCCAAGCAACAATTCGAAAAACAGAGAGAGCAGAGAGAGAGAGGGAATGAGATAAACCATATTTATAGGTTCCAACTGGTTACCAGATAAACATAAGAGATAAACCATTTTGAATTCAAATGAGATACATTTTATCATTTAATTCAAACTCTTTTTTATCCTTTATATATATCTCAAAATTAAGGATAATTATATCCTTAAAATCGCCACCTTCCAGCTTTCCTAAACTATCACTACTCAACTATTGAATAATTACAATTCAGCCCCTACACCTTTAATTAATCCAATTAATCACCAAATTAATTCCTAATTAATTATTAATTAAATAATACTATTTCTAATTAATATATTATCCACATAATATATTAATTTATTATTTATTTTATTTATATTGATTTATTAATCACATAATAAATCAATCTCTCTTTCAAGGTTATTCTATCAAACTGCCAGCTATAAGGGCAACCCAAATGGACTTTGCTACTATTAATTAAATATATACTAATTATAGTCATGGCTTAGACACCTAATCCAACAAATACAACATACATACATACCTCTAAACGTCGATTTTTCAATCGATTTGTTCCACAACTTTGTTATACATGGAATAACTTTATTTTGCCTATTTATACATATTATACATGTATGTACATGCGTGTGTACACATACATACACATACACTAGACATTTTTTAAATTTATATTTTTCTGTAAAAAATATGTCAATTTTCTTAATTCTTTTATTATTATTATCATAATCATCATCGTCGTCATTATTATTATAAATTATTAAAATAATAACTATTATTATTTTCATTATTAATATTAATAATATTATAATTATTATTATATTTTCTATATATATATTGTATGTATGTATGTTTGTATGCATGCATGCATGTATGTATATGTATGTGTGTATATGTCTTTGTATTTGTTTGTAAACTTATGTGTGTTGCTATATACAATATCACATACACAAATAGACAAACAGTGATAAAATCAAGTTTTGAATAGTCGGGTTCAAAGGTGCGCACATACGAACGTATGTGTGTAATATATATATATATATATATATATATATATATATATATATATATATATATATATATATATATATATATATATATATATATATATATATATATATATATATATATATATATATATATATATATATATATATATATATATATATATATAAAAGTTGGTGAAAAGTATATTCTTGTATAATTAATTTTTGGAATTTGAAAAAAAAAAGTCTAGATCACTTGATTTAGAGTAAATTACAATTTTGGTCCATGTGGTTGTCCCAAAATTGCACTTTTGGTCATATTTTTGGATTTTCACGCTGATGGTCCCTCTGGTGGCAAAATTGTTACAAATTTGGTCCCTCGTCCAAGTTAAATGACCAAACTGCCCTTTTATAATTTCTTTTTCATTTTTCTTTTAATGTAAACTTTATTAAATTAATTAAAAAAAATAAAAAAAGAAAACAAAACGTTTCCTCGCATGCTTCTCCGGTGATATCGAATCAATTCAGAAGCATCCAAAATTAATGCAACTTCTCTTCTTCTTCTTGGACTTTGACATGTAACATAGAAACTCTTGATTAATGCCACTAATCTAAAGAAGTATATTGGGGAAAAGTTTTAAGGCGTATTAAAAAACTGAAATTAGTTTCCATTAAAACTTCAAGCTACAAAAATGGCCGCTGAACTGCACAAAGAAGACATAAATTCCCTGCATACGCCATTGTTGAATTAACATTCTCTTCTCGTTACTATTAACATTTTAGTTTCCCTAGTTTACACTTTACTATGTTGAATTACATCATGATAAGATTCACATGTTCTTATCATAATTTTATCTTCTCAAGATTTACAGTCACGTGTGGGTCGGTGTTTTTGGGTGAAAGAAGGAAGTTGGAGAAGGATGAGATCTCTATGTCAGTGGTAAACTCTCATGTTGATGTTGACTTGGTGGGAAGACAATATTATGGCTAGAGGAGAGGTGCTTGGCGGTGATAGTAAAGAAAGCCGACGATTGGATTTCACTGGGAAAGGAAGAGAGAGGTTGGTGGCTACGACATCTGGTGGGGGTAGGTAAACTGGCAAATACGGGCTGGCGGGTGTAGTGTAATACATCCGGCAAGGGATTGGTTTCCAGTAGATGGGTTACGTGCGGCAGGTGGTGGTGAGCATCCGGCAAGGTCTGTATATGGGTTAGCATTACATATAATCGTTTCTCCTTCTGTATGTATATGAATCTATTTGTTTATGTAATGACCGTGGGTTTTTGTTGTAAATAGTAACCTAATAAGATCAATCTTAAGTTGTATCTTCTTGTGCAAATCCTTATTTTGTTTTCTGCGCATGATCCTTAGTTTCTACAGAGATCAGGAATTCGATTACACAAGGCCCGATAAAAGAGATCGGAATAGTGACATCCTTAAAGATATGTGGCCCGTGTTTGGAGAGAACAGTCTCATGAGATTTTCCTGGTTGGCTTTTCCGGTGGGCAGCATGGTTAACCGGACAAGACCGTTGCCCGGCGGGGTCGAAAACAACTGATAATCAGATGGTTTAGATAGGGTGAGGGTGAACGATGCGTGACCAAAAGGAGGAATAACGGAGAAAAGTTGGGTGAAGGAAAGGAGCGATGGGTTGGTAGTGTTGAGCGAAACTTCAACGGACATGGTGTGCATCAAATTGGTTAATCTGAAGGTTGTCGAGCACATCTGGCCTCTAATGAACACCAGGTTCACCTCCTTCACGGACATGGCCGCCATTCTTTCCCTCTTGTACTCCTTTTTCTTGATTCCGACACCAACTTACTACTGCCACCCTCTGCCTATTTAACTGCCGGCAGAAGAGAAAGAATGAGAGGAGAACAGGTCTGGGTTTATTTTTCATGCAGTCGCGAAGAGAGAGAGAGACCGCATAGTGGGTGGGGGTTGTTTTTTTTTAATTTAATAATTAATAAATTATAAGAAAAGTAAAAAAGAAATTAAAAAAGGGTATATTGGTCTTTATACCTAGCCAAGGGACCAATAGTGTAAGCAAAAGTGCAATTCAGGGACTATAACCGTAAAAAACCAAAAGAATGACCAAAAATGCAATTTTGGGACAACCACAGGGACCAAAATTGTAATTTACTCCTTGATTTATGGTTGTGGCTAATCCTTTAATAAATTCTCAACCACTTTTCGGCCTTTTGAGTTCCAAAAGTCATTTTTTTGAACAACTTATGTATACATGAAATAACTTTATTCAACCAACTTATATGTATCATACACATACATACTTTTGTGTATATATATATATATATATATATATATATATATATATATATATATATATATATATATATATATATATATATCATACGTAAATCACAATTATAATTTTACATATATATATATATATATATATATATATATATATATATATACACATATATATATATATATATATATATATATATATATATATATATATATATATATATATATATATATAGTGAGAGTAGGATCATACGTAAATCACAATTATTGTACGAATGTATAATCAATTGTCGTCCAATCATCATCCAGCGGCAAATTAGGAACATTGTCTATTTTAATTTAATAACCTAAAATCACATCTCTGTTTACCTCCTTTATCATCATGAACCACACCAAAACCTTCACCATCATCATTCCAAGACGGCACATGTCTATATTGATCAGTGTGAAGAACCACCATCATCTTCGACCTTTATAATGTCGGAGCTTTCTTCATGTTCACTCTTCCTCTCGCTTTAACTAACGTATTCATTAAACTGTCTGAGTGAGCTACTGGCTCAATATGTTCATCCTGATCAAAACTTAATTGAATAAATCTACTCTTGCTTCCATTTGATAAAAGACTCGAATAAGGATGATTCAACATCAATACAAGGTATTCTGTCGATGGTCGACGACTCTGACTCGATTGAAACGATTCATCATGAATCATTCTATTCTAACTTGAAATGTTGTTGTTGAATCTAAGAATTTGTTCTTAAATATTATTGAATATATATATATATATATATATATATATATATATATATATATATATATATA
This sequence comes from Cichorium intybus, assembly GCA_023525715.1. Lineage (NCBI taxonomy): Eukaryota > Viridiplantae > Streptophyta > Magnoliopsida > Asterales > Asteraceae > Cichorium > Cichorium intybus. The sequence continues at coordinate 77,199,535 of CM042015.1, forward strand.
TATATATATATATATATATATATATATATTGGAGTTTAATATATATAGTGTAATATATATCTTTCAAATTGATTTTTTTCACATGCTTTCAGAATGAGGAAGGGCTTTATTGTTTTAGAATAATGAAAGGTAATATTCTTTCAAAATAAGGAAGGATTATATTCATTCACACATAGGCTTGTAAATTTATCAGACCTAGAAAACCAGAGAGGAGGGAAGCTTCAGTTTTTATTCATTAAAAATACTTATTCTTTTAGAATGCTTATTCTTTAACAATGTCTCCACGATTCTTAAAACACAAACATTCTTATATTGTATTCTCATTTGTATTACTTTTACATGATTCTCAAGAGAATATATGTCAACATGGCAATAAGAATGATTTTGTTATATAAATTATTATTCTTCATAATATATAATATAGTATTATTTTAATAATGTTAATTCTCAAATAATCTTTTAAATGGAATCATATTCTTTAGGAATGAAAAAGAATATGTGATAATCGTAATCTGATCTGAAGAAATATCATTATTACATATAAAAACTCATAAAAAATCATATTTGATTTGAGATGGAATTTGAAATCGAAACCGAATCTGAAATATAAATCGAAATTTATGCAAACTTAATAAGATCCCATAAAAATCTCACATTATATAATTCAAAAAAATAAAATAAATGGTCCATATTACCCTTTCAACGGTTATAATTAGAAATTTGATGTTATTTATTTAATATAATAACAATATTCAGTTATTAATCACAACATTTTATTTTGAAAATCCAATGGCTAAAAATTAATCATACAATCACAAAATAGATACAATTCATATTTCATAGTATATATATATATATATATATATATATATATATATATATATATATATATATATATATATATATATATATATATATATATATAATTATTTATGGAGAGGATGAGCGATTATCCCAATTTTCATAATCTGGAATAACTGTCACTTCTGTTTAAGATCTACGAAAATTGTGCGCTTATGGCTATCGATTTGTTCTTTGCTGCAAAAATCTCTCCAAAAACTTAAAATAGTTATCTCGCATACAATTTATTTGTAAGTAAATCAACAATAGCCCCTTTTGTCTATGAACGTATTCTTTGCTATTTTCGATTGATTCTAGACTCAGCCTGCCTCCACACTCTTGCTTTCGCCTCTTTGCATTCGTTGTCTTTTTCTTTCTCTCTATAATATTACTAATGTCAGCACTAGAAAAAGCCTCTTGGGTTCATATAGCATTCGAAGGTCTAAATCAATAATCAGAGGTAGTATGGGATTAATTCGTTAATTAAGATTTTAGTCTAGGATTTATTATGGTGACACAGACTCTGTTTTCTTCAAATGGTATTATGTGGATGATCCTAATTTGGATGTTTTCATGACAATCCATGGTAAATGTGTGTATTTAGAGAGTATGCTAAAGGTTTTGTTAAAATACCTAGGAGAAATATAGTTGGATGATTATCTATGAGAGTCATTATTTTGGTTTATTGGCAAAATTTTAACAAGTTATCATACTATGGCTTAGTAGTTTACATATTAAAATAAATAATATTTTTTTGTTGATATTTGATGCTTTTTAGATATGAAGGGTTCCAAGGCTAAGGGGACACAAAAGGAGGACAACTTGAAACCTATTGATGACAAGTTAAGATCATTGTTATGGATATTAAGATGCTTGAAGAGGTTGGAAAGGTGTTAGAAATGAATGACATTCTTCGTGTTATGAAAGATGCTATTGCCCACCACATACTAGAGTTTAATAAAAACAATTTGAAAATATATGATATGTTGCTCGTAAGAAAGTTTTAGGCTAATTGGTTTTGGTTGTGCCTTGGTAGACAGTTTGCATTGATCTTATCAACATTTTGTTGTGTTTTTCTTGGTTGATATTGTTTTGTTCTATATTGGTTTTTTAATTTTTCTATTTAGGAAAGCCTCACTTGTGGATTTAATATTTCACCAATTCAAAGTTTTGTTTAAATCTATAGTGATAGTTTTTGTATTGTTAAAGAAGTAAAATGCTCATGTGTACTAGCTAAACTCATTAATTAATCTTTTCACTATGAAGGTGTATATAAGAATGAAATGGATTTTGACACATTATGTATATAAAATCATTAATTTCATATTTTTATGTAGTAAATGTAACTTTTTTAGATGAACAATAGTTAGAAAAATGTATAAGATATATGAAATTAACTGCCAAAATAAAACTAAAATAAGAAGAAGTTAAAAAAAGATATTGAATGTTCAAGTTAAAGGATAAAATAGTCATTTATTCAGATTCAGACAGTTCACTCAATACAAAAAAGAAACGGTATATATATCAGCAACATTGTATCTATTCAGATACCGGTATCCATTCAGCAACATGTATCAATTGACCACTAATGTGGAAAAAAAAAAGAAACAGGGTCTTAGTCTTATTAATACATGCTTAAATAATTTGTTTTTAGAATTTTTTTTTTTGCTATTTTTCAATTATTATTGTTACGACTATATAGATTGTAGTTTTTAATATGGAAGATATGAATAAAGTTTGTGGCGATAAAAATTAGTTTTGAAACAATTTACAAGTTCAAGAAGTTTACATGAATAAGTTTGTCGGTATAAAATTAAATTTAAAATAGTTAACAAGTTTAAGAGATTTTAACAAAAATATAATAACTGTAATGAAATTTTTGTGGATGATTTCTAATTTTGGCTAAAAACACATTATAGATTTAGGGGCTGTTTGTTTTTTCTCTGCAGATATTTCTGACCACTTTTGTCTGCGCCACGCAGACGGCGCGCAGACATGGACCTTCGCAGACTGTTTATTTTTTCGAAGACTGCAGACCTAAAAAGGTCTGCGCGTCCTCTTTTTGGGACAGACTTGGACCAATGTCTTCAAGGGTCTGCAGAGCTCTTCTAGTAATAAGTTAATACAATTTTAACCTAAAAAAAAAAAGAAATACGCGTATCGTTTTCTCCTCCAACCGGTCTCGCGTTTTCTCTTCCTTGCGTCGTTGACCAAACCGCAGCCGCCGGCCACCTTCGATTTAAAAAAAAAAAGAAATACGCATATTTGTTTATAAAAACACTTTGATTTTTTTTAACGAATAGTTGCGCTTTTTTATCAACATTACCTTTTCGAAGTAAATAATGTTTATTTTTCTAAGTTTTTAAACAAAATGGAGATAAATTTGTAACACTTTTAAAAAAATGTCACAAACTTCAAAAAATTCATGTTTGCTTTGATATTAAATTCGTTAATATCATATAATAGACGCTTTTTTTATTGTAAATCATACTTATAAACTATTTGAAACCTACAAATATATTTTAACATTAGAACTTTGGTTCACAATCTTACGCAAATTTTTAGCTTTACAAACTATTTGTAAATCCAACTTTGGTTACGTAATTTTTATTCTTTATTATTTAAAAAACAAATGTTTGCTTTGATCATTAAATTCGTTAATATCGTAAATTGAACGTACTCATGTGTTTTACATAAAAAAAAAGTTTATTTAAATTTCAGTTTATTTTCACAAGCTGCAGACTTTAAAAAACAAACAGTCTTCTTCTTGCAGTATGTAGATATTTAGTCCACCTCTTCTCTGTAGATGTTCTGCAGATGTGGTCCGCAAACTGCAGATCTTTTACCTCTTCAAAAACAAACAGCACCTTATTTTCTTGGTAAATAGTATTTGTCGATTCAAGTGATCCTACAGGTTCATTAATTGACGTTGTATATCCTTCTCTTCTTCAAAACTTCAATATTCCATATTTTTTCATGAAAAACAATACTTGTACCAAATAATCAAGTCGTCCAAAAAAATAACTCATCGTTTGGTATCTTTGTTCCCGGGAGAAGAAAATAAATATTTAAGTTCAGATGGTCTCTATGAATCTGAGTTTTTTCACGATCGATTTAATCAAAGTATATACTCACATTATGTTTTAAAATTAAATATGTGCTTTTTTGTCTTTTTATTTTCTAGCTAATACTTTAACGTTCACATATATTTAAAACCTGATTTTTTTTATACAGATGTAGAAAAATTGTGTTCTTGATTTGGGTCTGAAGGTTACAAATCGCGTGGATGGTCTTCATAGTAATATTCATATTGTTAAAACATATATTCCTTTATTTCCATTTTTCGGTAAACCTTTTATGGTGTATGTATTTAATTGGTGCAGATGTTAAATACATACTACAAGTTGGCTGCAAATTAAAAACTTGAAAATGCAAGACAATTTTGTACAAAGTACTTTTCATCATTTTATTTTATGTATAGTTAAAGGTTTAATTTATTGTGAGAGTAACATAAGACTTATTAAGCATTTCCACAATCTCATACTTGAAAGCAGACAGGAAAAACTCAACATTTTACTTTCTCTACTTATGTGTAACTTTTAACATTTCTAATACTATTTTGTGTTAAATAAAAGTGATTATGATAAAAGTATATCTTATATTGTGTTGAAAATTAAGCAATAAACATATGAATTATATATGTATTTGTTTTTATGGAAATTCGGATTCCTACACTCCATTTCTCCACTAAAAAGAAACGATGGTTCGGTTTTGTTAGGATTTGCAACATTAATATTTGATTGTTTGAGTATGGTCTAATTGAATTATTGACCAATATACAAATCTATATAATACTAAAAGATTATAGAACTATATTGGAGAAGTGACGTTGAATTTCCATATGGTGTTATCTATTTAATTGGATATTTTTGTTTTCGTATTTTATTGTTTTGGATGAGTGTGTATATATGTGACAATATGTGTGTGATTGTGGGTGGTTGTGTGTGTGGCTTTATGTGTCTTACTATGTGTAAACAACATATTATATTAAGGGTTTTTATGTATACAAAGAAGTTTTTATATTATATTGTAACTACCTCTTTGAATTTTGTTGTTTATATTTTAAAATCTTATTTCTGAAACCGTGTAGTACACGGGTTAATAACCTAGTGTGTGTGTGTGTGTATATATATATATATATATATATATATATATATATATATATATATATATATATATATATATATATATATATATATATATATATATATTCAGCATTCATTAGAATGAGGCATAAATTGATGGCAATCGAACAAAATGTTGCAACTTTTGATCCATCTAAAAGCTGGGATGCATACTCACTCAACAATGTCCGCCTGCTGCATTTGTCGTCAGTTCTACCGCCGTGCCGCTACACCAAATGCTGCTATGATCGTACCCGATGCCTTGGCAGCTATTTCCTTGGCCCTTCCGGCCATCTTGGTCAATGTCCAGGTTTGCCGGATCGGCATCAACAACAAGGACGCAGTCAGTCAGCTAGCTGAACGAAGGGCTTCTCAGTCCATCCCTTAAAGACTCAGTAGCCTGTTAGGCCCAATCCAACCCTCTGACAGTAGATTTCCATACCTCCTCTTAATCATCGGAGCTCACTACTCATTGGCAATGTTTTCCACTGATGTCTCAAGATCAACCCACGAACCTCGTACAACCCTACAACTCTATGTCCCTAAATGATGGGTCTGATGTAAACTGGTACATGGACACTGGAGTCATTACTATGTTCTAACCTTGCTTCTGACACCTGTATACTCTCATCTTTTAGCAATAATAGTCATGTTAATATGTCCTTTTAGCAATGGTGCATCCATGCCCGTCACTCACACCGGTTATATCAAATTAAATTCCACGTATCGTCCTTTACATCTCTATAGTGTTCTTGTCAAACCTAATATGACCACAAACCTTATTTTTGTGCGTCGTTTTACAAGTGATAACCAAGTATCCATTGAATTTGATCATTTTGGCTTTTCTGTGTAGGATTTAGGCACACTTTAGATCCTTCTCAGGTGTGATAGCTTCGGTGACCTATACCCTGCTCCACCATCTTTCTAGTCTTCTGTTGCACTCCTTTCCAACAGCTTTTCTTTGTGGCATCATTGTCTTGATCACCCTGTCGCTCATCTCCTTAATCGTTTAATTTCCAGACGTCTCATTACTTGTAATAAAACCTTTAGTTCAGTTAATTGTTAGGCTTGTCGGCTTGGAAAAAACACATTAAATTACCTTTTTCCAATTTTGTTTCGAATGTTTCTAGTATTTTTGAGGTTGTTCTCTCTAATTTGTGGGAATCGCCAATTCCTTATACTAGTGAATAAAATACTATGTTTTGTTTCTTGATCACTCTTTGCATTTTATTTGGGTGTACCTTTTGTGCAAAAAGTCTTATCTGTTTTGCAAAATTTTACATTTTCGTGCATTTGTCAAAAACCAAAATCAAAACATTACAATGTGACCACAATGGTGAATTTGACAACAAACAATTTCACAATCTTTTTTACCAAAACGACATTGTTTTTCGTTTTTCTTGTCCCTAAACTTCTCAACAAAACGGGAAGTCAAAACGAGTGATTCGTAGCATCAACAATATCATTAGCACCTTACTTTTCCAAGCTCATCTACCACCTACATTTCTGTTGGCAGTTTTACACATGGCAGCACATCTCCTTAATATCACTCCTTCCTCATTAATAAACAAGGAAATCCCTTTCACAAAACCTTACCAAAAACCACCCCATTTCACTCATTTACGTGTCTTTGGATACTTATGTTATCCTCACATCCCTACTCCTCACAAATTAGCTCCTCGCATCACTCCTTGTATCTTTCTTGGTAATCCTTCCAATCATCGTGGATTTCGTTGTTTTGATTTAGCCTAATGCAACACAATAATCTCCCAACATGTAGTCTTTAAGGAGTCTACCTTCCTATTTCAAGCCATGGCACCCAATAAATCTCCATCTTACTCTTTTCTTGGCAATACAAATGAAATCTCTAAAACATCGTGGGACCTTCTAATGGTTGAACCACCTCCTTCCCTTGAATCCTTACACATCAAGAACCCTCCTCACTTTGCTGCCCCTATTACTACCGACTCTTGACATCCCCTCCCCTTCTCGGTTCTCACTCCACTCTTGCTGAAAACACCCTTATCCTCTTACATCTCATCAAATGGTTACTAGAGCTCGTGCAAAAATTTCCAAACCCATTTCGTGCCTATACTTTCACACCACAACTGAGTCCCCTCTCTCTCGATCTCACCTCCAACCCTTCAAGACCCTAACCAAAACATTGCCATTGAGGAAGAATTCCGTGCTCTAATTGCTAACAGGAGTTAGGTTCTTGTTTTGAGGCTTCCCAAGGCAACTATGGTTTGCTCTATGTGGTTATTTTGCAAGAAATATAAGGCAAATGGATCGCTTTTATGTTATAAAGCTTTCTTGGTTGCTAATGCTAAAAGCCAAAGGCTCGGGACCGACTGTGATGAAACCTTTAGCCTGGTTGTGAATCCGGCTACTATACGCACCTTTTTTAGTCTAGTTGTTTCATGCAACTAGCCTATTCATTAATTAGACGTTATGAATGCCTTCTTGCATGGTCAACCGGACAAAACATGCATATGTGCAACTTCCTGGGTTTCGGGATCCGACTCATCTAGACTAGGTTTGCCTCCTATAAAAGTCTTTGTATGGTTTGAAACAATCCCTCGAGCTTGTTTTCAACTTTTCTTCAACATTACCAGGATTGGGTTCACTCACAATCGTTGTGATTCATTACTCTTTATTTTTTGATTTTTTTTGTAGGAATTTAGAGGTGGCATACTTACTCCTCTATGTTGACAACATCATATTGACATGCTCTTCTGCAAACCTTCTACAACACATCATATCCCTTATGGAAACCGAGTTTGCCATGAAGGACCTGGGTAACCTATCTTATTTTTAGACATTGTCACGATACGGGGTGATGATGGTCTTTTCCTATCTCAACCCAACTACGTGTTGGAATTACTTGAGCGGGAAATTATGTCTAACTATAACCTGTGTAGTACCCCAGCCAGGCACTCCAGCCACTAATCCCACTCTTTATCGCAGTCTAGCAGGTGGATTAAAGTATCTTACCTTCACTCGCCCAAATTTATCTTATGCAATGTAGCAATTTGTTTATATATGCATGACCCTAAGAAACCACACATGCATGCTTTGAAGCGCATCCTAAGATATGTTTTTGGTACCTTAGACTACTGGCTGCTACTTCATCCATCCTTTACTACATGCCTTATTTCTTATTCTGATGCAGATGGGGGGGGGGGGGGGGGGGGATGCCCAGCCACTTGTGGATTTACAAGTGACTACTGATTCTTCTTGGGCGATAATCTATTATCTTGGTCATTAAAATGCCAACAGACAGTCTCTCGATCAAGTGCTGAATCCAACATAATCATATCCGTTTTTTCCGGAAAACATTGTAATTCCAACAAATAAAAAACAGTTGACCTACTTAAAAGTAATGATTAAGGTGTCTAATTGATAAAAAATGGTGTTTTTTTAGCTATCCTCATTCACATTTCACGATGATAAATAAGCATATGACTGTCATTAATTTACAGTTATAAACTTTCAAAATATCTATATGTTTAATGCAAAAATATCTAACATGTGACTAGAACATTTCAAATGAAAGTGAAACGTGGCTTATTTCTGTGATGGAAATGTTTTAAAAAGTTTGCAACAAAAAAGTAGCTACACATTATAATATTTCAATAAACGAAAAGTAGTCATATTCTTGGAAACTTGTAATCAATTGTGTACTAATATTAGTCACTAGAAATTATTGTTCATCAAGAGCAAAAATGTTACTATAACAAAGTAAAATTAATTTATTATTTTGGAACAAATATTCTAGTATAATAAACAATCATTATCACATATCTACATACATTTGGTAGTATGTAATTTATTGCATGATGGAATTATAGAGTGTGATTCATAACTTAGCATACTTTTTTAAATTTTGAGCAGCATCTTTAGCAGTATCAGGTACAGGCAAGTTTGTGAGAAGAGTAACCCTAGATGACGATACAAGCAATTTACTTTCTGGGTTACGAGGATCAATCTTCCATAGCCTCACCTCCCATACCTGCTTCAATTCTCATCATTTCACATGTAATTTATTTTTCAGGTTTGAATTTGTTAAGAAAAAGGGAAAAGTAGGGACCTGAATGGTGTGGCCGACGTGAAGAGGTGTGGCCTCAGCGAAAATGTGATCGCCGATGTCAGCGCGCTTGAGGTGATTGATGCTGAGCTGTACGCCGGCGACTCTCTTCCATCCCGATGCGATGTGTGCGCCCATACTCGCCAGCGCCTCTGCTATTAAGGCCGATACTCCTCCGTGTAACACCTTGAACGGCTGTTCGATTTGGATTCAGATTTCAGTTTCAGTTTTGGGGGAAGAGAGGGAAGATTGAAGAATTGAAGTCACCTGGCATGATTTCTCCGAGACCTGAAGACGACCGGTGACCTTTTGTGCCGACAGCTCGTCGACCTCAAATCCGATTGCATGCAGCGGCTGATCGATGGATTTCGTCTTTGAGTCTGTCGCTGATGGTGAATCCATGCCGCCTCTTGTCAGAATTAACGAATTGATGTTCAATTACTATATCTGAATCGGAGAATGAAATAGGGGATTTGATGAACGTGGTAGTTGGCGTGTCAGAAAGATAAGGTAGGTGTGGTGTGTGGATATCGTTTGACGATGGAAGAGAGGTTAAATCTCACCTCCTTTCCCACTGTAGAACACCAATCACAAGACCAAAGAAAAAACGAAACGAAACAGTAACAGACGGCGGTGGTTGATGAATCCACGAAAGGAATTAGAGAGAAATTGAAGATGAAATGAGGTCAACGAATGTGGGATGGAATCTAGAAAATTAGGCTTCCGATTCTTTTAAATTATGAATTCCTGCAAATTAAAGAGAATAATTACAAAAAGATAACATTGAAATGTACAAACTAAGCTCCGGCGTGCGACGAAGTCAAACGCCGGCCGTGGATCGAGAGGGAGGAATTTAAGTAGTTAAAATACCTTGAGAAGAGTAGAATTTGAGGATGAATCTGTTTCTGAAAGCAAAGAGCAAGTGGCGAGGATTACTATGAACTATGAAGCTCCTGGATGTTTATGATGCCATTGACGGGATGGTGTAGGGTGGAATGTACGTGACGGATTCATTCTGTCTGTTGGAGGAATCGATCAGATTACATCTGGGTCGTTGGTTTTTGTGTTCGCATTTAGGTTGACTTGGTAGATGAATAATTGAAAGTTGAAAGTTGAAAGTTGAGAAATTGATAATGTATTTATTGTTTGGTTCCATTATTTGCTTTTTGTCATTTCCAAAAAGGTATTTTTTTCAAATGTTTTGTACCTAATAGCATGTTTTAGAAAATAGAGTAAATTACATTTTTGATCCATGTGGTTTGTAGGAAATTATATTTTTGGTTTAATTATTGAAAAGTTGATCATGCCATTACCATCTAAGATGTTATGATGACGAAACCGCCCTTATGTTTATCATTTTCTTATTTTATTATTTTGTCAATTATTAAATAAATGAGTCACATGTAACCCCCACCCCAAAAATGAATTCAATATGGCATTTTATCCAACACTTCAAGAGCAATAAAACTTCGGATCAAAAGTCAATTCAAAAGATCAATTGTATGCAAGCAAAGTCAATTTGTTTGACTTAAACGTTTTATAGAATAGAAAGAAAACATATTAGGAAGAAAAAACCGCATACCTTCAACTGTAATTAGCTTAGAATTTTTGATAAGATCTCACACTCTACCCTTGTATTGAGAAGGAACAAAGAATTAAAGGATAGAAAACATGAACAATCGTAATTTACTATTCCATAGTCATTCTCTTCGAGAGGAATGAAGTCTCCAAAATTACAGGGGATATTCTCTCATGCCCCATCTGGAAGAATCTAAAAAGATTAAATACTCACTGAGGCGAATCAGGCCCACAGCCAGCAGGGACTGTCACTCCACTACCACTATAGTACTGATATCGTGCACTCCCACTTTAGGAAATTAAAAGAAATTAAAAAGAAACAACAATGATAAATAACGACTTTCTTAATAGAGGGTACTAAGTGTAATGGGTCGGGATCAGTTATGCACGTTTGGGTTCTCCTTTCTGGGCCTTCTACTGTAAACCTTCAGTTGTTGGGGCTCATCAACACCGGCCGCCCAAACTTTCACCTTGTCCTCAAGGTGAAAAGCCGGAAATTGCTCCTGCATCAATTCAAAGTCTTCCCAAGTCGCTTCGTTCTCGGATAATCCCTGCCACTGAATGAGAACTTCCACCTCGTTGTCACGACTACCTTTCTTGGGCCTCACACCCTTAACAGCTTCGGGTTGGGCTAATAGTTCCAGTTCACGGTTCAGTTGTGGGGGCAATTCAGTAGCGATGCAAGGAACCCCATGTGCAGTCTTTAGTTGGGATACGTGGAATGTCGGGTGAATCAAGGTGGTCGAAGGTAGTTGCAGTTTATAAGCTACCTTCCCGATTCGTTGAATGATCTTGTAGGGCTCGTAATACCTAGCGGATAGCTTCTCGTATTTCCTCTTGGCTAAACTTTGTTGTCTGTAGGGTCGTAGTTTTAAATAAACTAAATCGCCTTCTTGATATTCCACGTCCTTCCTTTTTTTATCCGCTTGAATTTGCATCTTCTGTTGGGCCCGGGTCAGGTTAACTTTCAAGTCGTCAAGGATTGCATCCCTATCTTCCAACAACTGATCAATTTCGTCCATAACAGTCATCGATCCTTGTCCCTCATAACGAATAATGGCTGGTGGGTCCCGTCCGTAGAGGGCCTTAAAAGGTGTGCATTTAATGGAGGTGTGATAGGATGTATTGTACCAGAATTCCGCCCACGCCAACCACCTCGCCCACTGTTTTGGTTTCTCCGAAGAAAAACATCGGAGATACGTCTCCAAACAACGATTAACCACCTCCGTTTGCCCGTCCGTTTGGGGGTGGTACGCGGTACTTCTTTTGAGATCCACCCCGTGTACGCGGAAGAGTTCCGTCCAAAAACGACTGATGAAGATTTTGTCCCGATCACTTATGATTGATTTGGGTAGCCCGTGGAGGCGAACGATTTCCTTCATAAACGAATTAGCTACCATTGTGGCTGAAAACGGGTGGCGTAGGGGGATAAAATAAGCGTATTTGCTCAAACGGTCCACCACGACCCAAATAGTGTCCCATCCCTCGGACCGGGGTAACCCTTCAATAAAGTCCATTGTGATCTCTTCCCACGTTTGAGTCGGAATTGGTATTGGCTGCAACAGTCCCGCTGGGGACGCCGTGAAGGCTTTATGTTGTTGGCATACTTGACAGTTCCGAACATAATTCGCTATATCCGCCTTCATTCCTGTCCAATAGACTTCCATGGCAGCTCTTTGGTAAGTTTTTCTCTCTCCGCCGTGTCCTCCCATTGGGGAGTCGTGGAATTCCTTGATGATTTCAGCTTTCAACCCCGTGTTGGAGGGAATGACTAGGCGTCCCTTAAAGAGAAGATTCCCTTGTAAGAGTCCGAATCCCTTGTGAGCATTCGGATTTTTCTCTAAGTCTTGCTTCACCTTGATTATGAACTCGTCTTGTTCCAGCTCTCTCTTCAAATTATCCCATGACCGCCAAACATTAATATTCATGGTATTGCACGTGGGACTTGGGTCTTTCCGGGACAACGCATCAGCCACTCGGTTGCTAGCCCCTGTTCGGTAAAGTATGTCGAATTCAAACCCCATCAGCTTTGACACCCATTTTTGATAATCCGTCCCCACCATTCGTTGCTCCAAAATATATTTAAGGCTCAGCTGATCGGTTTTGACCACGAAGCGCCGTCCGATTAAATAGGGTCTCCACTTAAGCACCGCCTTCACTATCGCCATAAGTTCTTTCTCGTAAATGGATTTTAGTCTAGCACGTGGGCCGAGTGTAGAGCTAAAGTAAGCAATCGGACGCTTGTCTTGTGTCAGCACGGCTCCTAGACCATGCCCCGAGGCGTCCGTCTCAACCACAAATGTCTTTGTGAAGTCCGGTATGGCAAGCACCGGTACAGTCGTCATGGCTGTTTTAAGCTGTCGGAAAGCGGCTTCCGTTGCATTATTCCACCTAAATTGGTCTTTTTTCAACTGCTCTGTGAGTGGGTGGGCGATGTTAGCGTATCCCTTGACAAATTTTCGGTAGTACCCGGTGAGCCCGAGAAATCCTCGCAACCCCTTGATGTTTTGTGGTGATGGCCACTCAAGCATTGCTTGAATTTTAGTGGCTTCAGCTGAAACTCCCTGAGCGGAGATCTCATGACCCAGATAAGATACTTTAGGCTGCCCAAATTCGCATTTCTTATAATTAAGGAAAAGTTGATGTTCTCTAAGTTTTTCCATGGCCGTCCGGAGATGTTTCTGATGCAGTTCTTCGCTTGAACTATATATGAGTATGTCATCAAAGAAAACAAGAATAAACTTGCGGAGATAAGGTCGGAAAATCTCATTCATTAAGGATTGAAAGGTTGCGGGGGCATTTGTAAGGCCGAAGGGCATTACTTTGAACTCGTAATGCCCGTCATGGGTTCGGAACGCCGTTTTGTGCACATCTCCAGCCTTGACTCTAATTCGATGGTATCCCGATCTTAAATCCAACTTGTTAAAGATTACCGACCCGTGTAACTCGTCCAACAGTTCGTCAATGACCGGAATAGGGAATTTATCCGGAACGGTAGCCCGGTTGAGGGCCCGGTAATCTACACAAAACCTCCACGATCCGTCTTTTTTCTTGACTAAGATCACCGGACTGGAATACGGGCTGATACTTGCTTGAATTACCCCTGCCGTGAGCATGTCCCGGATCATACGTTCAATTTCGTCCTTTTGATAGTGGGGGTACCGATAAGGTCTCACACTCACGGGTGTGGTGCCTTCCTTCAAAGTGATTTGGTGTTCGATGGTCCGTCTAGGCGGGAGTCCGGTCGGTTCAGCGAAAATATCCTTGAATTGGGAAAGAAGCGAACTTACAGCTTCAGGAATATCCTTGTCGCCTCGGCTGAAAAGCTCCGTGCTGTGAAGTTCGATGAGGACACCTTCTTTTTCTCTTCTGAGTTCTCGTTCCATGACTCGTAAGGACACTAGGGATCTTCCGAGTGTGGGATCTCCTTTCAATAGAATGTTTCTTCCTTCCAATTCAAACTCCATGGTTTGGTTCTTCCAGTTAGTGCGAGTGGTTCCCAAGGTCTCAAGCCACTTGAGTCCCAAAATTACGTCTGAAGTACCAAGACGCAAGGGAAGAAACTCTTCTCGAACATCCACGTCTGAAAGGTTGAGCAGTACATCTCTACATATTCCCTTGCCGATCTCTTTATCTCCGGTGCCCATACGCACTCCATAGGGTTCGGTGTCTTCGATTGGAATTTTCAGTTCTTCAGCAAGTCGGGTTGCGATGAAGTTGTGAGTAGCGCCGGGATCGATTAGAGCTACCACGGGTTGATCGAGAATTGTAGCTCGGATCTTCATGGTTCTCGGGGATGACAGGCCGGCCACCGAGTTTAGGGATACTTCCGCCAATTCATTCATCTCAGAAGAATCTATTAGATTGGGTTGGTTTTTATCGGGCTCTGGCGAATGGTTTTCTTCAAGTTCTTCTTCATCATCTTCGATCAGGATCACATTAACCTGTGTTTTGCAACGGTGTCCTTTGTGCCATTTATCATCGCATTTGTAACAAAGGCCACGTGAGCGCTTATCGGCGATTTGAGCTTCCGTCAAAGTTTTATCCTCTCCCGCTCGACGTTGGGATGGAAGGTACGTTCTATTTGCTGAGGGATTTGGATTAGAATTAGCCACCGAACCGCTTGAGTTACGGTTATGGGTTGTACCCGACTGTCGAAACCCTAAGGATCCAAACCCAGAGGCCTTGAGGGCCTTATTCTTCTCCTCAATCTGTTGGGCCAGATCCATGGCGCGGCCCAAGTGTTCTGGAGCCCACATGCGTAGTTCGTTCTTGATTGGAGCCTTAAGCCCTTTGATGAAATTGGCGGATGCGACTTGCTCCGATACGCCATCGAGTGGAGCAGCCAACTCGATGAATCTACTGATGTAATCCCCCACCGATCCGGTCTGTTCAAGTGATGCCCATTGCTCGTAGAGGTCTCCCCCTTGTATTGGTCTGAATTTCTTGAGGAAAAGTGATTTCATCTCTTCCCAGGTGTTCACCGCTCTCTGTTTATCGGACCATCGGTACCAAGCCAAGGCTTCTCCGCTCAAACTCAGGATAGCAGCTTCAACCTTCTCCTCATTGATTAGTTGGTAAATTGCAAAATACCTTTCTGCCTGTAAAATCCATCCATCCGGGTCTGTTCCGTTGAATGATGGCATGTCAATCTTCCGGTGACGGTATTCATACCTTCCTCTGCCGAGTTGGTGATTGTCAAACGAACCAAACACCAAGCCCGTTCCCGCACCGCCGTGGCCCGAGCCGCCGCCCTGTCCGACACCGCTACCAAGCCCAGATCCGCTGGTCCCAATTCCTTCCTGACCCTTGTTCTTTTCAGTAGGGTTAAGGTTGGGAGAGATGAGACCGGAGGGAGGTGTTGCTGTACCTTTTCCTCTATCCCCTCTTCCCAGGAGCTCCTCTAATTTTTTTTAGCATTTCGTTTTGAATGATCTTGGTGTCTTCTTGTTCTCTAGCTTGTTGTTGATTCCACAGTTCTTGTTTCTGCAACTGGTCTTGCATTCTTCCCATCAATTCTTCTAGGTTATCAACCCTCTTATCCTGCGGAGCCTTCTGAGGAGCTACCATGCTCTGATACCAGTTGATAAGATCTCACACTCTACCCTTGTATTGAGAAGGAACAAAGAATTAAAGGATAGAAAACATGAACAATCGTAATTTACTATTCCATAGTCATTCTCTTCGAGAGGAATGAAGTCTCCAAAATTACAGGGGATATTCTCTCATGCCCCATCTGGAAGGATCTAAAAAGATTAAATACTCACTGAGGCGAATCAGGCCCACAGCCAGCAGGGACTGTCACTCCACTACCACTATAGTACTGATATCGTGCACTCCCACTTTAGGAAATTAAAAGAAATTAAAAAGAAACAACAATGATAAATAACGACTTTCTTAATAGAGGGTACTAAGTGTAATGGGCCGGGATCAGTTATGCACGTTTGGGTTCTCCTTTCTGGGCCTTCTACTGTAAACCTTCAGTTGTTGGGGCTCATCAATTTTCAATCAAAATTCTTAAATTATTTGGGAATCAAAATGAAATCGATTTGGATGATAACGGTGCATCAACGACCCCGTTTCGATAAATATTCTATTATTGGAATATCAATAATCAGTTCTATAAATATCGATGCATTGACATTACAATGTTGCAAATTTGATAGGCTAAGGGATTTTGATGGATTGAGATGATATGGCGATATGGCGACTGTCAATCCAAATTGGGTCTCGAACTTTTATGGTGCAATCGACACCACCTATTGTTGAGGCGGAGGAGGCGGCAACGGGATGGTGGTTGCGACGTTTTGCACTGGAAGAGATGAGTAGACGGTGGTGGTGGTGGCGTTTTGTAGTAATTGGAAGTGAGGGTGGATGGAGATCGACATCATCGGAGAGAAGATATATTTTGATGATTAAACGGAAGAAATGCAAACTACGATAATCTTTATAGAATTTAGCATAAAGTGTGATTGTTTAAAAATATTTACAAAATTATGATGATATTTATAGGACTGGTGGACCCACAAGTTTTTATTAGAAAATAAAAAACATATAAACCCATCTTTTTTCTTGCTAGTACTAACCATTTTCTTTTATTTGCTCGCCTGGAATTAGGAATGGGCCGAGGGTTCACCGGCTATTAGTGTGGGGAAGGAGAAGGTTCATGGGATCTAAGTGTGGAGGAATGGGAGTTCACGATTCACCGGTGGTGCAAATGGCGCCGCTGAGAAGATATCATTCAAGTTTTGTGAATTTAGAAAATATCATTTAAATATTGTCATTGTATACATTATTATATCATCAAAGCACATCTTTTGTTCAAAAATAATAAAATTGTCCAATGATATTTTAATAATTCGATGATATTTTTTTAAATAAAATATATACAAAAATAGTAATTCAATGGTATTTTTGAATTTATAAAAGTTAAATGGTATTTTTCAAACAAATTTGATATTTCGTTATTTTTAAGTCATTTTTCCACCAAAGTCACCAACAAAAATCGGTTTATTTCCTTCTTTTTCTTACAAGACAGGGTCCACATGCCATATACAGACTCTTTTCACCGTCTTTTTGTAAATGTTTTTAAAATGAAAATCCGTGAGGTACAAACTCTAGAAGACAATGAAACATTTTAAAATAATAGGGTATATGTTACCATTATTTGGTAAGTTTTGATAATTTATATAGTAAATTACAGTTTTCGTCCTTACCTGCATACATCACAGTCACAGGTTGGGTTTCGAAATTTTATGTTATCGATTTAATCTACGTGGGTATATGATACCATTAAAGTCTACGATTAAATATATACAAAATCCCCCTTTTACCATATTTGATATAAGAGTAATATATATAAATCGTCCCTATCAATATTTTTTATTATGGCCAATTGGCCATCACAATGATACTTTTTTGTTACAGTTTTCATCATTACTATACTTAAAATGACTATATTTAAAGTTCATATGAGCACATAGAAGAGCCAAGAAAAATAACTACAAAAATGAAGATTATTTTTTAGCAGACGAACATATATTTCGAAATAAATAAAGAACTTGAGGCCATGAACAAAGCCTTCAATCGTTCTAATTTCATAAATCATTTTTTTTTTTCACGTCATAAAATTTACACCACGAAAACCAACTCTTCCTACTCCTTAACCCAAACCTAAAACCAATAATTCTAACATCCGTCTAAACTAAACTCCTAACGGACTATTTCTCTGTACCTAAATAATTAAAAATAAAGTTAATAAATTACCTCTGAGCTTGATCAGGTGTACTTCCCGCATTACCAGTTGTACCACTAGGCCCAACACCGTTTTCTAACGGCGGTGATGTCCCCCACTTCCCTTCTGATTCCAACGGCTCAATTACACAAACACCGCCATCACTAAGTCCCAACGCAAATTGATCCGCGTCAGATGGATGTGCGGCGATCACAAGTGGATGCACCCTTAAACTGTTAAAGTAAAAATATAATAATAATTAATCACGTAGAATAAATGTTTTGCTATTCGTTACTATTTACTTAACAAAATAATTATTAAATACTCACTTTGGATTGTTCGGTAAATACGCGGTTGAACTTATCCGACATCGTAACCGGAGATTTGATGCAATAAGTATACCGACACTTCCGTCTTCAAAACCAACGTATATTGATTGGCTATCACATGAGTAAGTTGCATGTGTAATCAACCCACTTGTCTCTTGCGGGAACCACTATTTCAATAAAATTTAAATCAGGCTTCATTTTAAAATTATGAATATTTAAAACCGGAAGAGAAAAAGAAAAAGAAAGTTACTTGTTTTGAGGATTCGAGTTTCGGTGCTTCGAAAACGGCGATTTGTGTTTCATGAACGGCTAGTAAATGTGTTTGATCTTGATGAAATTGGACACGTGTGTCAGCAAGGGGTGCAGCCACACGTCCAGCTGGAATTTGTAAGTGTTTACTTGTTTGTTTTTCCCATCCGTTTGTGTTCCAAACACATAACTATATAGAAAATAAAAAGATACAAGTTAAAACTGTGAAGTGTATTTTTATGACAATTATTTATATTTACCTGAGAATCAGCACCAGAAGATACAAGCACGTTTAGTAAGTTGGAAAAAGCCAGCCCTGTTATCCGTTTGTGATGACCTTTAAGCTTTGTTTTGACCTAAACAGTTACATAATAAAAAACATTTTGTTATGTATTTTTTAAATATACGGATAGTATTTAATGAAAAATAAAAAGAAAAAGAAATAAAAAACAACCTCATCAACTCTGACATTATATATTTGGATAGAAGAGTCTTCCATGCCTATAGCAATAATGTTATTGTCTTGTGGATGAAACGCCAAAAAAGTTGCTGCGGGTGGTGGGGCCATGAATGTAGTCATTGTCTGTATGTATATAAAAAGAATAAAGAATCATTAAAACACAATAGTAAAGTACATTGCTAATTCAGCAAATAAAAAGAAGTTGGTTACCTTAAAAGTCATCATATTGAACAAAGAGATTTTCCCGCCAGAAGCAGACATGACATATGAGTCATTCTTGGACAAAGCAAAACACGGGACCGCATCTTCGGGGTTTGTCCCGCTGACATCGTTTGTCATTAATATGCCACTTGTCGGTTGCCATAGTTGAGGTATGACATTCGCAGTAGCCTAAAGGAGGGTAAAAATGTAAATGTACAGATAGTGGGGTTTGGAAATTGGAATGGAATGGAATGTACCTTTCCGGTTGAATTGTTGTCGGTTCTTTGCCATTTCCATAGTTTGTGGACTGCATTGGCTGCTAGAGCTAATATTGCAAGTCCTGAGTTTGTGTATATCAATCTTGAAACCTGTAAAATGATAATAAATGTTGGATATGTTTTTTATATAAACGATAAAAGAGATAAAAATAAAAAAATACCCGCATGGTAGAAGATGTAGTATCGGGAAGTCTTAAAGATCGACATTGTGACGGTTCGGTAATTTCTGTTAATTTCCAGTTTCTAGAACCTTCATCTCCGATTCTTGGTTTTACATCTATTGGACTCCGGTTTTCACCGTTCTAGTGAGAAAATATTAAAATTAATGAGAAATATATATATGTAATCAATAAATGAAGAAATACTCACCATAGTCACCATGGAGGGCATTTGTGGAACTCTATCCATAATACTCGGTCCCACACCGATAGATGTATTATTAGCACCACCGAACATGGTCATCATTGGCGGCTGTAGTAAAAGAAATTCAAAAAGTGGTGATGTGGATTATAAAAAGGAATAAAAGATATAAGAAATTAAGAAGTAATTTACCTTTACAACAGATGTAACCCTTGAAGGATCAAGAGGTCGATTTTCCATGGTTCTTAGTAATCTAATTCCATCTGGATTTGCTAAGATTTTGATTCCATTGTCGTTTGTTGTAACCGCCATTAGTATTCCTTCTTTGTTAAATCTTATACATGGAGAAGCCTGTAATTTGTAAAATACATCAAGATTCAATAATAAGTTGGAAAAAATCACAAATGTGTGTATAAAAGGTCGTATTTAAGTACCGGTAAACCACCATCAGCATCTGTTGTTGTCAATAAATTAACATTATCCATGTCCCAAAATTTAACCATAAATTCATCACCAGCAGCAAGAAAACGGTTCTTGGTAGTATCAAACCGCACAATTTCAACGGACCGTTTTCCGAGCCCGTTATAAGTTCGTTTAACAGCTCCTTCACTTTCATTCCATTCAACAATGTAAGAATCACCTTCTTTATTTGTCCCACACGAGAATAACCTATCAGTTTCACAAATATAGTCACAAGGGTATTTTGGGTATTTTTTAATGTAGAGAAATCGGATTAAGTTTTGAACCTTGTTCCATCAGCACTGTATGCCATAGTGGTGGATGAATGACCAGGTGCATCATAATCCACTCTTGAACCCATGTTGTCATACAACCATGCTTTTATTTTTCCATCAGTTGCTGTTGAAAAAATAAACTGGTAGAAAAAATAATAATATTATTATGGAATGGTGATTAAATTAATGAATTTCAGTAATTTCATATACCTGGATATTTTCCTTGAAATGTGGACATACAGAATAAACAGGTGCTTCATGACCCTCGAATGTGTACTGTTTTGCCCCTGTTACTGCATCCCATACCTGTAAAAAGATTCATCTTAATACAAATAAATTTCAAAATCATTTTATTTTAAAGAAACTAGTAGAAAAAAAAACCTTTATTAATCTATCTTCTCCACATGTTACAATGCAAAGTTGTTTGTTTGGGTAAGAGAATGCAAGATCATTAACACTGCCACCATGAGCTTCAATCTGTGTAAGTAATCAAAGAAATTTTATTAAAAAAATGTAGAAATAAACGAAGAATACACACAGTGAGAACACACACATACCTCCAAGTGGTTTCGGATATCATCACCACCATGGTAAGAGTATATCTGCACAATGTGTTTTGAGTATGCAACACCTACATGGAAGTTTCAACTTTCAAGTCAACTTCAACTTACATAAAGAAAAGAAATTTATTAAAATTACCAAAAAGGGTTCCATCAGGACTCCATGTTACACGGTTAATTGATGCGGTATTGTCATTGGTTAAAGATGCCTGTTACAAAAACAAAGTAGACTATAGTCAAAAGTCAAAATACAATAATAACTATACCCTATATAGTTATATTAAAACATTTCTCAAAAAAAACAAAAAAATAGTGTCGGATACAAACCTGTAAAGGCATTGAGCAAACACTAAGATCCCAAATCTTGAAATTCTTGTGAGCAAGCTTCTCTCTACTTCCTAGCTCCCATATCATTATTTCTCCATTGTTTGTTCCAACTAAATATTAATCAAGACCAAGTCAAGATAAGACAGTACTGACAGTAACAGTGACAGTGACAGAAAGATTAATTTAAAGAGTACATGGAAAGTGGGAACTAACCAAGAAGAAGAATTTGTTGTACCGGATGGAAATCCATACTTTTAACTATGGAGCCTTGATTTAGGGTCATGACAACAGCCTTAGGCAAATCATCTGAAGAGTATGAGGTTTGACCATGACTTTGACTGATATAACCGACAGGTAAGATATTTACAGGCATATGGTTGGCCTGAAAAACAACATCAAAGATGTAATCAGTAATTTGTATCGATCAAGTTTAATTTGAAAATGTTGAGAGCATGTCATACTTCATCAGATATGCCAAATGTCCTTGTTCTCTTCAACACATGTTCAGAGTCAGCAGTTTGATAGTCAACAGTTGGATTGTTGGATGGAGGAGTCCTAGGGTGCTTTAACAAAGCTTCAATGTCATATAAAACAAGAAAATGTGATTTTTTTTTATAAAAATACTAATCATTATGTCAAATCAAGCCCTAAAAAAATGTACCAGCATTATTATTAGGTGGAGTGAAACCAATAGGACCAGTAGAAACTGAAGGATTTGCCATCCAACCAGCAAGAGATGTTGGTAGGGGCGCTGGTGCAGGCTGAAAAGGCTTAATACACAAACAAAACAATTATAAAAAAGGTGAAGACTTTTGTTATAGAAGGGTAAAAGGGTAATTAAGTAAACTTACACCATGAGCACCAAGAGGTGGAAAGCTTGCAGGCCTTGGTACAGAACCCATTAATGCATTGGTTACAGGAGATGGGGCGCGTGCACCATTTGGTTGTGATTGACCACAAGAATGGTCAATAAATAGGGTTTTTATGTCTGGATTTGGCTTGGGGGTTTTACAAAGCTGGTGTTGCCAGTTTAGACTACAACCAATAAAGAAATGTAAAAAATCAAAGAAATTGAAGAAAACAAAATGCTAAATATGGACAGTATAATGATATAAGAACCTTTGGTTAATAAGTGTCCTTAGTCTTGAGTTCTTTAAGGTAGGGAAATTTAGCTTGTCACGAAACAGGGGATTTGCTTCTATTAACTTCTTTAGTTCACCAAGCATTATACCCCTAGCAGACTTTGTGTCTCCATATTTGGATAATTGTTCATTGTCCCTGTAAGAGTGTATTTATATCAGAAAGTCAAAAAGAAATCAGATGGATTAAGCAATTAACATTTAACATCACTATGTGAGACATCTTTCACACCTGAAATTCTCTAGAGTCAAAAGCTGAGTTATTTCTTTGAAGAGTTCTTCATTAAAAGCAGAAAACACTTTCAAGTCCTTCACTAGAATTTCAACGCCTTTAGCACGATCCTTCCTACAGATAAATCAGACAGATATGTTCATAATGTGGTTGAATATGAACATGCTAAAATGACTAAAGTTGTATTGAGATTTGAAACATACTTGTCTAGGGCTTCGAGGTACTTCTGCTTTCGTATCTCAAAGAATATTTTCATTGAATATCTGTTATCATCAACCTTTGTGAATCCAGACAGATATTTTTCCACCTCATCCCACTCACCATTCGTCACCATTTCCTCAAAGTAACGCATGTTAAAGAAAAATCCTGATTCTTGCTCCAACCTACACAAGAGAAATGAACACAATTACACGATCACAGCGAAAAGTAAAGAGAAATTTGGCATTTTACAAAGAAAAATGATCAAATTCAGCGAAGTTTATTAAACCCTACCTATGAACAGAGTCTTTGAACTTCTCTTCATCTAGAAACTGAAGTATCAAAAATACAAGCTCTCTGCTGAGAGACGACATAGCTTTTCCAGAAACTGCAAGGAAATCAAAATCAAAAAAAATAATAATAATAAACAAACAGAACGGAACAACGACTACCTCTGATACTCACAGATCGGAGAGTTCAAGCACAATCTATACTCAATTCAGCTAAACAAGTCAATAACCAAAAAACCCCTAACAAAACTCCTAATTCTTCATCAAACATAAACCTAAAATTAACAAAGACCACACACATACATACATACAAAAACACGTCGATATATACATAATCACTAAATGCGTAATCGACAAACACATGTCGACGATTATACGATCACTAGATGTGTTCGTGTGTGAAATTGTTAAGATCACAACCTTCCTTTACCTTCAAAACGAACGATGAGAGACTGCAATAATAGATCGTACGGGTTTTTACTGAAACTTTTTCCTCAAAATCTCTCTCCTGCTTTAGGGATTTATAGAGAGAGAAAGTACCGATGGTTTTAGAGAGAGAAAGAAAAGAGGTGTGAAGCGAAGAACCTAAGGCGACAAGATATAAATACTACTGGAGAAATACGAGTTGTACGAGATGATAGGGAAAGGAATTAGGGATATGATTAGTAAAAGTACCTATCACTGTGGTTATTTATAGAGCAGTGTCTTATCATTGATAAGAGCATTTACTTATCAAGTCTTTAATAATTTATTTTGTATTTATATTCAGCTGGATTTACGGGCCTTTTTTTATAAAAGTTCTTTTCTCTTTCTGGAGTTGCTATCCTGTGAACGACCTCACGAAAGGTATTTTGTTCCTGTGGACCCGGCCCAATTTGCTTGAGTTAATATTTAAGAACTGATTTTGGATTTGTTTCCATTTTTAAGTGTACGAATACTTTAATTAAAATACATTTAATGGTAATCTTTTTTGAAATGTGGGTTACAAACTTTTTGGCCAAATTATTAGTTTAGATAAATAATTTTTATGTAAGTTAATGTATTTGAAATGTAGATACTAATTTCTATTTTTTATACGCAAGCGCGTCTCTTGTTAGAGGTTTAATAGAAATAGTTTTTAAAATGACTTTTACCATCAAAATACGTGATCTCTTGTAATTTGTATAAATTATTTACTATTTGTTAAATATATTTTAGTTAATTGTTTTTCATTTAAGCCATTCATTCGAAAATGTTTTATTTCACTTGAGTTTTTGAACTATCTGTTGTTATCATAATCCGATCCAACTCAACATATTGTTTATTTAATATGAATTTGGATGGTGTCACTTGATAAATACACACAACATACTTGTTTTTTATTTTTTTTCGTTGTTATAACTTTTTTCCTTTTAAGCTTATATAGAAATATAGAATGTCCAGATGATATAGAAATTATTAATAAATAACACGTACCTAAATTGATATTGGAGGGCATTTAATTAGCATATAAATTTAGATCGTCTATTATGGCATGCACATCACCTTATATATAAAAGAAAGAGTGTGTATGTGTAGATGTATTTGTTTCCTCACTGGCCAGCCTTAGGGATGAGCGTGTTACGGTTTTGGGCTAAAAGTGTACGGAAAACCGCATAGATCGGTTTTTACTTTTTAAATTGCTAAAACTGCATCATTCAGTTTTGTATTTGGTGCGGTTTGTGGTTTTAAATGTGATTCAGTTTGATTTATAAACCACAATAGTTATGGTGCGGTTTTTACAATGGGGTGATTTTAAAACTGAAAAACCATTAGATTATTATCATATTATTTTGAGTTTATAACAAATCGAACACAAATGTAAAACGATTTTTTGACGAGTTAGTATAATTTGGTCGAGGTTCTTGATGCAATGATGGAGAACAAGAGGATACTTATTGAGAAGCTCAAGAATATGAGAAAAATTAGACTTTAAAAACAGATGGTATATGGACTTATTTCTTTGGATGTCTTCTCCCACAAGTGTAAGTAGTTAAAAATATTTTAGTATACCGATGGTTTTTGGAATTATTTTCTTTTCCTTATTTTAGTATATAAATAGGTCATCTTCGTGTTTCACCTTGGTAACATCATATTAAATGCTGAAAGATATTAAGGGATGCATGTATGCTATAAGAGAGAGGGAGAGGAAAAGATAGACAGAAACCTTAGGAACCAAACATGTATTTTTTTAAATTTTTGTATGTTGATTTGTAAATAGCTTGAATTCGCATCGATATGTATGTGATTCTGCAAGAAAACATGCTAAGTTGGAATATCTTGCAACTCAAGCTTTATTTGCTACTGTGAGTTCTTACGTGTATCATTAAGTTTAATGGTTTTTTTTTTGTATCAAGAGCAAATATTATTATCCTTCTAAGCCATTTTTATAATCCAACCGAGCAAAAAAATATCAAATCAACATCAAATCTTTTATCACCGGTCTTAATGATTTTTTTTAACAATTTGTAATGATTATGGTAACATGTGAAAAAAATTAAGTTTAATGATCTCATTTATAAAAAAAACAAAATTTATTACCCTACTAATTTTTTTATTATACATAAAACACCTTTCTAAACTTTTTGGCTATCATGTTATTTCAAACCTGTTTTACCAACTATGTTACATGTACATTATCTTTTTATCTATCATTTACCAAAAAAACTGATGATCACAAAAGGTAAAGAAAATTATATACTCCTTTTAAACCTTAGACTAAACGGTGCACCTAACCCGCACCGCGGGCTCCGGCGTGGTACAAGAACCCCGCGCAGGTACATCGCTCCGGTTGGATGGTGACCGCGGGGTGCGCATTCAGGTGGTGTTTCTTCCTCTCTCTCTCTCTCTCTCTCTCTCTCTCTCTCTCTCTCTCTCTCTCTCTCTCCAAGACTGAAGAAAAAAAGTTGCAAAGATGAAAAGAAAGGAAAAAGAAGAAGTATAGAATATGAAAGTTACAAAATTGGTGCCTGTATTTTTCATGAAGCTACAAAATTAATAACATCTTAAATATATCATTAGTAATACTTTTAATGAAGTGTGCTTCTTTATTTAAGTAAATTTTTTAATTTGGTTTAATAAATTGTTATTTAATTTAATTTATCTAATTAAAAAAATAAGGATTGAAAGTTTACCATTTTCAAGATTTATAGAAATAAGAAATTAGTGAGAGTTTTCTAACATGTCACCTATAATAATTAAAAAGAGTGGTGGTTATTTTTTGTTTTCCACCACTCCTCTTAGTCTTAAGTTATATTTTCTTTTTCTAATGCGTCTTTTTTTTTTTCTTGTAATTTTATCTATTAATGTTTTACATCATCAAAACTTGTTAATGCTTTGCATCTTTAAGCAATAGTTGTTTTGCACCCTACTCACTCCCAAAAATTTATAACACTAGCTTACAACTACCAATTCAAGGAGACCAAAAAAACGGCTTCTCATCATGTTTTCAGACTTTCAACAATATCAAAAATAATAATAATAAATAAATAAAATACACCAACCACAAGTATACAATGTACAACACTTCAAGGAATGACTCTTCACCCACCCCAAACTCCCACCGCAATTCTAACTTGCACCTCAAGCTTTAACAACAGTACACACAAAAATTCTAGTCCATAAACGGTTGAGAGTCCATGCAAAGGTGTACAAGTTTTTGTTGAAACTGTCCGTACAATTCACCAGCCGCAATTACATCCTCGTTTTCCGGATTCAGCCCCGGCAAAACAACCAATTTTTCTTTAATTAATGAATCCGACTCTTTTTCAGAATCTAACTTTTCAATAAATTCCGCATGAATTTCCCGACACGCGATTATAAACATCGCCGCGGTATCCGGTTGCTGCGCCCTTCGCAGTGCCGCCAACGCATCTTGCAATGACCCCGCCGCTATGTACAAAACCAGTGACCTAATAAAAGAAAATATTAATTTATTCATTAATTCAGGTACAGGTACAGGTACAGGTACAGGTACAGGTACAGACCTCCAAATATTATGTTCAGAATGAAGGACATGTTCAGCCCATCTGTGTAATACCCTGCAAAACCCCAACAATATTTTTCAAATAAAAAACTTTGATAGAATAACAAAAAGAAAAAAACTTAAAAATAAAAAATAAAAAAATGAAAAATTAATTAAACCTTGAATAATCGGATCCTTTTAAGTGAGTTGCTGCTAATGTTGCAGCATCAGTCCAGCATCCCGCGTCTTGTAGCTGTAACAGGAAGGAAAGTAGGATGCTATAATAAACAGATTAACGAAAGTACATTGCTATTTCATGAAACTTCATTTCACCTGTGAACAAGCTTCTTGATACCTCCCTACAGCACAGAGGAGATGTGTACCGGATAATGACCTGTCAGTACTCACCATACTTGCTGCAACCACCTACAAGAAAATTAAAATAAATTAAATAAAAAATAAAGAATTTTTTTTTTAAATAATAGAATTTTACCTTAACGGCTAATTCATTTAAGGATCTTGAGACTGCTGATGAAAGGGCAACAGCGCGTAATGCATTTGGGTAAAAGTAAGGGCTTTCGGGAGGTGTGGAAAGCATTAAGCTTACAGCTCCTTCTAAGTTACCGATTGACACGAGCCTGGGTATTTTTGGAAATTAATTAATTAATTATATTTAGAAGGATTTAAAAAAAGGTGTGTTGGGGGAATTATACTCGTGAACGCGGTTCTGAATAGACTCTTCGTCTTCTAATTTTTCGTGCCATGGAATACGCGCGTTTGCACTTTCCCATAACTCTTCTTGCTCGAATGCCATTAATTTAAGTTCACCATCACTCTGTTGGAAAATATTTCGTTATTAATAATCTAAAGTAAAAAACGAAATTCTTAAACTAGTAATAATAAGAATAAAAAGAAGTGTTAATGTTACTGAATAACAAGAAACTTTCACGTTTTGTCTCATTTAGTCCCTAATCGTTTTTTTTAATTGAAGTTTATTTTATTTATTCTTTATTGTATGTCATGTAGGCTGCCACGTCAGCATAGTAACCGGTTAATGAAAACGGCAAAATTAACACAAAAAAAGAACGATTAGGTGACTTGCTATTCATCGACATTAACCCTAAAAAGAACGAAAAACATTACCACTGCATTCTTGTTAACCGACCCACTTCCGGATTTACCCTTGGAGGAAATCCTAGTCAGCAAAGACGCGTCATCAATTTCTTCAGACGATGATTCCACCGGGGCTTTTTGTAAAGACTTGTTCGCCAAATTGTTCATTAAATGCTTAAGTGCACGTGGCAATTGCAACCAAAAATAAGCCTCTGATGTTTCACCAAATATTGCAGCTGAAAAAGAGAATCTTGCAGCTGAACCTTTATTCAGTATACTACCATATTGTCGCACCATTTCATCATCAAGTATGCAACCTAACATCACCAAATAAAATAAATATAAAATTTTAAAGAAAAATTAAATTTTTATCAAATAAAGTTTATATAAAGTATAAACTCACCTTCTTTCTGGTAAGGCTCTAATACCTTAAGAAGCAATTCTGGAACAACAGTGTCACCAATTGTTGGAATATCAATTAAATAGCTACGAAGATCTCCTACTGATAATTCATCTTTTTTATTATTTATAATTGTACTACACGTGTTAAACCATGAAGGCTTTACACCACATTGTAAAATCAACCGAAGTGCCTGTCAATTAAAAAAAAAGAATCTCGAGTCATTTTAAATAATATTTTAATAAACGTTAAAAAACGTAAAAAGTTACCAAGGCATGTGCTGTAGGAAGTAAAATCGGAGAACATAAAGGCATGGGTCGAAA
This sequence comes from Cichorium intybus, assembly GCA_023525715.1. Taxonomy (NCBI): domain Eukaryota; kingdom Viridiplantae; phylum Streptophyta; class Magnoliopsida; order Asterales; family Asteraceae; genus Cichorium; species Cichorium intybus. The sequence goes on from CM042015.1 coordinate 77,228,633, forward strand.
CCGCTCCTTCATAGATCCGGATTGGGCTCCATAACCGGCTCTTTTTTCACTGCATAAATAATAAATGTTTATTATCGTTTTTTTTAATAACCGGAATTATTAATTATAATAAATACACGTAAAACATACATGTTAACTTCAATAAGCCGAAAGCTACTATCTGCTCCAGTAATACACAAAACCAATGGATCATTTTTATCAGTTCTTACAGGCAACCAATCAAGTTCCAGTACCAGTGTTCCAGGAAACTGAGGCTGTAATAATGAGTTCGCTAATGGATCCGGTGAATCCTACAAAAAAATAATATTTTTTTTTAATTTTATATTTACTTTTGTCATAACTGGTAAAAAGTAAAGTATATTGTCTATATTGGTAAAAGAAGTAAAGTATGTTGTTATTTACTATTTATAATTTTTTGCTTACAAGGTCAAAAACGGAAAATGTATTGTCATTAAACAATACAGCGATTCTTCCACGGCTACGGTCTCCAGGAACAACGGGTGAGAATTTGATTCTTCGAATGCCTTCGCGGTGAGTGTTAAAAGAGGATGATTGTCCGGTTGTAACGTCCCACCACCGTATGTTTCCGGACCTGTCCCCCATCACCTGACATAAGGGTATTTTCGTCTTTTTACAAAAAAGGAATTGAATTTTGAAATACTTCCACTATTTTTGGGGATGGTGAAATCCGATGGAATTGGATTCCGATTCCAGGGAATGATGGAATGGAATCTTGAATTCCGATTCCATTGGAATTCAAGAGGTTGGTGTTAGTTACTAACCACATGAGGTAAACGATAGGCCATAGCTCTAACGGGTCCATCAGAAGAAACGAGTGAAGAAACAGGCCATTTTGGTCTGCAAAGTAAGAGAAATGAATTGAAATGAAATCCAAATTAAATGATAAAAAAAGAAAAAAGAAATTGGATAATACTTGAAATCACGGATTCTTCTCCCTTGAACTTCAAACACACCAAGTGCTCCATTTACAAGTGCAAATGCAAAAGTCTCTGAAAACTCTTCTTGACCTCCATCTGGATTCACTCCCTCTGTATTATAACTTACTTTTCAGCATTAAAACTTTATTACATCCAAAATGTAAAAAAAAAATATAAATTGTATAAGAAATTAAGATCTAAACTTGGTCATTCATAACTGACTTGCGGTTTAATGAGCTTTTATTATTTATTTTTGTAAATAAAACTCTTTAGTTATAATCAAAATAATGTATAGAATAAAGTTAATATTACATACTTATTTAAATATGATATAAAGAATCTATATAAAATGATATTAAACTCACTAGAATCTGTCTCAGGTGGAACAGAAGTGTCAGATTGCTTTGATGTTGCACTTTGAGTTGGTTTTGGAACAGTAGGAAGAGTCCATTCCAATACTGTAAATGGAAGAGCCAAAGACCTAAGCTGCAAAAAAATAATAATAATAAAATAAAATAAAAACATTACTCAAAAAGTATTAAAAGATTAAAACAAATCATCTGTTTTACCATGACTGGAGTCTTTGTCATTGCCCAAACCTCCACAGGAGCATCACGAAACAATATCAAAAGATACCTACAAAAAGCATCAAATATTTCCAATCATTAAAAATGCATATAAAAAAATTAGGAAAATCAATTTTCAAGAACCTTCCGGAAGATGAAGCCCGTAAAGCTCTTATAGGAGTCCGTTCTGGTTTTTGTAAAACCCTAAATGTTCGATTAAGTCCAGTTCGAAGATTTGTCACCACAAGCCTATTTGTATAGCCACCTGTCTTTTCATTTCCCTAAGTACAGAAATTAATAGTTATTATATGTCATTAAGTGATTATGATTAGTAGTTTAATTGTTTAATACAATCTTTTTGTTACATAACATACCTGACTGTAAGAGAATGAAACCAGTCTTGTATTACCTAACCACCTTAATCCTCTTACAACACTTTCATGGATACAAAAACTTGCAGCAACAGCATTTGCAGAAACATCAACAATGTCAACTGAACCACTTTGAGTTCCTAAAGCAACTAGTGGAACAGCTACAGCAGGATGATTTCCACCTTCTTCAGAATCAAAATTTCAGAAAGAATTTTAAGGTTTGTTTTCAAAGAAATCAAAGAAGTCAAAGAAAACAGAACTCACTTGCAAATGTGGCAGTTAATGAAGGAGATGGAACAGCCAGCATGGTTACTGATGAAGAAAGAAGATGTAACTGGCCAACCAAATTGATCTGTGTGGAGAATTTTATAAGTAAGAATGTATAAATAACCAAAGTTAACATTCACCAACAAGAAGAGTTAAGGAAACCTTCAATGCCAGGTCATCTTTGCTCTTTTTGGAGGATGATGAACGGCCCTTTCTGATATTCTCTTTATCTGTTTGTTTAACTATGTCTTTGACAGAGTCGTTTGTATCTAAAGCTGAATCTTTATCTTTAGTGATGTCTGGAACAATGGTAACATCTGATGTATCTTTTTGATTCTCTGTTGGGCCTTCAGCAGTGAGAAGCCAGTTCCATATTTTTCCATCATCGGAGATGGATAATAGATGTGTTTTGGAAATGACATGAGTTTCATCGCAGAAATCGAAAGGATTGTCGAAATCCATATCGGGGGATGAAGTATCAGAAAGATGCTTGCGGACATTTTGCAGGGTGGAATCTGATCGAGAGATGACAACCGCAAGAACTGAAGGAGATGGGACAGGTGTCCCAAGTGAAGGCATCAGTTCTTCCATCATGCACATTACGTGAACTTGCTCTCCTCTGTTGTAAAATTAAGATTAAGAAATGGATTATCATAATGCAATAATTAAACCTATAGGCGATTTCATAGTTGATATAGTTTTTCAATGAAGTAGCAAGTTTACTTACTCCTTCCTCTTCCATGCGCTGAGGCGTCCATCAAAATGAGCACAGTAGACTACCTCCAAGCTCGGGTCAGGCAACACGTCGAGAAACTTTCCACATCCTCTAGGTAAATTGATACGAGACAAAGCCGTTTGATATTGCATATCGAACACAACCAATTCTCTAGGAAAAGTCACATACAGAATGTGCTTCCAATGTGGTGAAAACGCGACTTTTACAACGTAAGTGGGGAAAGACGACAGTGCCGGAGAATTGTTGATTGAACCGGAAGCACTAGCGGCAACTGCATCTTTCTCCAGCTTATTCAATTCAGAGACATCGGTAGGGATTTGAAGTTCTTTCAATACGACATCGGATTCGGAATTGTCGCCATGAACTTTGACTGCTAGAAGGAAGCCTCTTAGACCTACAACGCAGAAATGGCGGGAATCAAAGGGATCACGTTTAATGCACGAGAAGATTTCTGGAGCGGCGTCGTATTTGAAGAAGCAACGTCCAGTGGAGGTCTCGAATAGAGAGAGGAGCGAGGATCCGGTTATTGCAGCAATGATCCACGAATCAGGTCTGGCTTGGATCCAACAGAGGTCTTGGATACCTAATTTGGAGTTTGGATCGGTTTGAAGGAAAAGAGGTGCAGATGATTTGACGCGTGGATCAAGTAGGCAAACACGGCCTTGGCGGTCACCGGCGGCGAGTAGAAGGTGGGAGTGCGAAGACGTAGGATCATGAGAGAGGAGATCGAGGCGAAGCGGAGTAGGGCACCAACGGACGGCGGTGACAAAGGGAGACAAATACGAAGAAGTTGAAGAACTTGTGCTAGAATTTGCATTGCTGGCGGACGGAGGAGGAATCGGGAGGACTGATACGAGTTGCATAGAGCGTGAGTCGACTATGGCGACACTGCTGCCGGCGGCGTAGGCAAGAAGTCCGGTCGAACGGAGGTCCGCGGATCCGCCGTTGTTGCGGGAAGGTGGACCTGGTAGCATGTAGTCCCAAGAGTCGTTTGGAAGCCGTTGAATCGACGACATTGTCGCCAGTTCGATTCTTCCCTGAGCTGATTTTGACCGTAATCGGGATCGGACAGTCGTCAGTTACATTCCCATTTCAACTGTTGTCAAATGTTATGACTAATTTCGTCTGCCGGGGGGTTCTTGTAACATGTTATTGCATACAAGTACCAAAAGGTTTAGAAAATAACAAAAAGCCACTAATTATGTATTTTTATTATAAAAAGGTACGATGATAATTGTTGTGAATTTATCCATGATTATATAAGGTTGTAAAGAGTGGTGCGGCCGGCAACCACTCCACATCAGCTCCATCTAGATGTTGTCATGAGCTTTGCCACCAAGGATAATGACAAGGAGCAGTGATGGGCCAGAAAAGAGAGGAAAAGAGAGATAGAAGAGAGACGGAAGAGAGAAGGAAAAGCGGCAATGAGGTGTCGTTGAGCTTTGCAGTCAAGCCCATGCCACATTTAGTGGACAGTGTTTCCTAGCGGTAAAGAGTGTCAGCTAGGATGCCTGCAGTAGTTATTCTCTCCACTCCGTCCAGCCTAAGGAAAAATCTTATTTTATTTGAGAGATTTAACAAAATAACAACTTTCTACCCATCATCACATTAACTACGAGTTTTGTAATTATAAATAGTAAAATTACTTTATATTGCCAAATTAACTTTTTTAATTATATATTAATATATTGCATTTTCGTATATAACGAACTTGCTCATATATTGTTAAATACATGATTTTTCATTGATTTTCGATTTATCCTTATGAAATATCTAGTTTCTTTATATAAAATTGTAAATAAATTGATTATTTGTTAAAACCCTCGATGCATATGACATTTTTTATAATTTTATATTAAGGTAACTATAATTCTATAGACAAGATAGATAAATTATAATTCAATAACGGTGTAACAATATGAACAGAGGGTGTGGACTCGTGCCTTCTTCGGTGCTGCCAGTTTGCTTAACGACATCAATGCTCTTAACATGTGCTACTATTTAATCAAATATATGAACGAATTGCATAAGATTCTTCGTTCGAGTTGTGTGGAATGTTGTACCAGCACAAGTATTATCTTCTTGATGAGATCTATCTAAAACGTTCGGTATTTATTATAACATTTTCATGTCCAAATGACAATAGAAGGAAAAAATTTAAGAGAGCTCAAAAAAGAGTGAGGACTGATGTAGAACGAACATTCGGAGCCCTTAAAAAGCGTTAGCAGATATTGAAAAACATGACACTGCTTTCAAATGTCCATAAACTAACGTAGGTGATGTATGCATATATCATATTACCAAGGTTGTAAAAGTCGCTAGGCGGTAGGCGGGCGGTGGACTGGGCCTAGGACTAGTCGGTCTAGGTGAGGACTAGTCGGCGCCTAGGCAGGGAGTATTAATTGTAACAAAATTTATTTTTTAAAATTTAGATATTACCTATATCCCTACAAAATAAATAAATAAGCATAAAATTTGATAAATCTAAGTGTTTAAATATGTAAGTCATCAAACATCAGAATGTTTAGACTAATTAATGATATTTTTGACAATTTTAATCATCAATAATCGTAACTTAGCCACCGATTATCATAATTAATGACATTTTCTAAAATTAAATTTTAAAAATCTAAAATTTTGATTTTTTTTGAAAATTTGTTAATTTTTGAAAATTCTAGAAATTTGAAAATTTTTGAAAATTTTGAAAATTTGAAAATTTTGAATTTTGAAAAATTGAAAATTTTGCTGCCTAGACCCGCCCAGAACCGCCTAGGCCCGCCTAAACCCGATTTTGACCGCCGTTGACCAAATCCGCCTAACTTGACCGCCTACCACTAATCGTAGGCGGAACCCGCCCGCCTAGCGCCTAGGTGCCGCCTAGGCGGTCGCCTAGGCCGACTTTTACAACACTGCATATTACATAATATGATTTTAAAGGACGAGGAGAATCTGATGTGTCAATATGACGAAAACGAAGTTATTCCAGAGACACAATGATTCAAGATTGGTGGCGCCGAATACATGGAAAAAAAGAGCATTGATACATAATACCAAAATCCATCGCGATATTTGTCATGACTTGATTGATCATATTTGGACGGTTAACCACATTGATCTTAACGCAACCTTTACTTAACAAAGGAAAGATACCACACACTACACAAGACAATCATGTGCAAGCTGCTTGAGTTGAATCACATAAAAAAGCCTATCCAGCTTGGCTTCGCTATCGCTCATGACTTGTATTGTAGTAGGCCCGGAATGCCTTTGTACTCTTTCTAATGCTAATGTCTTATTCCTTAATTCATTTTTTATTTAAGTTGCGGTAGCTTTGCACCAGCAAAATAGGGCTTAGACAAAGCAATACTAAGCGAGAAAAGCCCTTTCTATCTTCTTAGTCATAGTCAAACATATGATTTGGATTATCAGTTTTTGGACAAAGACTTCCTCTAGACATTTGTATTTTTAGTTTTAGTTGATGGCGTTTTACGTATTTTTAATTTTAGTTAACGACGTTTGTATTTTTAATTTTAAGTAATGAAGTTTGTGATTTTATATAAAGTTATGTGTTTTGTTTACTTAAAAAATATCATGGTAAAAACGTTAAATCATATACACCCCTTGGTATGAAACAAGAAAGATGTGTTAATATTGAAGTGGTACTCATGTGGTGCTGATATGACCGAAAAAATTGTTAAAATTTTTACCACTCTTTCCAACATAAGAGTCAGAAGATAAGATGACTAACGTAATGTACTCATATAATATTCTATAAATCTCATATAATATTCTATAAATCAAATTAGACTATCTTAAAAACATTATAATTTTTATCACATTTAATGATTACCGAATAAATGTTCTTCTACAAAAAAATATTGGTAGGACTTTATGAGCAAAATATATTTTTTTCCTTTTATCAAAAGCTAAATAATACTAGTATAAAATATTTTTTTCTATTTGCCAATTGACCAGAAATTATAAATGAAAATTGTTAAACTGCATCATTTGATCAATGACCCACGTCAAACCCGGCATAGAACTGATTATATAAGAAATGATTATATAAGAAATCAATCGTTAAACACTAGCAATTTTTTGAGCTTATCAAAATTTAACTCATAAATCTCGTGTGTGAAATTACACACCTCGACCTATTGTCATCATGAGTGTTTAATCAGGAATTGTATATGTGTAAAGATACTGCAATTGTTTAATATACTGGTTGAAATCGGAGAAATCGAAAAACAAACGAAACGAAACCTTAATATTAAGTTTTGAATTAACTGTTAGGTTTTCCATTTTTAGATCCTAAAGCAAACCACAAGACCAACTTGTATATATTGAATTTATTATATTTTCTATATTTATATTTATATTATAGTTAAACAAAAAATTGAATATTGTAATTTTGTTAGGATGCATTTATGCATATTTTTACCATATTTTATATAGAATTTAACATCATATTAATATACATAATGAAAGCCTAATCATGCATTTCATACATCTTGGGATCGTACATATATATAGGCGTGTTCGGCACGCAGCGTTTGAGAGCTTTTGGGAGCGTTTAGCGTTTAGCTTTTAGCTTTTAGGAAAACGTTCGAAAAAATGAAAAAATCTCGTTCGGCAGCAAGAGCTTTTAGCTTTTACTTTTAACAAAACGCTCATAATGCAAAAGCTATTTCAATTAGCTTTTGGGAGCGTTTAGCGTTTGACTTTTGAATTTAATATTATTTTACACTTAAAAAAGCTAACAACTACTTTTGCCGAACACTTCTGCACTAATAAAATTCACAGCTACCAGTTAACCGCTACCAGCTTCCAGCTAACCACTAACCACTATCAGCTACCAGCTAATTTTGCCGAACACGCCCTAAATATTTTGGTTATGCGGTTTACTTGGGGTTTTATGGTTGGAGTTTTAGGATTTCAGGACACAAACAATTGGACCAGTAGCTTGGACTTGAGGACACTCGATGGAGAAAATATATAAATTGATCATTTATCTATATATTAATTACCGTGAATTTAGGCAACATTGGGTATGTTTTTTTTTCCGGGTTGTGTCACGCGGGTTGGCGGGTGGTTTACTTGGATCTGCCCACCGCTTTCTTCTTTAGTCGCCCCACTTCCTCGATTTTGCGTATTTGTCTAACGCTTCACCGCTTCACTAGATTCTCCGCCGGTCACGGCTTCCTTCCTTTCCAGTCCCGCTTCGTCCCCTTCACCTACGTCGTCTCCTCATAGCTTCCCCACCGTTGGTCAGTGCGTCTACTATGGCTGGTGCTTCGGTGGCTCCGGCAACTGCAAATTCATCCCTCAAGCTCCACCAAACGGTCCTCCGGTAAACCTAATCCCTTAACCTTTTTTCTCCCAACAATTTCATACATAATTCCATCATATATTCATATGTATTTTTCGATCAAAACAATCGCATGTTCATACGTTCCAGAAAGCATGTATAGCGGTTTATCCAAGCACTGTACAAAACGGAATTGTGTGGATTTGGTCGAACACTGATCCGAAAGTACAAAGAAGTTGGAGGTTAGGAAAAGGGTTCAAGCTCAGTTGGGTCGAATTGAAGAAGAAACCAAGAGTTTGGCTACTATTCCTGAGGTTTCATTCTTTCTCTTTTCCCTTTTCTGTTTCCCAAATTTAATACGCGTTACTGAAATCCTACGTGTTTTTACAAAAATTAGGGTTTCAGTTACTTGAAATATCCTATTTTCTAAGAAAAAAAAAACATGCATCTAAAAGTTTTTACCACAGATACATACCACCGGCACTGCCAGTTCTACGGAGGGGTTTCCATTGATTGATGTAGGTGCTGTACTTCTATACGATATATGCTACCAGGTAACTATTTTTTTAGATGTCTTGGAATTTACTACAACATTTGTTGTATACGATTTACTTAAAACCAAAAACATTTTATTTTGGTTGCAGTCTAATCTCCACCTAAGGAATTGAAGATAAGAGACCATCAATGTAATTTATTCATTTGGCCCTTATCTGGTCAATATTATGCTACTTTGTTTGTACTATAACTATGCCTACTTAATGATAAATAAGTTTCCAAATTTCAGAACAAACCTGAGTCTCGACTTCTGCATAAGAACAAAAACAAAGATCAGACTAATAATTTAGGTTTATTATTTTTTGTTTTGAATTATAACTTGAAACTCTAAAAGGTGTCAGGTAGTTAATTATTTTATATATTTTTATAGCTTAGAATTTTTCTAATTGGGTGGATATATAGACTTTTCTTGGAGGAAACGCTTAAATGCTTTAGAGTTTCGAAGTATGATATTGAAGGTAAAAAATCCCTACACATGCTCAAGGTGAAGATACTCAGGTATCCATTTTTTATATAATTTTCATTCAACTATTGTTCAAATCAAGTCAAATCTAATTAGTTCTAACAATTGAAGGTTTGCACGCTCATGACATTCATTACAGTGATAAAAATGTGATCTTTTTTGTAGTTCGTTTTCTCTGAAGGAGCTGTTAAGGTTATGTCAAAAGATCGGGAAGGATGCTACTTTAGGTGAGTGTTAGTGTACAAAAAAGGTCTGAATGTAAAATCCATATGAAAATGATTTTTTTAATTATTGATTATCATTATTATTCTTTAAGAGTTGATAGTGCCTTAAAGATTGCAAAAAACATAAGAGAAGATGCCACCAAAAGCCATGAACACTTTGCATCAACAGGGTGAACAGATATTGAGCAGGATCTTAGTAGGGTATCACTCTTTTCTTACGGTATTAAATATATTTTAAGTGTTTTTAATTTGTTGAAAGATTTTGAAGTTATACTTTGTGATGCAGGGTGAGAAGCTTTTGGGAAGTCTTTGGGGGATTTTTTTAAGGACATAAGAACCAAAGAACGGTCATGCAATTAAAAGGTCGGTGATTAAAAGAGGTGATATAGATAGAACACTTAATGTTAATTTTTTTTAGAGATCAGTCAGATTACACATTGTTTTGTGATCTTTTTGTATGTTGTTTGATTAAGGTTTTTTATGATTTTCAGATGATCCCGCCTTTCGAAAGGGTGCACATTTGGAGCAAAGAGAAAAATTGGGACTTAACACAACTCCAACTAAGGGAGACTAGCATTCAAGAACACCGCCCCCTAAACCCATAAATGCCATGCAGAAACTTCTTCAGGTATGTAAAATGTTTTGTTTCTTACTTTTTCTAATTAAGTCAAATTATGAGGTTGTGATAATTTATTTGTGAATTGTGAACTGAGATTTATTCAAAATCTTTATAGTCTTTGGTATTTTTTTTCTTCAAAAGTGAATGATCTAGTGTTCAAATTATTTTTGTTTGATTTGTAAAAAATAAACAGCTTTGCTTTTGACATTTTTCCCTAGAAATCTGTAACTTAAAATATTGCTTTTATGACTCCTACTTCCACTGTCCAGGGATATTTCCAAATCTACCCTGCTGCTAAAGACACCGTCGCTGGAAATCCCAATTCCATTATGAGTTACATCAAGAGGAACTTGAATTCTAATACTACGAGACCGTTTTATAATGCAATCAGATATATTGTGGTATCATTATTTTATCACCCTAAACATAAACCCTAAACCCTAAACCCTACCTTCCTTGGCACATAGATTTTCATTATTCCCCTTGCTTCCTGTGATTAAGCAAATCCACTTTGAACAATGCTCTGAACTAGAACTCGAAAGAAAGCTTCGAGGTTAGATTTTTTTAAAGATTTTAAATTTATATGTTCAGTCATCGAAATTAATCTTTTATTAAAAACAACATGTACTGGTTTATATTTGCGTTGGATAGGTTTTTGAAAGTATAATGTCCTAATAAGAAAAAATTGAAAGTGTAATGCTATAATTGGTTAGATTTTCAAAGTACAACGCCTTAATCTAAAAAAATTGGAAGTATGATTTTGTAATAGAAAGAAAAGAAAGTAGGATGGTATACCATAATGAACTAGAACTCGAAAGAAAGCTTCGAGGTTAGATTTTTTTAAACATTTTAAATTTATATGTTCAGTCATCGAAATTAATCTTTTATTAAAAACAACATGTACTGGTTTATATTTGTGTTAGATAGGTTTTTGAAAGTATAATGTCCTAATAAGAAAAATTGAAAGTGTAATGCTATAATTGGTTAGATTTTCAAAGTACAACGCCTTAATCTAAAAAAATTGGAAGTATGATTTTGTAATAGAAAGAAAAGAAAGTAGGATGGTATACCATAATGATTGAAAGTACATAGCTGTTTCTTGCATTTTACGTATTTTAACGAAAGTACGTTGCTATTTCTTGCTTTTATCCCTTTTTTGTGCACATTTGACGAATTTATTTGATTTACAGATAAATCCGGATTCTGCTAGAGGCTACAAATCACGTGGGATTGCACGGTCAATGCTTGGTTGATGGGAGAGGCTACAAAGGATCTTCATCTTGCATCAACGCTTGCTTACGATGAGGAAAAAAATATGTTCTCGAGAAGTCGTGCATCGCACGGCACCCCACTAGTTGATGATTAAATAAAGAATAAAGAAAGAAGAAAAAACTTCAAAGAAGAACAAGCGACATGGAAAAGAAACTCAACATGAATGGTCATGAAAGTTGTTTGGTGTGGTCATGCAAAAGCACAAAACAACAAATTACTTCATGCAAAAATTGCATTGATCATGCATGGTCATACATACGTTTTTCAACAACAAATTCTAGTATTTAAGCTTTCTTTTAGGATTTTTAATAAGGATATTCAGTTTCTAAAACCCAAAGGGTCGTATTTTCTTTGGAAGGAACAATTTTGATGCCTAAGAATTTCATCTGTTTTTTGCAAGTCATTTCCATTTTGTTTTCTGTTTTAATATTGACTACAATGGTGATTTAACTAGGGATGAGATTTTGGACCTTGTACTCGATCCGAACAGGGTCTTGGACTTGGACCCGGACCGAACCGGACCTAGATTATGTCCTATCGGTACGGTTCTCGGTTCTTCATTTCTCACAAAATCGGTTCTCGATTCTTTAGTTCTCGATCCGTTTTGGTCCAAATCTGGAACTAAACACACACATTTCCTTGTATAACCGAACTGGAAACCGAAATCGGACCGGAACCGAACCGGTAGGAACCGGAACCGGGGTATTCGATCCGGTTCCCGGTTCTTTATTTCTTACGAAATCGATTATTTGTTTTTCGGTTCTTAGTATGGTTCGGTCCAGGTCCGGGCACGATCTCATCCCTAGATTTAACGGTTATGTGTGTGGCTAAATCTCTTTGATTTTGGCATTACATTTTTTGTTTGAAACGTTGGTTTGATCTTTATATGAAACGTTAATGCTAGATTACTTTTAGATGCTTTTTTCACATGAAATCTTTTAGTTAATTCCATATTTGATTCAACATATATTATATTATTAATAAATCTGATCAATTTGTTAGTTTTCTAATAAATTCCGATTAGATTCAGGACATTGATATAATTCTAAGTCTTAATTATTAGAAAACTAATAATATCGTTTTTGTGTATGACCTTTCTCGATTTCAACAAAACAAGCCAATGGTGATCTCACTTTCGAAAGAGAATAGAAAGCGTACTGACTCTGACTGCTATCTACGATGCGATCAAGGGGGGATAGCGCAAGGGCTTAAGTCATCGATTCAAAACCTATCTTTTTTTTTTCGATATGCCGCTCCGCGAGTTACCATAAGGCAAGAGTGCTTAGAAAAAGCTGTTGTTGATGTTGTTGTTGTTGCTAGCTTGTCCTTGTCTTGTTATTCTAGCAAGAGAGTGCTTCGCAATAGAGGAGCACGGTCGATCTTGTTGCTGCTTTTCTTGTTGTAGCTAGCTTGACTTCTTCTTATGTGGAAATAATGCTAGCGAAAACCAACCCGACATTTCTGACATGAAATGATATACGGGTTGACCTTTACTTATAGACGGTGTAGCTACCACAAAACAGATTCTATGAACATGTTGCCTTAAGACATTCCGTCTTTTTGCAACTAGAAGATAGGAACCCATTTGAGCCTTTTAGAGCATTACATATTTATATAATACAATTCAAAACATGTTGAACAACGTGAGTTGTTGGCCATAATTGGCATTTCCATCAGCATCAATAAGTATGGAAATAAATGTAGAATGGATAGAATTTAAAGTGTCATATTAGGTCTAATCATTGAATACCGATTGGTTAAACTACATAAATAGAAGAGTTATCATAACTACTTAGTACTTAGTAACTAGTATCTATACAAATTTTTTGTTACGAAATCATTGTACCATATTTCTTAATGATCATATGTTATTCAATAGTTAATAACAAACCCAATGTTGAAATTCTTTTTAATTTTGATTTTTTGTTGATTGCATTCTATGTTAGTAGTTCCAATCACATATACAATCCACTTTGTTTTCTTTGTATTTTCTTGTCGAGTCTTACTGTTTTTCACCACCTTAAATAGAATTGTCAAGCCCTCTTCTTTTCCTGAAGCTATTAAGGATCCAAATTTGGTTCATGCAATAAATGAGGAAATGGAAGAGCTTAATAGAAATGGTACTTGGATTGGATATCCCTAAAGGACGTAAACTCATTGGATGTAAATGGGTCTATAAAACTAAATATAAATCAAATGATCATATTGAGAGATTAAAGCAAGGTTTGTTGCAACACGTTATATTTAACTATTTAAGGGAGAGGGGTTAGATTTGGATGAAACTTTTTCTCCAGCAATAAAGTTACTGATAACTCGTAGTGTTATTAATTCAGATTGGAAAATTTATCAGTTAGATGTAAATAATGTTTTTTTGTATGAGACTATTTAATAATATGTTTAAATCCATAAGGTTATTCTTTTTGAAAATGATAATCAAGTTAGAAAAGTTATTAAATCCCTTTATGGGTTAAAACATACCCCACATAACTGGAATGAGAAACTTACATCTTCTTTATCAACTTTTGGTTTGTATTACGTCTTATTGATTACTATTTGTATGTTAAAAGTTTTGGTTTTGTTTTTCTAATTCTGGTTTATGTTGATGATATTATTCTAACCGAGAATAATTAAATACTTTGTTTTTTTCTAGAATAATGAAGATGCAATTAATGAAACTAACTTTTTCTTGAGGCCTTAGTTTTTAATTAAATACTTGGGTCCTTTAAAATATTTTATGGGTGTATAAATAGTGAAATCAGATGTTGGTCTTTGTCTATCTTAAAGGAAGTATTGTTTGGAATTACTCTTTGAATTTAGTTTGGTATGTTCTAAAGCTGCCAATACTCCCTTAGACATGTATATTGTTATTAGTAGTCAAAAGAACAAGATTTGATGACATTTTACTTGATAATGCCACTGATTTCCAAAAATTTGGTTGTGAAATTAATCTATTTAACCAACACTAGACCAAATATATCTTTTGTTTTTCAAGTCCTTAGTCAATATATGTATGCTCCTCGAAAGTCATGTCTAAAGCTTGTTATACATGTTTTAAGTTAGGGTTAATGAACAAAATGGGTAACAAACTCTTGCTTCTGTCCACATTTAGGTAAGCATGTTTTTTTTTTGTTCACTTTTACCCATTGAACTTGTGGTGACCGTTTAAAAAAGGGTAAAATGACCCTCGATTGTAGGTTATCGCTGATTTGGAGGTTACGTGGCAATGGTGTTTTGTCTAGTCATCGGTTATAAGATATAATACGAGATTGAGATCGATTTTCCCTAAAACCAGCTTCAATGTCGACGACTTCATCTTCATCTTTCTCCCAGTTAGGGCACAAAACTACTCCTTGCTTCTGTGGCTTGCCAGTTCGAATCCGTACCTCAAGGACATAAAAAAACCCAGGGAAAAAGTTCATGGTCTGCCCGGTATGTATTTTTTCAGAAAAAAAAACCAGGGAAAAGGTTCGTTATTATTCATCTTCATCTTTTGTTTGATAATGTAAGAAGGAAAGTGTAAGTTTTGGGAATGGGCAGAACCGGATGAAATTGAAGACCTGAAACAAGAGATTTTGGGGCTTAAAAAAGAGATGGAACAACTAAAGAAGAATCAAGCTAGTGTTAAGGTTGTTTTGGTAATTTTCGTTATGATGTATGTAATTGGTCTTTTTAAGTAGGAGTAATCTTTCGAATGTAGCCTTTTGAAGTGATCTTTTAAAGTGATGAATGTAATCTTTGGAATGTAATATTTGAAGTGATGAATGTATTGAGAACCATTTCTATAAATAACATTTTTTGTAATGGACCAATTCCCTCAAAATGACCATTTGGAAAGGACCATTTCTGTAAAATAAAAGTATGATGCATAACTTGTTAATCAGAAACTGTTAAGGACTGTAAGGGTTAATCTGTCATGATAAGTTGTAAGGGTTAATCTGTCATGATAAGGAATGATAAGGACTGTAAGGGTTAATCCAAAGTACATTACTCAAAACATAAGGACTGATAAGTATCAAAGGGAGAGTATTCAAAGCAACTGTTAAGGACTGTAAGGGTTAATCCAAAGTAAATTACTCAAAACGTAAGGACTGATAAGCTGTATCCAAAGTACATTACTCAAAACATAAGGATTGATAAACTGTAAGGGTTAATCTGTCATTCAAAGTACAATGCCATAATCATGAAACTTTCATTCAAAGTACAATGCCATAATCGTGAAACTGTCATTCAAAGTACAATGCCATAATCGTGAAACTGTCATTCAAAGTACAATGCCATAATCATGAAACTTTCATTCAAAGTACAATGCCATAATCATGAAACTTTCATTCAAAGTACAATGCCATAATCATGAAACTTTCATTCAAAGTACAATGTCATAATCGTGAAACTATCATTCAAAGTACAATGCCATAATCATGAAACTGTCATTCATAAGTACATTACCATAAGTTGTATCCATTTTTTACAGCATAATTACTCAATAAAGTTTTAAGTTCACTAGGATCAGAAAACTTCATACCTAAGATAGGTACCATCTTGTCCCATTCTTGGGTTGGATCGTGGACAGGATAAACTGGTTTCACATCATCTCCTTCATCTTCTATTTCATCTGTGCCGATTTCAAGAAGTAGATTCGGGTAAGAGCAAAGAGCATTCAGAAATGGATCATCAAGCTTTTTTCGGATTGACACCACCTCATCTTCTTCATGTTCAGGTGTAATTGCATCTGAAAAATTAGACCGATCACGCTCTTGTTCAATGTTTGCATCATCTTCTTCTTCAGCTCCATCAGATTCTTGCATTTCAATATAATCAAATATAGGTTCATTGTAGTGATCCAGGTACACATCAATTCTTTTTCCCTGACCTCCATTGCCGACATCAACTAATTCTCTGAAATCTCCTTCATTTTGAATTACCCCTAAACCTTCACTCAATAACTCATGTGGTAGGCAGTAGTAGACGTTTCTGCATTTACAGTTTGTAAGCTCTCTAAGGAAACTTATGAAATCTGCAAAATCCATCCCACTGAAGTCGACATCATGAACTAATAATACGTCATCGTTGAAGTAACCGAACGGTTTGGGGGAGAAAACACCATTGTGGTGGACATCTACAGCGAGGAGTGAACCCACTGACATCGATGATGGCAACGGTTGCGTTCGATTGAGTTCGATCGGTCATGAGGTTGGGGTGGGGTAATGAAGCGTAAAGGCGTATGGTTTCAAATTAGTTCGATCATCTAGGGTTTTAATGAACACCGTAAACACAATGTTAATGCCACGTAATATAAGACCAGATACACGTAATTTAACTTAATTCCACGTAAGTTTTCGGTAAAGCCACGTAACCCCCAATTCAACGAAAACCTACAATCGTGGGTCATATTACCCATTTTTAAACGGCCACCACAAGTTCGAAGGGTAAAAGTGTACAAAAATAACATTCTTACCTAAATGTGGACAGAAGCAAGAGTTTGTTACCCATTTTGTTCATTAACCATTTAAGTTATTTATAAGGTTGTCCTAGTTTGGGTGTTTTGATTTCAAATGTGACTATTTGACTATAACTATTTGGTCCGATGTTGATTGGGGTAAATATCATGACACTAGAGGTTATATTACTGGGTTTAGTGTCTTTTTAGGAAAATATTTAATTTATTGGAAGACTAAAACAGCAATATAATGTTTCTATGTCTTTTCTTGAAGTAGAATATCGTAACTTGTGAGGTCCTTTGGATTTTTAAAAATAATATTGAGAGATTTTGAGTGTTAAAAATTTGTTACCTCTTACTTTATTTTGTGATAATCGCTCGGCTGTTATGATTTCTTCCAATATGGTGCTTTATGAAAGAACAAATCATATGGACATAAATGTTCAACTGGTAAGAGAAAAAGTGTTTGGAGGAATTGTTCAAGTTGTACAGGTGGAGTTTAGTGGCTGGCATATTTGTTGACACTTATACTAAAGCTGGAAAAAAGTTAGATTTAGAAGGGTTAGTCATTTTAGTGCAGCCAACTCAAATCTTGGTTCTCTCTTTTCTCTCACCCTCTCAAGGAAATCTCTAGCCGTCAATACTAGGAAACCTAGTGTTGTTTCTCTAATATCTTTTGATTACTAGTATTATTTCTAGAATAGACCAAGTTAATCATCCTGATTAGCTTCTTTAGGTGTATTCTTCTAATCATATGAGTGCGAGTGTTTATGTAGTGAAATTTAAAATGTAGTTGGTTCTTACTTATAATTAAAGAGGAGTATTCAAGTATTCAGTGTTTGGATTCTATTTTTCTTCAAAATATCTTAAACTTTGCACCTGCGTTGAGAATTGAGAAACAATCACCATCCATACATTCCAGCAACTTCAGACCCCATTTGAGTGTTTAAGAAACTTAACAAATCGCCGCCTCCAAATGTTTTTAAAAATCGGTAACAATTTTTTTGCGGGATATACGTCGCTAACAGATACATGTATTTTTGGTTGCTAATCCGCATGGGGAAGCTTTTGTGATATTGAATATGATAATTAAAGTTTCTATATAAGGTGTGATTAATATAAATCTATCAATCATACATTTTTATCATCTTTTACGGAATGTCATCGAGATTCTAACAAGTATTATATCTAAATAATTTTTATAGATCTTTAAGTTGCATGAATTACGTATATTCTTGTGTAACAACGGCGTTAGCGAGTAACGCACCAATATTTTTTTACAAATATTAAAAAACAGAATCGATCCAAACATCCCCTCAATAGTTTTAACAAATATCATGAAGTAAATAGTTAAAGATGGAAATATGAATTTTATTTATTAATCATACAAAGAAATACAAAATAACATATAACATATAATCAACACAAACATTAAAAAAAAAATCACAAGATCTAAAAACGCATCACATACACCACGAAAACTTCTCATCAATCAAAATCATGATCTAGTAAAAGAAGGCCAAAACAACCGCAATGAAAGTGACGGGTACCACGGCGGTGAACGACGGAGATGCACTCGTTGTTGATGGTGGAATAGCGCTACCGGTGGGAGATTGTTCGAAGGTGGACGGAGGAGTAGCGATGGTAGATGACGGAGATACTGAGGGTGTTAACTGGGGAGTGGTGGTGGCTGGGGATACATTGATAGTTAATTTCTGACCAATTTGGCAGTGGCTCACGACGGTGCAGATGTAGTAGTGGTTGCCGGGGCGGGTCAAGGTGACAGTGGCGGGGCCTGTGGGGCTGAGTGAGAGGGTGTTGGTGGAGGCGCATGGACCGTACGCCGCCGATGGAACTTCAGCCACGTTATGTAGTCCGGTGGTAAAGTTAAAAAAGAGAGTATCGCCGACGGTGAAGGTCCGTTGGGAAGCCCAGGTGATGTAAGTGGCGGCGCCACCAGGAGGAATAGTCCAGCCCAAGGCGTCTCCAACTACGTGCCTAGTCTGCGCTACTGTGGATTGTAGTTGGAAAGATGCAACCATCATGATCACGATCACCACCATTGACTTTAATCCCGCCATTGTTATTTTCTGTGTTGAAATCTCAGGTCGCCGCTTTTTCTTTCTCTGAAGTTTCTATTTTTGGACTTAGAGAGTTTGAGATCGGTGGTGGTTTGAGATGGTAAAGGGTATGGTATGTATTTATAAGGGTTGTGGAATGATTGGCCTTTGACTTATTCGTTTAATTTAGACTAAGTTACACAAATGGTCCGGTATAGTAGTTAGTAGATCGGATGATGTGAGTCCAATTTTTTATGTACATTGCATGCTTAAAATTCATATATACATGAATCGGTAAATAATATATCTTACTTTTTGTGACTTAGCAGCATTTTTTCTCCAATATTAATACTCTATCCGTCCCTTTTTTATTGTCCACGAGTAAAAAAAACATAGTTTAAGAAAACTATATTTTTTGATTTGTTATTTTTGAATTACACGTTAAATATGGTTAAATGTTATCAAACAATGTGTCTGTCGTATATTACAATACATTCATTTTATGATGGTAAAAAGAACATGTAATTTAGAAAAAAATATTATATCCATGGTAACAATACTATATATATGGTAGAAAATTGTAATCTCAAAGGAGATGAATTTAATAAATAGTGGTTATATACAGCTTAAAAGAGTTCAGCTTTAAATATTAAAAATATACTTTTAGGTATATAATTATTTCATGTTAACTGGAAACTAGCCCTTTTCACCTAATGCCTTCCATGCGATTGAATTATTCAAAGTTTACATTTACCTAATTAACCAAACCTGTCATTCTTCCCTTTTAATATAATAGCCATGTTATGATATAAAATAAATAAATAAATACACACACACAAACACACACACACACACACACACACACACATATATATATATATATATATATATATATATATATATATATATATATATATATATATATATATATATATATATATATATATATATATATATATATATGGGCCGGATCCGATGATGACTCTTTTTTCGGTGAGGACTCGCGAGGACACCTTAAAAAAATTGAAAAAAATAAAAATATATATATAAATAATAAAATGGATCATAGTACTATATCGGAGAAAAAAAAGATTAAAAAAAACTTTTGGGTTATTATTTTTTTATAATGAAATAATAATACAAAATAAAAATAGAAAAATTTGATCATTGCGTTTTTCAATGATCCAAAAAAAAAATTTCAAATTTTTTTTTGATAATGATATAGTACTATTCTCGATTTTATGATTTGTATTTTTTTATATTTTTTTCAATTTTTTTAAGGTGCCCTCGCAAGTCCTCACCGAAAAAATAGTCCTCACCTGATCCTGATTCTATATATATATATATATATATATATATATATATATATATATATATATATATATATATATATATATATATATATATATATATATATATATATATCCTAATAAATAACTCAAAGCCACATGTCATCACCGCATTCATTTTGCCACATGTCATTTTCTCATAATTTAAAATTTCTTAAAAAAACTAATTGGTTTGAAACATTTGCAACTCCTTAATGATCGGTTTAATTATCATTCAATTTCATAATTAATTGTTATCATTTAATTTTAAAATTAATTGTTTTTTAATATCATATTGTTTTTTAATGTGTAGAATGATTTGAGAGACAATAGAGACAATTGACGTTATATTATTTTGAAGAACAATTCCAATCATAATAGTGAATTTGATTTTAGTACCGATGACATAACACCATGCTGTAATTTTTAGTTTGTCGTTAAGGCTATTCTAGTAATTTTATAAATGTATGTTTCCTTAAAATCATCCTAATTTTAAGGGATCAACAACAATAAAGGGGGAATTCATTCATGATAATCCCGATCGCCATTGCTTGCCCTACGTTATCAGTGCCCATCTCCCAGCAGCCAAACTCTTTTTTAGAAACAATTGACGACAGCCTCTGTACCATCGATTATCATCTTCACCATAGCCAACACATATCGTCCATTCAATGCCACCTTCATCTTCATCACAAGAACATCATCTTGTGCTATCACCATCTCAACAACCAGCAAGCACCATCACAAACCACCCTCTGGTATCGTTTTTCATGAGGAATTGAACCCCTATTTATGAATTTTTACTAAGCATGTTCATTGTCTTTATACCTGCAGACATTCAATATAAACAATCAATAAGGAAAAGGGTGGATCTTTTTTTTAGGCCTCATCTGGTGTTTAAGTTGGACTAGAGAGGCAATAACGGAAGCAGATCAAGAATAAAGGGAGAGAAATGGGATAAAAATTCACACACCTAGGTTTTAATTTGTTAAAAGTGTTATGCGATGTATAAATTGGCCAACATCAAATGACAGATCAGGTTTGGGTTTGATTCAAGGTAATATCTTTATTGTTCTTATTTTATACCTTTGAATTTTGTTTGGCTTTTATATTGATTTGGATAATTACAAAGGCATTGATTTCAAATGAATCGCAAAGAAATAGATATACAACTTTGTTGTTCAAAATTTGTCATCTTGAAAAAATAATATCAATTTCAAATGCTAATTAAGAGAAACAAGATACTTTTTGTTGCAATTTGTAGTTGTTATACACGTGTTTTTGCTATGTAAATTATTGTTATGTCTTAATTGAGTATGTATCATTATTTGAAAAGCAATAAGTTAGCACGTATTAATTATCAATGATTAATACTTAAAAAATTAAGAAAAATTCATTTTATACTTAGTTGTAATCATATTTTCGTGTCTTAGTTCTAATCATAAATGATTAAAACGTATAAATCATAATTATGCATACTTATTTGCAGGGTTAATCACTGTTGATTAATACTATATATGTGTGTGTTTGTTTTATTAAGCATCTAACTATTAATCATCGATGATGAGCAGTGTTAATCATTGATGATTAACAATGTAATAGATTTAATATGGTTATAATCATTTATGATTATAACTAAGGTTGCATAGATGATTAGAACACTGATTATAAATTTTGTGCAACTTTAATATAGTATGTAAATTACTTTTTTTTAAATATGATTGAACTCGATTTTACAGGTGTGAATCCAAGAGTAACAATGATCACGTATGCCCACTATTTGTTTATGATTAAAAATGCATTGTATTTTTTAACATTGTGATGTAATCATCGATGATTAAAACCGTATTGGTCCGTGTACATGTAATAGCCCATTATGAGGATGTACACATACAGAAAATTAAAGAAAAAACTAAAAATAAAACATCAAAAGAGAAATAAAAAATTGACACAGAGTGTCAAGTACACAACTCCCCAACAACGATGCCAAAATTTGACATGGTACGCAGTCGTTGATACGGTAAAAATAGTTATTTTTACCTTACGGCTCACTAGCTAGCGGCAAGTAAGGGTCGAACCGTGGAGTCCGTGGTCGACATTTCGTGTCGATAAACCAATATATATTGTCACTCTATAGACGGCAGATCAATAATATGTGGGAAACAACCAAAATCAAATAAAAACGAAATAATAAACTTAGATCTGATTGCAGATCGAGAAAACCAATATCCGAATGCTTGCTTTTTATAAACTTAAATCAAAACCAACAATCGTACAAAACTCAAACCAAACAAATAACCAAACTCAGAATATCCAAACTATCCAGATCTATTAAAGCATCTAAACTAGAACATCGAGTAATCGACGAAAATTCCAATTGCGGAATACCTAGATACCGAGTTGATAAAACAAGAGAAAAACTAAATAACTAACCAAACTACGAATGCAACTGAGAAAAAGTACGAAATCATGCTTCCGGATCCCTTCTAGATCCCCCGGGATGCCTCTAAAGTCGCACGGGGGTCCGGTATTTATAGTGGTGGAAATTAGGGTTCCCGAGGCGCGGACAAGGCTTTCCCGCGGCGCGGGCCCATGCAGATCCCGTTTTCTCAGAGTTTGAATTTGAAAACCACTGACTTTTATCTATTAGGGACATTAGCATCGCTAACCATGAAGGTTAGCGTCGCTAATAGTGATCAGTAACCTTCTTTCGCGCGTTCTGAATTTCGAAAACTGAAGATTATCCCGCTTGGCCACATTAGCGGCGCTAATCACAAGGATTAGCGGCGTTAATCCTTCCTTCCCAAATTCCTTTGTCTGTTTTGCTCCGTAAATTCTTCCAATTTGCATTTAAACACTTGTATTTACACTAAAAACAATTCCAATCACTTTGGCACAAAAGTAAGTGATATTAATCATTTAAGAAAGATAAACTAACTAAAACCCGCCTCAATAACGACTATAATGCTTGACATTACTAGGCGTTATCAATATGCACGAATTAACACACATTTATGCATATGCACCAAAAAATTTATTTTTTAGTTTTTGTTCATAAAATCCCAGTCGATTCAATTATATGAACATGTGCAGATGCATATGCACCAATAATGATTTTTTTTTCTATCATCTTAAATGCTCGAATAGAAAAAATGGGTGTGTTTTTTACTGGAAAAAAATATGCAAAAAATAGTTATTAAGTTCTCCACTTAATTTACTTCTCTCTTTTAACTCACCTTTCTTTCTCTTTCTCTCTCTCTCTCTCTCTCTCTCTCTCTCTATATATATATATATATATATATATATATATATATATATATATATATATATATATATATATATATATATATATATATATATATACACACACACACATACATACACACACACGCATACGCGCACACACACATACACACACACACACATATATATATATATATATATATATATATATATATATACATACATATATATATATATATATATATATATATATATATATATATATATATATATATATATATATATATATATATATATATATATATATATATATATATATATATATATATATATATATAAAGAGAGAGAGATAGAGACGAAATGAGAGAGAGAGAGATGAAGGTTCAAAGTAGAACCAAATAACATCACGTAACCATAAATGTACGATTATAACTATTGGATAATTATATCAATGAATTATATTAAAAAGGATGCACTTAAAATTATACAACTTGTGTAGAGAATCATACTCAGGCAATGACATATTAGGTTTTTTACAATCCTATTTTAAAATCAAATTTAGGATGAGGTGAAGATTAATGGAGCGTTCAAAAAGTTCTGTCTTTGAAGAGGCCTTTACCCTCTTCAAAACCTATGGCGATGACAATATCGCCGCATGGGAGCTCAGGATTCTCATGCGTTTTCTCGGTGGAAATCCTAGACAATTGCAACTCAAGTTCACAATCACCGATGAAAAACTCACATTTCCTTTTGATTTCAACAAGTTTACTGACCTAATTGGCGAAACACCTGGATTCTCAAAGAAAGAGTGTATATATACAGAGAGGGAGAATATATATATATATATATATATATATATATATATATATATATATATATATATATATATCTACAGAGAAAGAGTTGATATATAAAGAAGGAGAAGAAGATGAGGATTCACAATTTTATTCATTAACACATGTTCATAAATGAGCATATGTTAACAGATGCACATATGTTCATAAATGAACACATGTTCGACTCTATAGCCTGTTATATTTCTCGTTTCTTCTAGAATCATGAAGTTCAAGTTGGATTGGAAGGCTTGTTGCATTTCAAAATGTATATATATATATATATATATATATATATATATATATATATATATATATATATATATATACGTATGTATGAATGTATGTATATATACATACACACACACACACACACACACACACACACACACACACACATATATATATATATATATATATATATATATATATATATATATATGTGTGTGTGTGTGTGTGTGTGTATATGTGTGTGTATTAGCCTTTGTTATTATTCTACAAGTAGTAGGATGGCTGCGCGATGCAGCAGGCTTATCAATCTTATATTTTCAAGATCATTTTTATAATAGTCTCTTACATAAAGTTTATTTTTGTAATTTATGTGAAATACATGGACTATGTTTGTAATTTTACTATTAGACAGGGGTATCTTTGAAAATTTATGAAATATAGGGATCATTTTTGTTGTTTCAATATTAGATGACCATATGTTATTTATGTGCAAAATAGGGACTTTTAGAATTTTGCAAATAGATAGTGACCATTTTTATAAATTTTTTTAGTGACAGTTTTGGTAATTTTTAGAAATAGGACAAATTCTGTAAGATTGTTGTTAGATAGGGACCATTTTGTAATTTTATAAAACACATGGACCATTTTTATAAAGTTTTTATTAGACAGCAACTATTATTGTAACTTTATAGAACACATGGACCATTTTGTAATTCATATATTAAGTAAGGACTATATATGCAAAAGACAGGGACCATTTTGTAATTTTATAAAACACAAGGACCATTTTATAATTTTTTAGTAGACAACAGCTATTATTTTAATTTTATAAAATACAGGGACTATTTTGTATTTCACCTATTAGGCAAGGATTATATATGCAAATATGATAAATTTATGATAAATAGTTATATTGAATAATGTGTTTGATAAGTTTGTTAATATGTTCCGGTTCTCAAATGAGTTAAACTTGTATACTTTTTCTTTTACCAATTTTCCCTTTCAAATGATGTAATATGTTTTTGGTTAGCGTTGTTCTAAGCAGAAAATGTTAGTATCTTCTTAAACTTCTTTCAGCTAATGTTTACACCTTCTCATTTAATATTTTCTTTTAAATTTTAATCAATCCGACCACCCGGGTATGAAATATAAATTTTAAAAAAGGACTGGGCTTTGGCCAAAGCTCGGCCGGTTTATAACCACAGGCCTTTTTTAAGCATGCATAGAATTTGCCAGGCTTTTTCGGACCATTGTGCAGCTCAAGAGGATACATATGAGTTATGACAACATTCTTGAATATTTGTCGTTTCCCTGATCGTCAAACTTTGAAATATTGTTTGTGCATATTAATGTTGTTTGGATTTCATAAAAAAAACCCATGAATTTAACCAACTGTTATCTTTGCAACTCTTTGATATTATATATATATTAATTACCAAAATGAATATGTGAGAGCTTTTCACTATTCATTTGGTACATGCTATTTTCAGAGCCATAATTTTAAAATGTCACTTTTTTAAAATGTCACTTTTTTTTTTTTTTGCTGTAAAGAAAAAAGCAAAAAAAAAAAAAAAATTAAAATTAAAATGTCACTTGCAATACATTTTGTCCTCCTATATTTTGGTTCCCATGGGATTTGCATACATCAATAATTATTTAAATATCCAAAAAAAAAAAAAAAAAGAATGTTATGGCCTCGATTGGATACTATCAGTTTACTTTTAACATCGGCAATTTCTAAATCGTTCCTATCCATTCAAACCACAAGCTTATGTGGGTCAAGACTCAAGACCAAGTGGCCTAATGTAACAATTTCTCTAACAAATTGGACCTTTGAGTAACCCGAAAATATTGGAATTCCACGAGTATTATTCTTCTTTGATTATTGGCTCTTGATTTTTGACTTCTAGTATTTGATTTCGATTTTTACTTTTGTTATGATTTAAAGGTTTTGACTTCCAAAACAAAATTAGGGGTTTAGTATTTGGTTAAGAGGTGTTTCGATTTATGTTGGATGTATGTTTTTGTGCGTGTTTGTTCAGTTTGAACTACTTATTTTTGTTCGTGATTCACTTAGTAGTAAAAAAAAAATGTAGCTACAATATAACAATAAACAATGTTTAAATCATTCAATACTCTGTCGGACAAATGTACCTAGAAAAGAAAATGTAATTACAGTCAATTTGTATCCTAAGTAACATATTTTCACCGTTAATTTTAAGATTGATTTATGATTTTATAATCAAAATGAGGGTTCCATTTATTAAAGTCATATTTATTTTAACTGAATTCCTTAAATATCCATAATTAAGAAATAGAAGTTGATAAAAATATATTTCTTTTTGTCATGCAATTTTCTCGTACGTGGTCCCATAAAATACAACTTTTGCATCTATTTCTTATAAATTTCGAATAAAATTCAAAATTTAATTTTAGTTTCAGTTTTAATTCACAGATCTGGCACCGTTTCTTTATGGATAAGTATCAAAGATTTTTTATTTTTTTATTTTTTTTTATTTTTTATAAATCAACTAATCTTATTAAAACATATGCATGAAAACGAACACATTTATTTCATTACAAAAATAAATATCCAACCACCAATCCAAGCGCAACTACAACCAATCAATAATGATCTAGTAAAAGAAAGCTACAGCAGCGGCCAATAAGGTGGCGGGTACTACAGCAGTGAAAGATGACGCGCCGCTTGGTGGAGGTGGTGGCGGCGGCATTGTGCTACCAGCGGGAGCTGGACTCGAGGCGGACGGAGGAGTGGAAGTGGCAGCAGCAACGTTGATGGTAAGTTTCTGACCGATTTGGCAATGAGTTCCGAAAGTACATATATAGTAGTGGTTGCCGGGAGCAGTCAACGTGACTGTAGCAGGGCCGGCCATGATGGTTGAAATGGGGTTAGCGACGGTGCAAGGGCCGTACGCCGCCTGTCTAACTTCTGCAACGTCATGGGCTCCTGTGGTGAAGTTGAAAATCAGAGAATCGCCGACGGTGAAGGTCTTGTTGGAAGCCCAGGTGGTGTAAGCGCCGGCAGGTGGAATGGTCCAACCTAAGGCATCTCCGACGACGTGCATAGTCTGGGCCACCGTGGTTTGCAACTGGAAAGATGCAACCACCATGACTATCAACACGAGCACTATCTTCGACGCTGCCATTTTTTTCTGTGTTTAATCTCAGGTCGCCCACTTTCTTTCCCTAAAAAGCTGGAACTTTTGTGATACTCACTCTTTAGCTTTCTGAGCTTGGTGAAGATGAAGGGTACTTTGAGTTGTATTTATAAGGGAATGGAAGTTTGACCGTTTCGTTGAATGAACACGATAACGTTGACTTATTGTGAGGTGTGAAGTCAAAGTTGTAGACTTGAGTGGGTGTGGAGATTGTGATGCCCTCAATGATCCGATATTAGGTGGGGCTATTGGGCTAGACATGTGAGCTTTTCTACTAAACCCATGAAACCATTTAGAAGTTTAATTTGGATAAATATCTTCCAAAAAAAAGGAAGATCTTCTTTAAGTAAATAGTGACGGCTAAAGTGAAAACTACAAATTAACTGCCAAATGTCTATATTATATGATTTCGGTTTTGCAGAACAAACATTCTTCGTTTCAGGGTCGGAACTAGAAAATTTCGTGAGAGGTTGCACAATTTTTTTTTCTGAATAAAAGATTTGCATGTTTATGAAGATGCAACTATAGAGAGATGAAATAAAAAGAAAAGGCATACCTTGTAAATCAATAGCATCAACTATGTTTTGTTGTTGATTTTTAATATATCTTCCATCTTTGTTCTGTACCAAATTAAATATGACCAAATGAATCAAAACAAGAATTCTCTTTGTATTTGAATAGTTCGTCTTTTAATTCAATAACAAGGAAGGAACTAAATTACTAAAAGCCTTTGTTTAATAGTGCTTTGCATTCTCAGTGTTTTAATCTGAGATTAATGTACTGAATAACTATATTTTGTTACTATAGAACAGTTGAGAAAATAGGGGATAAGAGACATGTATGATAGATACCAAACAGTATGAGTATAATACCCATGTCGTATAAACTAAAAAAAGATGGTTGTAAGATTAAGGGTGTACATGTTTGGTTCGACGGATTGGAATGACAAATGAATGTAATGAACTAAGTAATGGAATGCACAAAGTAATTGAATGATTCATTATCTTTCCATTGTGATGTTTCATGTTTGGTTACTCAGTTGGAATCAGCGTAGGAATGGAATGAAATTAATTGAGAATGACAAAAATACCCTATAAATCGGAATAACTACTTCGTTAATCGCAAAAATCCCTTATGACCATTAATCGTTATAGCTATATAAAAGGAATTAACAGCAAAACAAAGGCGTACCTTGAGTCTATGTTCTTCCAAACTACTGAACTAGTAATCCAATCAGCACGCCAAGCATACTTTGTCTCTACGTTCTTGTAAACCAGAAATTAAGAAAGTAAACCATAGCAGGTTTCTAGAAGTTTCGAGTGCTAAACTTCCTTACCAATCGTAATTAGGAAGATCGACCAGAGGTTTGTAAGGGTGAAATTGTAATTTTTCATTTCTTTACCAAAGGAATGGAAAAAACGAGGGTACCCCAAGGAAACAAAAAGTGTGATTTCGAAGGAATGGGTTTCCGTCCTGAACATTGAGAATAAGATCAATAAAGACTTCATATATGATGAGGATAAAGGCAATTACATTTACTTAATCCTTCTGTAGATTCCAACTACATAGTGCAGACGATATTGGGGAAGAATGATTAGGTTCTTGCACAAATCTGAGTAGTAGCACGGGCTACTTCGTGCTACTCTTCAGTTCCGCCCCTGGTTCCTTTATATTTTCTCTGCAATTTTATTTTTTCAATGACATAGAACAACAACATGAATCCTTTGTTGTGTATCTCTTAATGTAATCGGGAAATTAATTTCTTGAATTATCCAAAATATAATTTTATGTATTCTAATTCAATTGTGTGGAAACTGTGAAATCTGGAAAGTGTGTTATATGTATACATGATCCGAATACTATCCGAGTTAAACTCTATGATTATTAACCGTTTTTTGGAAAACATATTTTAAGCATTTATTAGGAGTTCATATTTAATAAATATAACTATTTGATGATGTTATGGATTAAACTTGTCAACTTATAATTTAATCAAGAGTAAATTACTATTTTGGTCCTTGTGGTGTGTCACTTTTTTCACATTGATCCAACATTGAGAAATCCCACATATCCTAAATATATCATTTTTTACACAAAACACAGACCCAAACAACCATTTATTACAATTTAGCATTTACAATACAATGTCGTATAATGTATTCGACTATAATGGTGAAGATGAATCAATCATGTATTTACCATTACATGGCTATGGCCAGATAAAGCTCTAAGTGAAGCATATCCAACTAAATACCCTGTAAACATTGTAAGCGCCACATGTAAACCTGAAAAAGTTCAATGTTTATGGTCATTAAACATCTAGCTTTAATGGCGGAAGAGAAAACTAATATCATCCTTCATTAGCTCTTTGTATGTTTTCCTCTCCGCCACCTCTTCGAATTTTCTCAGCCTTGCTTTCAATTCCTCTCTCTAAGCAGTAAGCACAGATATAAATCAATAGGTTTATGGAATTCAATACATTGAAATCTATTGATTGAATGATCTATTAGTAAAATTGCAACTGGAACACACAGTAATTTGGTTTGTACTAGTTTTGATTTCTATAATCGAACGCTATATAGAAGAATTGAGTGATTAATTGTAAGTTCATTCTCAGTATATACAAAATATATTGATGATTAAGTACCTTTTCGCGAGGTTGGGAACTCTTGAGGACGAAGTACGACCCAGTTAGGACGGCGGGTATATCGGGTCGAGTTGATGGATCGGAGGCGATCCAAATGGAGCGAAAAGATTTGTAGGGCACGGAAGAGGGTTGGAGAGAATGGAATCAAGAACGATAATGTGTACCATCGACGTGACCACACAACAGTTTGTTCGAATCGAAGCAGCGAAATTCATTTTGAGGGCTCGGGTAAATGAGCTCAACCAAAGAGTAGATTTGCTGAACGAGATCATGAATTACATCAACATAAATACCAACAGTAGAGAACTTTGTTTTAAGAGTACGATTGAGATCCAAGGTGAATTCTGTCATGCTGGTGGTTCTTTTAATCGAAAGGGTGTTGAAAACACTGACAACCACCCCAAAAGTGATGAAACCAATTTCTCACTGTGTCGATTTGACCTTGGACAAGAAAAGCAAAAAGAAAAACGGGTCGGATCACAATTCTTCAGACGAAAACAAGAAAAAACCATCAGTTCTTCAACGATTACAAGAACACAAACTCAGAGAAGCTTTAGAGGAAGCTTTCGGATCTCCATCAATCGTTCTCAAAGTTCCTCACCATGTATCCGATGGGTTGCCACAGACCTTGTGGTCCAGCGGCACAGATGAATGCTCGGTCTCTTTAAGGTCTTGGGTTCATATCCTACTAGGGATTAGGGGATTAGGTGGGTTAGGATATAGTGAATATAGTATAGGTGTTGTAAAATTTATCGGTTAAAAAAAGTAAATTACAATAATGGTCCCTGTAGTTTGGACCAACTTTCAATAAGCGTCCAACTTTTGAAAAATCACTTTATGAGTCCTCAAAGTTTGATTTTTTTTTCAATAAGAGTCCAAAAGCCTGTAAAAAGACCAATTTACCTTTTTTAATTTATTTTTCATTTTTTAATCTATTATTATTAAATAAATTAAAAAAAGAAAAAAAACTAAACCCCATCCCTCCCCCCACGAACACCTCTCTCGTTCTCTCTCCATGTGTTATTCGTCTTTTTGTCCAATTTCTGGGGGACAAAAATTTAGGGATTGTTTGAGTGTAGGAATCCTAGAATGTAAAAAGTTGAAAACCCCCAAATTTCGGTCACTTTAGATTAGGGTCTCTCGTGAGACGAATCCATCCACTCATTCCAAACCTTAGCAGTCTCTTTTTCTCTCTGACTTTCCTCCGATATGGCTTCACGGAAGCTAGCGGCCTCTCTCCTCCGTTCCTCTCTCCACCGATCTCCAAGATCTCTATTTACTCACACTAGTAGAGCTGCACGCACGCGCTCCCAGTCTCACCCATCCCCTACTGGTTACTTCCTCAACCTAGCAGTCAACTATGCTACTTCTGCCGGCGCTGCTCCATCTCAGCCACCCGCCACTCATTCTGTTAAAGGATCTACTGATGGAAAGATCACTGATGATTTCACTGGTGCCGGTTCCATCGGACATGTGTGTCAGGTTATTAGTGCTGTGGTAGATGTGAGGTTCAACGAGGGATTGCCGCCGATCCTTACGGCTTTGGAAGTTTTGGATAATTTGATCAGGCTAGTCTTGGAAGTGGCGCAACATTTGGGGAGAATATGGTGAGAACTATTGCTATGGATGGTACTGAAGGTCTTGTGAGAGGTCAACGAGTTCTCAACACCGGATATCCAATCTCTGAACATTTAATGATTGAACTTTGGAGTTTAATTGTGTTGAGTTTTTTAGATGATGTCGAATGATAAATTGAGGAGTGTTGGTGTTCATGGGGTTGGATTATTTTTTTTTCTTTTTTGTTAATTCATTTAATAATAATACATTAAAAGAAAAATAAAAAAGAATTTAAAAAGGGTAAATTGGTCTTTTTACTAGCCTTTGGACTCTTATTCAAAGAAAAATCAAACCTTAAGGACCCATGAAGTGATTTTTCAAAAGTTGGACTCTTATTGAAAGTTGGTCTAAACTATAGGGACCATTATTGTAATTTACTAAAAAAAGTATCGGATGGGTTGAGAGAGAGAGAGAACGAGAAATTTTAAAACAAAAATAATTAAAAAAATAAATTGAGGGGTATATTGGTTATTTTACCCCATCCTTTTAACAAAAAAAATTAACTCTAACGGGGAAGGACCAAACATGTTAGTGAATACAAACCATAGGAGCTAATATGTGAAATTTTCCAAGATTTGACCAATGTGAAAAAAAATGGCAAACTACATAGACCAAAACTATAATTTACTCTTTAATCAAATAGAAACAATATGTGATAGGGGCGGACCTAGAGGGTTCCTAAGTAGCATAGGCTACACTGGTGTATTGTGAAATTTTTTAGAACGTTTTCGATGCAGTTTAAATTTTCTGACATGTATTAAATTGTTGTGTATGACTAAAAACTGTTGTGTACGGATCATTTCCCTTAAAATTATGTGTTCTACTTTTAAGACTTCGTATTGGGTCGCCATTGATATGTGAGATAAAATAATTACATAAATTGATTCATAATTCATCTCAAAATTATCAATAAATCCAAGTAGAAATTGTTTAAATGTCGAAGCATGTAACTAAGATGCAACGGTACGCCATCCTTGGGACACATAGACGATACTAGCAAATAAATATCAAGATCCAAAAGTAGTTGCTTTTCATTTCGGTTCATTTTCATATGGAGAGGTCGTAAAATATATTAAGTTGAAGTAAATATGATATTCGTTATGGTCAAACAAGGAAAAATCGATAGCATAATAATAAAAACATTGCTCATGTGACATTTTTTTCATACGTCATATTTTCTGGATTAAATCAATAACAAAGACAATACATGGCTTAAATTAATATTATATCAATAAGACGTCGGTATGATTTGAAAACTCAAGTTTGTTCAAACACAAAATATATAAAATGTCATTGGTTGATTAATTTTGTAAAAGGGGTAGGGGACCATGATAAAGGTAAAATTACGATAAAAGATCATATAGAAAACACATGAATAATATAAAAATAGAAGAACGTTGTTGAATAACTGAAAATTTTAGATTGAACGGTATGGATCGAATTTTTGGGTTTTAGAATTAGTTTTGATTAAAATTAAATCTCCATAACTGTTATAATAGAAGTTATATAAATAAATTTGATTTAAAATAAATCATCTATATTGAATCTTACTAATTTGAAGCTTATTAACTTTTCAACATATATTATTTAAATATTCATATCAAACTTTAACGAAAGTTAATTTTTTTTTTCAATTAAAATGTTTTGCCTAAAAAAACTATTTCATACTTGCTTCTCTTATTTTTGGTTTTGTTATCTAGGATATATGTATGGAAACTCCACCGTGTCACAAATTTATTTTCGTTTTTGCATATATGTACTTTTAGAGTGGTGTGAACACACACACGCATATGGTATCAGAGCCAGTGTCCCGCACCCTTGTAAGTGTCAATATATTTTGAAGTCTCCACTATTTCCATAATGGCTCTTTTAGAGAGACACTATTGGGCTCCACATATATTTACATGGTATCAGAGCCAGTGTCCCGCACCCTTGTAACCTCATCGAGCCTATGTCTCTGAGGGGGAGTATTAGTGTATTCCACATTGGTGCGACACGGCCTTATAAGTATGTATATATATGTTGGAGTCTCACCTCTCTCCACAAGGGCTCTTTTGGAGAGACACTCTTGGGCTCCACATATATTTACATTGTATTAGAGCCCACGTCCCGCACCACCGTGACCTAACATATCTTTGTTTATCCTCATCGAGCCTGCCTCTCTGAGGATAAGTGTTAGTGTATCCCACATTGGTGCGACACGGTCCTATAAGTGTCAATATATGTTGGAGGCTCTATTTTATCCACAAGAACTCTTTTGGAAAAACACTATTGGGCTCCATATATATTTACAAAAAATACATCTTATAAAATGGGTTAGGTTCATATGAGACCATTATATTTCGTGAGACCGGGAGACGCATTCTTAGCCACTCATTTTGGTGTAAAACAAAAAAAATTAAAAAATGCAAAAAAATGAAAAAATTTGAAAAAAAATATATTTATTTATTATTTTCGTCATTTTTTTATTCAAAAAAAATTAAAAAAAATTAAAAATAATAAAATAAAAAAATAAAAAATTACCTTTTTTTCATATTCTAGTAGAATATTACACTAGTTTGTGTAATATTCTATTAGAATATGCAACATCCAGCAACATTCTAATAGAATATTTTTTTGATTTTTCCAGGTTTTTTTCGATTTTTTTTATTTTTAATTTTTTTTAGATTGTATAAGTAGCGAAATTAAGTAAAATTTTTTTTTTTGAAAATTCTCATTATTTTAGCCTATTTTATTATTTTTTTATTTTTTGATATCTAAAATTAGTGGCTAGGATTGAGTCTCCCGGTCTCACAAAATTTACATGACCTCATTTGAACTTCTCAAAAATACATTGTAAAGGTGGCCATATAAATATCTCAAAAAGTAGGTGAATAATTATTTTGGAAGATATTTGACAAATTCCAACAAACGTAACGTTCTATCAAAATCTTATTGATACAATAGCTTGACAAATTAGTGATGGTATTTTTCATAAGACTATGAGTGATGGTATTTTTCTTCTCATCGTTCAATTTATTATGAATAAGTTTATAGTTTCTACAAACTACGAAATTGTTAGAAATAAATACAACTTGAGCTTTATTTTGATCTTATTAAGACAGAGAGATTAGATGTATACATCAACACTTTTATTATATGTCAAAACTCTCTCTCTCTCTCTCTCTCTCTCTCTCTCTCTCTCTCTCTTCAACATTTTCGGTTATAGCATATACATAACAAAGTATAAAAAACAGAGTATTTAACTCTTAAATAATTAAATAATTATAATCAAGAATACTTTATCGGTACTTTTGAAATATGTATTACCACTCCAAATATTATAATCGATTTTTTAAGTTTAAACGTGAATACATTTACTCCTTTCAGTCATTTGGCATAAATTGGATGGAAAATTTTCAAGAAAATTGCCGTGTGGAGAAAACTATTAAATATAGACGACTTTTAATTGTTGAATTTTGACCTTTTTAGATTTGATTGATCAGATATACTCGTTTTCTTTTTAGTCGACGTTCACACTTAATACTTCCAAGTTTCAACCTTCTATTTGTGCCTTATTTTAATTTTCTAATCGTTCAAATATCATGGGTTAGGTTTGGTGGCGAAAATACGGTCCTAAAAGTCAAATCTCAAACTCTAAAATTTTGATTGTTAACGGATATTTGATTTCATTCTAATATAAAAATTGTTTGTTGACTATTTACCACATGCCGTTTTAGTTTATTATGGTTCCTTTTTCACGTTCTTGGTTACTGAATTGATGATTTTTCACCTTTGTCTCAAAAGTTGTTACACATGTGAACTAAGCACATACATGGTCCGAACATATTTTAGAGATGTAGCTTGTGCTAGAAAATTTAGTAAAAATTATGTGTTTTTCTTAATTTTATGTGTGTTTTTTTTTTGTTTTTTTTTTTTTTTGAGTTTGGACACATTTAAATACATTTATGTTATGTATATTGTTAACTCTTAGTGAGTTAGAGCTCTCCTTCATGAGAGCTTTGAGATGATATATTATATGTCCAAAATGGAGTTTGTGTGAGTTGAGTATTTGGAAAGAAAGTTATGTAAAGTCACTCACTTTGATTAACTAACCATATGATCTTCTAATTGTTTTACGCTCCTCGTTTCAGATTGCAAATTTCAACTACTGCCAAATACAATAATCTAACATCTCCCAATCATCATAACAAGCACCTTATTCATTTTACAACTAAAATGTAAATCCATTTATCATGAGACATAGCGCCACGACCACCAAGAGATCGCGCCGCTACCGATGTAGATCATTCTTCGAGCCGTGACCATATGGTCATCACACTGCTACCCAAGAACACAACAATAAAATCTACTTCTGAAGTGCTTCAGACCGGTTTCTAGCCTTGACTTTAACCCACTTTCACTCACTTTCGATCTTATAGGTGCCACAACCTGTAAATTAACCCACAACACACCTAGGGTCTATAATTAACCCATAATCCCAATTAGACTCATGTTTCCCATGACACCGCTACCACCACCAAACATTACATTTATTTTCTTCTGTAAGTTACATACTTGAATTGTAGACTCTACAAAGCATACAACAGCTGGGGTTTATAACCCATAAGCCTAACCACCAAATTCAAAATCCTTACTTAAATTCAAAACTCACATTTATAATGATAAAAGGATGTTCCTTAATCTTCCTCCTTAACGTTCCTCATTTAATTCCAGGCTACAAAACTTCAATCTTTCATCCCTTTTTCTCTATTGAAGCAAGGAATGGCTAAGAAGGGCCAAATACTTGTTATTGTACAAACATAAAATAAGAAAATGAGCAAAAAGACTAATGGATTGGTATGAACACTTATGTGATGTTCTTAAGTCAGATAAGATAATCAATTTAACAACTTTTATATTTTTGAAAAGAGTCGGAATTTAGGAGAAGGTTGAAGATTGATTTTAAATTTAAGTTGACGAAGTTGTGAAATCAGGAGCAAGGGCGGAACTTAGTTGGGGCAGGGAGATGTTCTAATTTCCATCCGAAAACCGATACTTCTACACACATATTAGGTAGTAATCACCAAAATTGCAAATCGATAAAGGAAAATACATTTTCCATCACTCCTCAAACCAAAAT
Source organism: Cichorium intybus (assembly GCA_023525715.1). NCBI lineage: Eukaryota > Viridiplantae > Streptophyta > Magnoliopsida > Asterales > Asteraceae > Cichorium > Cichorium intybus. Next base: position 77,265,649 of record CM042015.1, read on the forward strand.
CAAATATATAAAGCCAGTGTTGTAAAACTCGGCCAACTCGGCCGAGTTCTCAACGAGTTACTCGGACTCGGCACTTTACCGAGTCGAGTTTGCCTACTCGGTCAAAAAACTCGTGTATCTTGCAAACCCATTCGAAAAATTGCCCAACCCAGTCGAAAACAGACCAAATCGGAACAACTCAGTCCAAAGTTGAACCAAATCGAACTAACTCGGTCCAAATTTAGACGAAATCGGACCAACTCAGTCACATAAACTAAACTGAACTAAATAAAAACGATTTGGTTCATTAAACCAGCCGGTTCAATGGAACCAACCGTTTGAATGCTGAACCGCGCTTTTACTATCACGACTATCCTAGTTGCTTCCTTTTATATACCACATTTGCTTTAAAAGTTCTTAGAACCCACCGATGTGGGATAACCAAAGCCAAAGCTTTTTCCTTTTGTTTCTTTACACAGACACAACACACACAAACACATTACAAAACGCACGTACTAGGCACATATTACACAAGCACTATCGAATTCTTTTCATAAACACACACAAACTGATACACAACACACACATTACACTACCTATTTTTTTTAGCAAACACGACACAACACACACGTTACAAATCGTAATGAATTTTAATTGCTAAATAGATTAAATGAAAAAATTAATTGAAACTTAAAATTGAAATGCTCCAAACTCCAAAGGTTAACAACTATATATATATTTAAACTATTACAACTTACAACGTTCCATCTATCTTCGATCATCATTTTGAACATAATTAGGTTGAATTATATATATATATATATATATATATATATATATATATATATATATATATATATATATATATATATATATATATATATATATATATATATATATTACTCAATCTGAGTACACCCCGAGTACTCCCCGAGTAATCCGAGTACTCGCTACTCCCCAGTCGGCCGAATGAGTACCGAATACCGAGTTCCGCAACATTGTATAAAGCATTAATCATAATAAAAATTTCATAAACATGAATACAATTAAGAGAAGGATTATGATCGCACCATAGCCTCGAGTCTAAAAACAAAAAATCATGTAAATAATTATACATAACCATGTGAATGAATTATTAGCAACACCTATCATACATAGATTGTAAACAACTAAATCGTTGATCATTATTTAATAAGAAACAATTCCCAATATAAAGGTTGAAGGGTACCTTGATAAATATGAGTAAACCATACACACATAGAAGAAAATGTAGAAAGACGGTGGAGCTGGACCAAAAAGGAAAAAAAAACGTAGATTTTTGACTCACCTAACGACCTCACACTCAAGCATACAATTATAGAACACCTCGACTTTCTTGTTCTTCCACTAATTTCATATATTTATATCTCTTAGATGTCTTTGTATTTACCCTTCATATAAGAGATGAAAAGGAGGCAAAGGCAAAAGTTTTTTTTTTTTTTTTTTGTTGTGGGGTCGTTATTGAAGATTGTATGTGGAGGTTGGTTCAAGAAAACCAAATTATACGGTAAAACAGTCAATCGACTTGCATCGCTGAAGGTGTTAAGGTGGGCGTTGGTACGACAGTATAGTAGTGGTGCGTGTGTATCGGTGATCGAAAAGCCATTAGTGAAAAGCTAAAATTGAAGTTCGTCTATATATGCATGAAATTGTAGTGCCTTGTACATAATAATTTGTCTTTAGGAGTATTAATCTAAATGCTTTATATAATCTAAACCATCCAAAATTGATCCAAATGTATAAAATGTCGACAATATGTATAAAATGTATACTTTGTATTTTATGCATAAATGAAAGTTTAATGGTATTCTTTTACATTTTAAAAACTTCGTTACCCTTTTAAGTCATTATCCCAACTGAAAAAGACAAAATACAATGCACCGAGTATGAATTATAAAACACATAATAATAAAAATAATAATTTATAGTGTATGAATGATGCACTTAAAAACAAACATTGTAATTTAGGGGTGAGCAAAAACCGAACCGCACGGTTAAAAAACCGCAAAAACCGAAACCGATTAACCGCAACCGAAAGAATAACCGACGGTGCGGTTTTAATTTTTGGAATAACCGAAAAAAATCGATGAGGTGCGGTTATAGAGAATATACCGAACCGAAATAACCGCACTGCACCGCATTGAGTAACCGCACCGCTACCGTATATTTAAAGAATTATATAAATTTTATATTAATTAATTAAATAATCTAAAATAAAAGGAAAATAATGAGTAATCCATTGAGCGGGATATCTATTTGACCTAATTCTCTCAAATTCGTCGGAATCCCAGTCGTGAGTCTCGTTACTGTCTTTCTCACTCTCTCGTCGGTAGAGTGCCTCTATCCCAATTAGAGGTGGCAAAACCTGACACGACACGACAACCCGACACGAACTCGACACGAAATAAACGGGTAAACGGGTTGACACGACACGACACGATAATTAAACGGGTAAGGTCAGGGTTGAAACTTTCAACTCGAAAATGACTCGAAAATGACTCGTTTATTTATGTTCGAGTTTTTCTAATTCTTATGTAAATTGGAAATGTCAAAAACCAATACCATATTTAAAAGAAAAACATCTGATTGATGTGTTTTATAATGTGGAAGTCGCTTTACCACCTAGATTATGAATTCATTTTCACTTTTCTACTTTCTCACTCATACTCCCCAGTTTCACTCGGTCTCTCTCTCCTCCTCACAACCTCGTCATTCATCTCCCCGACTCCTAATCTTTTAACGTTGCTTTATAAACTTAGTATGAATGCTTCTACTACTAGTTTTTCATGTTTTCATTTTCGCCTCAAACTCCTATTCTTTCAACATACTTAGTATTTCAACTCGAAAAGTGACATGATATATTTACAAGGTCTAAACCCCAAACCCGAAACTCGACACGAACTCGACACGAAAATAAACGGGTTGACACGACACGACACGATTATTAAACGGGTTGGGTTAGGGTCAAGCACTTTCAACTCGTTTAATGTTTTGACACCACACGAAATCGACACGACACGACACGTTTGCTAGGTCTAATCCCAATTATAAATATAAATTGTGAAACTGTGCAGATTTTTTCATGTGCAATTTTAGTTTGATTAATTTTAGTTTCCTCAAATGCAATTTTAGTTTCCCAATTTTAATTTGATTAATTTTAGTTTCCTCAAATGCAATTTCATTTGCACAATTTGTGAAACTGTGCAGATTTTTATTTTATTTTTTATTTTTGTTTTTTATGTTTATCAGATTATGCTAATCAGAAATTGTGATTATCAATCGTGCTTATCAGATTATGCTTATGAGAAATTGTGATTAATATAAATTGTGTTTATCAGAAATTGGTTAAATCACAAAAACAAATATCAAATTCATACGGTTAAAAAACCGCATAAAAAAACCGCACCAAATATATGAGGTTAATAATCGCACTGCAACCGCAACCGCAACCGCATTATTAACCGCACAATTTGGTTATTAAGATTTAATAATCGCATTTGCAGTTAGCGGTAAGGTTTTAATCAATAACCACGCATAACCGTACCACGGTCACCCCTAGTATATATATACAATTGTATTTGTGGCCAATTTGGCATGGAGGCTTGCTAAAATGCACCCCCAAAATATGCTAAGGTGCACCATAATAACATGCAACAAGATTGTTTCTCTTTGCCCCTTTAAGTTTACATTTTGATATTTTTGCCCTAAATAATCTTGTTTTTTTTTCATTTTTTGCCACATCCAGTTTTTACTATTACAATTACTATTCTCATCAAATTTTTTTACACTTTTGACCTATTTTCATACTTATGCGACATCTAGTATTTTATTTTCATAGTTATCGCAGGGGTTTTTATACAAATTTAGTTTTTTAGATGATTATTTTTTAAATCCTTCGCGTTTTTTAGTTTTCACATAAGATTGTAACTTTTTTTTTCCGGTTTTGTATATTTGTTTTTATGTTTTTTTTAGTTTTTTCGATTTTACAAATCGTTTGTCTTTTAATATATTCGTTGTCCAAATTATTCCCCTACATCCGTTTTTCATATTTTTTACCCATAGCCACAGCAACGTGCAACCTTCCTCCCTAGTTAATAAACAATCAAAGCAAGCAAAATTGTTTAAAATCTATTCAATTATATCACTAATTTTTTAAAATTAGTTACGTATTTACCACAATGTTGAATATCTAAATTATTTTTCCAAGTCCGTCTCTAATCCACCGCACTCATAAAAAAATTAATGTTAGGCTGTGTTTGATAGCTTTTTAATCTGAATGGTTCAGACCGTTTGATACACAAAAATATCACATCTAAATGAAACACCTTTTAATTGGCTCTGAACCATTAAGAGAGAAGAATGAATCTGAATGAGCTCTAAATGATTCAGACTTCTGAATAATTCAAATCTAAATGGTTCAGATGCTACCAAACATAGCCTTAAACAATTAAATGTGTGAGGTGTTAGCGACATAACTAGCCAGTAATTCGAAACATACGTTTAATTGATGGATATGCCATTGATTCTAAATAATATTGTATTCCATAGCAAATCCGGTGCTGGTACTCTAAAATTTTGTGTCGGATAACGACACCTACTTTCTGTCACTTTTTCTTGAAAATTAATTCTTTTTTGTGAAAGTTCATAACGATAGATTTTCCAGCGCAATTTCCGTGTTGAAGTCCGTTTCATGGTAGTGAAATGGGTCGCCATCAAGGAGTGTTTTGGCATTCGACCCTACATTTATATATTGTGCTTAGGGTTTGGGTAGTATAAGGTATACATTTGAAGATTAAGACTTTTAATATTGCTTTTCGTGGAAAGATGCAGATTGATACATCATATAATAAAATTTTTGTAAAGTTTAATAAACATCGTTATTGCCAAGTTTTAAATTTTTATATTCATTAACGCATGCAAATTGTGTCTCACATGTATCGCATCAATATCATCCTTTTTATTTATAGATGCATGAATACTATTTAATGATATACACATCGAAATCTTTATATAATTTCCTTACTGTTAGATATTTTGGGACCACTTTAATTAAATGTATATTATGTTATCATTAAAATTCGGATTTAATATAAAATGTTATTTAAAATTGTTGATGGACCGATTTTATAAGGATATACACTTGCCATTGTGGGTTGAGTTCCCGGTTTGACTCAAGATCCTCCAGATCCCTTCCATCTCTCATATTAGGGTATATCTCCATCTATATATACACATGATGAGGAGCATATTGACATATACGAAAATACACACAAAATTCGTGGGTCTTATTGCTGAGGGATTTAGAGAGAGCTTTTGAGATCAACTGGAAAACCAACCCTTCTCATCAGATCTGAAAAGCTCAATGGAAACAGGTATGTTATATTCGTTTTGTTATTTCTTTTAATCAGATTCGAGATCAAGATCTAAGGTTTAAGCTTCCGCATTTATGTTTTGGTTATTAAAAATTCACCAACAATTGGTATCAGAGCCCGTTCGAATTTGATTACTAGAAATATTTTGTGGTTGGTTTAAATCCCAAGAGATTAATTGTCGAATTAAATTACCTGTTTTCTTGCGTTTCTTCTGCTGCCGTCGCAAAACAAGAATACGCGTTTTTATCAAAAACATCATGGTTATGAGTATATATATAAGGACTAAAAAAGTTTCTCTCAGATGTTTATAAGTTTCTTGTGTGTGGATGGATCTACAGTATCCGGCTACTGTGCAGTTCTTTTTTTTTACGGCTTCTTTGCAGTGTTTTTTTTACTGTTGTATGCATCATTGTTTAATGTTTATCCGGAATAAAGATATGAATAAGACGTAGGGATCTAATCGGCTGTGATGGGTCTATTCACGTATCTCCGTATCCCTAAGATCTCATCACAACATTGGAAAAATCAATATAAAATATAGAAATTAACTTGTAAATCGGATTTATATTAATACAATTTTATTGCTTTGGTCTAAAAGTGACTAGGTATCACTTTTTGCTTTCGTCAATTTATGGGTGTATATATTGTATAAATATGTGTCAATATGTGGTTATTGTTTCCGTAAGAAAACAGTAATCGCTCATGGATTTTATGGTCATCCCTTATGGTTATTGTTTATATTTTAAAGGTTTAATCCTAATGGTAAAAGTACACATATGGTTTGAAATTGAATTCTTATGTTTTGGATGAAAACTAATTAATGTTACGTGGAATAACATTTCGTTTATTTTATGATGGAGTTTTCATTAAGAATTTATTTATGTTTTTTTTTAATATTATGTATTGTTTTTCTAGAGACTATGAAATCTGTAATTTTTGTTGGATTATTAATAAATTTCAGTTATGACATTGTTTATTTTCGAAATAAATTGATTGACACAATATATCGCCAAAACAGTCTCTTTTATGAAAATTAATTTATAAAGAATTAAAGTTTTATGATGTATGTGTTTGTTAATGCGGATATTAACCGACTCAAAAGTAGGTTAATTTTTGGTCGGATAAATACATATGTTGTGGTAAACATTTGACAATTATTCGGTTCAATGTGATTAATAAGTCGATCCAAAGATGGACTTATTGATTGACATAATTTATTGTCAATGTTTTATTACTAAAACAAGATATCTGTTGCAAGTTAATATTACTGTCCAAAGGCTTGATATTAATGTTGTGTTGATAACTTGTGATGTTGTCATAAATTGAATTTAAATATTATAGTTTATGTGTTTATTAATGCGGATATTAATCGACCCAAAGGTAGGTTGATATTTGGTCAAATAAATACATATGTTGTGGTAAACATTCGGTTCTATGTGATTGATAAGTCGATCCAAAGATACACTTATTGATTGACATAATTTATTGTCAATGTTTTATCACTAAAACAAAATATCAGTTGCAAGTTAATATTACTGTCCAAAGACTTGATATTAATGTTGTGTTGATATATTGTGATGTTGTCATAAATTAAATTTATTGATTATAATTTACGGATTAATAATAAAAAAAGGAATATGTTATTTATGTTCTCAAAATATCAAATTTGAATCCTGGCATAATATTTGCAACATGAATGCTATTTAGGCGCTTCATGGGATCACCTTTAAGGCTTTAAGAAATGGAATGAGAAGATTATGTAAGTTCTCTGTTGCATGACAATGCAATTTGGATAGAGCAACATTCTTTGAGGATGTTGAGTTTGGGGGAGAAATAAGGTTAGAAACATTGTCATTGAGGAAGAATCTATCATGATTCATATTGTTGTTTCTGATAATGTGTGAATTTTAAGTACTTACTAATGAAGTAGTAATTCATGAACATAGACCGACAATGTTATTCAATCTCCTATTTATAATAAGCAAACTCAACAAGCTCAACTTATGAGATCCCATCTATAGTATCACAAGTTTCATCATATCATTATCTCGTTTGGTTTTGAGATAAATGCAAAAGATGATTTGTGTATCAAAAGTATAGTGGGAGTCAATATATCTTTCTGGTTTTAGATGATGATATTGAGAACAAAATGATTATACATGAAAATAGTATATGCTTACATATGGAAAATCAGATATTTTGGAGATCATTGGGTATTCTGATTTTAATTTTACTTAATGCCATGACAGTTACCTATCGACATCGGGCTACATTTACCTGGTAGCCGGAAGAGTTATTTTATGCAAGAGGTTTAAGCAGCCTTTGGTAATTTCATCCATTATGGCGACAGAACTTGTTGCATTCTTTGAGGCATCAAATCTCGAGATATGATTACAGAATTTTGTCACGGGGCTGCGTAATGTTGGTATTGAAAGACCACTAAAGTTGTATTGTGACAATAATTCAGCAATGTTATATTCCAACAACAACTGAAGTTTTACTAAGTCAAAGCGTATTGACATTAAGTTTCTAGTTGTTAAATAAATAGTGCAAAATGAAAAGATTTTAATAGAGCACATCAGGATAAACTCCATGATAGCGGATCCGCTCACGAAGGGATTACCTCCCAAGGTCTTTCACGAGCATACTACACACATGGGTGTGATAAGGATTGATGATATTTTGTTTTAGTGGGAGTTATGCATTTTATTTTGGTGCTTTATGTTTTGTTAAAAAAAAAAACAACTATTTATTTCTGTACAGAATTAAGGATTCAGTTTATTCAATTATTTGCACTTATTGAAGTTTGATCTCACTTCAAACTAAATAGGGACTCGTAGGAAATCAGAATTGATTTCAAAACCACACATTTATGTTTAATCTATGTCGTTTAGTCGTATATGTATATGTGACCATTGATGGGTTTAGTTACGTAAATTGTAACAAAAACCGCTTTGATCCTATACTGTTATGATTAATGGACGAGATTGTTTAAGGGTACCAATGGTATGATAACATATGTTAAAGCGCTTATATTGTTATTTGTACATTTAGATATTCGTGGTCCAGTGGGAGATTGTTAGATATTTTGGGACCACTTTAATTAAATGTATATTATGTTATCATTAAAATTCGGATTTAATATAAAATGTTATTTAAAATTGTTGATGGGCCGATTTTATAAGGATATACACTTGCCATTGTGGGTTGAGTTCCCGGTTTGACTCAAGATCCTCCAGATCCCTTCCATCTCTCATATTAGGGTATATCTCCATCTATATATACACATGATGAGGAGCATATTGACATATACGAAAATACACACAAAATTCGTGGGTCTTATTGCTGAGGGATTTAGAGAGAGCTTTTGAGATCAACTGGAAAACCAACCCTTCTCATCAGATCTGAAAAGCTCAATGGAAACAGGTATGTTATATTCGTTTTGTTATTTCTTTTAATCAGATTCGAGATCAAGATCTAAGGTTTAAGCTTCCGCATTTATGTTTTGGTTATTAAAAATTCACCAACATTTACCTCCAAATATTCGAAATTTATATTGTTCGGGAGGGATGTCCACATTTTAAGGGGAGACAATGGTCAACATTTTAGCTAAAAACATATTCAAACGATCTTTATAGAATCGGTTTTAAGTGGTGTAAACTAGTCTCTTAGTTTTACGAAAAGATAAATCATATTTCCTCTTATCTTTTGCTCATACGTATTATTATATCCATGCTAAATGATGACAAGTGTATGAAAATATTATTAATTTTAAACAAAATTGCAAAAATGGTCCATCTGTTTGTCATTTTAATATGGTTTTGGTCCAAAAAGATTTGATGGTGCACAATTGGTCCAATTTCGGATCTTGTTTGTGATTTTGCTCTTTGTGATTGATATTTTTTTTTATGGTTTTGGTCTACACTCCACCTGAAATGACTAATATACCTCTTAAATAATTCTTTTTTTTATTTTTTTATTCTTTTAATTAAAATAAACAAAAAAAATTTATACTCACCCCACCTCTCCTAAGCCCCACCCATCTCTTTCTTTTTCTTTCCCTCTGTAAATCACCCACCCACAATTTGCCTCTCCCTAGTAGATTGTGGTTCATAGTATCTATTTGTCGTTTCCTCACCTCCACCCTTCTAATGTGCTGAAATCGGATTTGAAATCAGGCATGAACCAGAGGAAGATTTGGGTTCATACTCAATGCACAAGAACTCACACACTCTCCAGAATTGACACAAACGAACACACATACACACACACAACCCAGAAATGTCAAATAAAGGCTAAGGCTTCTAGGTTTATGTTTCAAGTTCTAATCAATTTATGTGCATGTTTGTAATCGTTACCAGCCTTAACAAAACCCAGAAATCAAGATGATGTACTAGATGATGAAGATCTGAGACCACCCCACCCCTAAACCCCATCAGATGGTGCTTTCTCATTCGACATTCCACAGGGATTAAGGATTACAAATAGTAAGTAGTTGGGGTCACATGTGGAGCTAGGTGGCAAAAATGAGGGTGAAATGGCCGTTTCACGTGCTCCATGAAGAGTCCAGCGGGGCATTTCAAGCGACCCGCGCAACTCCTGAGTAATATCCACGTGACCCTGCGATGCGATGACAACAGGGAGTTGGACCCATTTCTACAAAGTAAACGACCCGTGCAACCCTTTTGAAAATCCCATGCGACCCGTGTAGAATTCCTTTTGAAACTTGAACAAATTTCAACATTCTCTCAACCTAACTTAGTTTTTCTTCCAATTTGCCACAATCATAACTTTTCCACATGAAATCCATTCACAACAAACTATATATGTATGGAAAGGTGAGAATATAATCTACAATTTACCTCCACTGAAGTTCTCTTGAATCTTTCCACACTTCTCGAAATTTACTCATGAACTTGGCCATAACTTGATTTTTGGCAGTTTTAGCCAAACTTCAAAGCTTAATAACTCCTCCACATAACTCCAAATGCTTCTAACTCTTTTCTTGTATTTTCTTCTTCTCAAGGACTAGATTTTGGATGATGACAATATTTTTCCGGTCCCTTTCCTATTTTGAAATAATCATTTACTAAAAGAGCATAAAGAACTTAATCAAATGTCTTAATTCATACATTTTCATATTTCACACATTTTGGTCATTCTATTAAGCACTTAATAATTAACTTAATATTTAAGCTTTCATTAAGTCATATTTAACATTGTCTTATCATAGTACAAAATTTCAAGTTGTTACGGAGTCTTTGTTCCATCTTGCTCCACCTTTGTAAAGCTAATGTGTCATCTTCATATCCATACTTATGGTTGAACAAAACTCATGCTATTCTTCAAATTATTTTATTTCTTAAACTCTTCGCTTTTTGTTGGAAGCATTTTGTTAATAGCAATTGTTGTTACAGAGGTCCACTTGGATTTGGTGAGGAAGCATTACAAATTACAATCACTTCCATGAAAATTCGGATTGCAAGTGTCGTTTCTTTACGGTTCTTAAAACCCATGAAAAAGTTACGCCATGTATTTATCATTCAAATTACCTTTTTAAAAAAAATCTAAGATTATATTTATTTTTTAAAAATCTACGATGCCAATATAACTATATGAATCCGACTTGTCAAGTCTATTTTTAAAATATCCATTGCAGCTCACCATCTAATATTAGATCAAACAATATCATATCCAATCTCAGAGTCATTCCAAATCATACGAAATGAATACATCTCTCAAACGGGCCAATTAACTCTCCTAAACAAAAAAGAAAACGTCAAGATTAATATTACCGTTTTTAAAAAAAAAAATTGTAATATTTATGAACTTATTAATGAATAAATATTTATGTGTAACATTTGTTGTTATTTTTGTTGATCATCACAAGCATTTAACTTGGTTCATAATTCATAAAATGGCATGTCACGAATTATGTTGAACAATGTGAATATTTAGCCTAGTTCATAAGTTAGAAAAGGTCCATCATGTTGACTCATGCATTTTTAGCGGAATAAGTGGTAAACATAGTTAATTTCAAATTTGTATTTTATTTATGAAATCCCCGCCTTTTTCCTCTATAAGAATAAATTATAACAATTAAGGAAATTTCGATGTTACTAAGGTTATTTTTCTTTAAATACGACAATTTCGACTGCTTTACAATATTTTGATCAACCCGTGCACATTTCCTCTTTTTTCGGAGCATACAAATATTGTTCGCAACAAATACGATGACCAACAGTGTTAGCTATTAAAGCGAATATAAGCTGACACACCAAATCTATTATAATAATCCGTACGTAAATTAGCGCCAATATCACGTTTAGATCAATTGAAATGAAGAAACTAAAGATCATTAAGCACTAATATTATAACCATTTAATGTTATTCATATAAATATCAAATCGCAGATACACCAATCTTCATTAACAATTTCACAAAATCAATATCGGAAAAAAAAAACAATTTTTAAGGTATCAAAAATGGAAAATTTACGTCTGAAATTGGTGGCGTTCGTAGCCTTGATGGTTGCAACCATGCAGCTTCAGGGCACAATGGCGCAGACCAGGCACATCGTGGGCAGCAGTTTTGGATGGGCCATTCCTCCCAAAGGCGCCGCCGGTTACGATACTTGGGCATCCCTTCAAACATTCACTGTGGACGACCTCCTTGTCTTTAACTTCACCGACGGAGAAGACGACGTCGCTGAGGTTTCAGGCGCAGCATATGGCTCATGCACTGCCACCAACCCCGTCTCACTCAACACCAATGGCCCCGCAACCATCACCCTGACCAGCGCAGGCATTCACTATTACATCTGCACATTCAGAAGCCACTGCCAAATTGGTCAGAAGTTAGCCATCAACGTCTCCGAAGCCACCTCCCCCACTCCTCCATCGGCAACACCCAGAACACCGGTGTCTCCACCGACCACTTCACCTACTCCCCCATCCGTAACAACCAAAACACCTGCCTCTCCACCGACCACCACCCCTACTCCTCCGCCAGCAACACCCATGACAACACCCTTTGCTCCCTGTCCCCGTACCTCATCTCCAAACTACTACAATTCATCGTCACCAACAATCACCCCCAGCAGCACCACTACACCATCACCAACACCTAGTGGTGGAACGCCATCTTTCACCGCCGGGGTACCTGCCACTTTCTTTATAATTGGCTTAGTTATCTTGAATTATTAAATTTGAGGGAAAAAAGATACTTGCGTATATTTATATCAAGTGTGTCTACGGTTTGTGTGATGTAATTTTTTTTGATAAATTGAATGTAAAGCGAATATACATTCAAGTGATTGGAAATTTAAAGTATGTTTTTAGAATTTTGTTTAATAACCAACAAATTAAAGTACTATTAAAATAAAGCAAAAAACCAATAGTCTATGCTACTATCTATGATAGACGTAAGATTTTTACGATTTTTAAGCCAATCTATGCTAGCCCTTCTAAATTTCGTACACCTACTATCTTCAAACAACAGTCTTTTCTCATCTTCGAGTCAATACATAGTATTCACATAATAAAAAATATAGAAAAAAATCACACTTCAAAATTCGCATTTAGTTGTAAGGCTTCTACAGAAGCATAAATTGAAATAAGATCCATAGTATTTGGTATTGGAACATCCTACTATCGACAAAGTTTATGCCAAAAATCCTAAACAACATAGAACGAACATAAGACATGAGCACTTGTTTCAACATCCAACTAACAAATTACAAAAGTGATTGTAATTCCATGCACCTCTTATCAAGATATACTATTGTATAGAGTCTATGTGCGACAAATCTTTGCTATGGCCGAATTCAGAGATGACTTATCTTCCAAGAATGCAAGGGAAGAAGGGACAGAAGACTGGATCAAATATTCTGAATATTTCTTCAACAATTACATCAATATAAATAAACTGAAAAGCCTAATCTTGAGCTAGAATATAGGAAAATAAGACGGAAAGTGAAAACAATAATGGTAATGGAGAATATGTAGTTAATGGGACTAAGAAATAGGTTGACTTCTTCCTTCCCATGGATCGTGCTTAATCCCTGTAGCGAGTAGACGTTGAACAACCATTTAGGGCCTGGTTTGAGCCAAGGTTGGGTCCTCTTGTTGGGCTGTCTTCGTGGGCTCACAGCTTGGTTTGTATCAATTCCCCTCTCCTTGAGTGCGACCTCGTCCTCGAGGTTAGAGATAAGAGCTGGAAAACGATGCATGATATCTTCCTTTTGCTCCCAAGTTGCTTCCGCTATAGGCTTCCCCTTTCGTTTGATCAAGTTTTGTTTTTAATTGAGTCTGAGTCAGGGGTATCATTTTTAGAGCAATTTTTGAGTTCTTTCCCTACTACTCATCATCCATAGCAGTGAGGGGAAATTCGATTGCAGGAATTGATGTTGAGATTGCTTTAAAAAGAGATACATGGAAGATTGGATGAATGCAAGCCTCGACTGGTAGCTCAAGTCGATATGCTACAGCTCCAATCATTGCAAGTATCTTATAGGGCCTAAAAAAACGCTTTGCTAGTTTTTGGTTGGAACGACCTTCCACAAATGATTTTCTGTAGTTATACAGTTTCAAGTACATGAAATCGTCGACATCGAAGAGCTTTTCCAGTTGATGTTTGTTTTCTTGGTTTATCATTTTTGTGACCGAATAATTGATTCTTTGAGGATGGTAATAAACCTTTGATGTTCTGTTAGTGAGTCTTCAATTGAGGACATATTAACTATACCCGTCTTATAATCCTGAATCGTTGTGACATCTTTCCTGTAATGCACCTTGAATGGGGTCATATTGATCGATGAATGATGGCATGTGTTGTACCAAAATTCAGCCAAGTAAAGGTAACAGGTGCCACAAACGGGGTTCGTCCATAACAAATAGTCGGAGATAGGACTCTAAACATGGGTTAACAACCTCTGTTTGACTACCCATTTGTGGGAGGTATGCACTTGAATAGAGGAATCGTGTTCCAAATTGAGAGTGAGAACCAATCTCGGCCCTTGATGCAATTCATCGGAGGGTTGTATATATATGGATGTTAACCAGTGTGAACGCGTTGTAGACGATCAAACCTCACAACCCTTGGATCAAACCATTGTAAAATAATATGTGGCCTAGATTAGTTATTTTAGTTATCAATCTTTTAATGGTTCTTATTTGAACCTATTCCTATATATATATATATATATATATATATATATATATATATATATATATATATATATATATATATATATAAATGCATATATATATATATATATATATATATATATATATATATATATATATATATATATATATATATATATATATATATATATATATATATATATATATATATATATATATATATATATATATATATATATATATATATATATATAAAATATGAGAGAGAGGAGCCGAAGGGTCGGCGATTTCCGGCGATCTGAAGATACTCGGCGGCGAACATTCAAGTGGGTAAACTCAGGTGAAATCAGAAGGATTAAAGCGGAGGAGAGGTGGACGTTTAAGGAGGCGACGTCTTTTTTCATATCAAATATTCCTTTGGCATGGGGGTGGAAGGATATCAGAATGGAATTCGACAGGTTGGGAGCTGTGGTGGATCTTTTTGTATGCAAAAGAAGAGATGTTCATGGGAATAGATTTGGGTTCGTGAGATATAACAGGGTTAGAGATGTCGCTGGGCTAGAAAAGTCGTTGAATGCAATGTGGATTGGAGGTAAAAGGATATTTGCCAAAGTCGCTCAATTTGCGAGAGAAGAGAAAAAAGAGGAAAGAATGAGTAATAAGGAGAAGGTTATCTTTGACAAGGAAGCGAACTTAAGAGCCCCGGATAAATCTTTCCTGGACGCTGTGAGAGGAAGGGATGCATCTAAAGAGTTGAAAATAGAAGGAAGAAGAAATATGGGGGAAGAGAGAGCAGAATCTCAGAGGATTGTCGATAATCATGATAAGAATATCAAACTCAAGTGCATAAGTCTGGATGAATCAAAGTGCAGGAAAAGGGAAGTAGAACTGAAGTCGAAATGGGTGGGAGAACTAAAAAGCTTTAATAATCTGCAATGCATTTCAAATCTATGTCATTGTGAAGGAATAAGAGGAGATATTGTTAAGTATCTAGGGGGACTGTGGGTGTTATTGGATGTAAAAGACAAAGATGAAGAGAAATTTTTTTTGGAAAGCATGGAAATACAGGCAAACTTCAAGCAACTAACGAAGTGGGAGGAGTCGTTTGTGGTGAAGGATAGATTTGTTTGGCTAAAGATAGAGGGAATCCCGATTCAAGCAAGAAATGCAAAGAATTTTATTGAAGTTGGAAGGCTATGGGGTGAAGTGGTGGTGACTGACCCTTGCATAGAAAAATGGCAAGATTGGTCATCAGGAATTATTTGTGTAAGAACAGAAATCAAGGATAAAATTTGCGAGACGATTGAAGTTAAAATTGGCTCAAAGATGTTTAAAGGGAGGGTTAAAGAGATGGAAGGTAAGGTGTTTGAACAATTTTTGAGAGAGGATGATAATAAAGAAAGAAAGGAAGAGGAGGAGGAAGGTGAAGGAGGAGATGACGATCGGAGTTGGTCGTCGGACGACGGGGAGTCTGAAGATTCCACCGGAGAGGAGGAAGATGAACAGGCAGTGAATTGGGAACAACCCAATAAAGACGCCAATCTCGAAGAAACCTTTATTGCTGACTCAGCGGAGTCGGCGCATGCGTGTCATGACATAACGGAAAAGAGAAACGTGGCGGAGGAGTTGGATTCGTCTTTAGCAGGGCGGGTTGGATCGGGTCAGGAAGTATTTAAAGAAAGAAAATGAGCCCATAAAGGTTGATGGGCTAAATATTAACTGTGATAATAAACAGGAAATCGGGGGGAAGCCCAGTAAGGGAGAGGAGAATAAAATAGATATAACGTTGGAAGGAACAGAGGAAAGCTTCATTCAAAGTGGTGAAGTGTCGAATAAGTTAAAGAAACTTCTTTCAAGGAAAGTCCCATTTGAAGAAAAATTAGACATGGTGGGGAAAGAATTGACAGAGACGCAACGAAGAATAAGAGTGAAAGAAGGGAGGGTGCTATTCTCAAGCACGACGGAGAGAAGGATTACGAGAAGTCTATCAAAGAAAGGAAGAGAGGAAGCCGGGAGTCAAGGAAAGGGTCAAATGTTTTCAGAGGCAGGAAGCGATAACTCGATGTCTATTGGGGTTCTCCAAAGGCTTGAAGAGGTCGGGATGGAGTGCAGAATGCAGCAGGGGAGAGCTGGGGGTAATTTCTTCAGTTCATTCAACAAAAAAGGGAGCTTTACCGGTAAATCATGAATCTCTTGTCCTTAAATTCTAATGGTCTGGGTCGTGGGGATTTCAAAATTAAATGGATCTCTGACCTTATAAAAAAGAATAAGATTAGTGTTGTTGGGATTCAAGAAACAAAGAGAAAGGTTTTGACTGATATGATAATTAAAAATATATGGGGAGGTCACGAGTTTGATTTTGTATGTGTGGATTCTAATGGTCAAGGGGGAGGATTGGTATCGATATGGGACTCGAACTTGTATGCTAAAGATCAAATAATTACCAGAGAAGATTGTATAGTTATTCAAGGTAAATGGCTCGAGTCTAATTATCCGGTGTGTTTGATAAATGTGTATGCTAGCCAAATTCAGCAGAAAAGAGAAGAATTATGGATGTTTTTAAGCGCAATTATTGATGGTTGGGATGGTGTGGTGGTTATTCATGGAGATTTTAACGAGGTAAGATTTGCGAGTGAAAGAAGGGGCTCAATATTCAATGAGAGGGCAGCGAAAAAGTTCAATGAGTTTATTACTTCTAATAATCTCATCGATGTGAAGATCAATGGTGCGGAGTTCACATGGATAAAAGGGGGAGGGGTCAAAGATGTCTAAATTGGATAGAATAATGGTGTCGGATTCTTTCGGAATGTTGTGGCTTAATTTTGAAGGCGTTACGGAGGTGAGACTATATTCAGACCATAAACCGTTGATACTAAGACAAAACCATAGAAGTTTTGGGAATCCTTCATTCAAATTATTTAATTCCTGGATGGAGAAGGAAGCTTTTGAGAAGATAGTGAAAGAGACATGGGAAACGTATAAAGTAGAGGGACAACACAAGAAATTATTTGTAATTATGAAAAAACTAAAAGAAGTTAAATTAAGAATAAAGAGATGGGTGCAAGAGGAGATTAGAAAAGAAAATGCAGATAGGGTTAAATGGGAAAAAAATTTAGAGGAGATAGACAGAAAGATTGATTCGGGCAGGGCTAACGAAGAAGATCATAAAAGTAGATTGGATATTGAAGAAGCCATTCGAAGAAAAGAGGTGGCTATTAACAAGGACGTCGCCCAAAAGAACAAAAATAGATGGTGCCTTGAAGGGGACGAAAACACAGCCATATTTCTTAGAAACTTAAATAAGAGAAAACATCGCAACAGTATTAAAGGCATAGATGTGGACGGTATATGGGAGGTTGATCCAGAGAGAATTAAAAATCAATTTAAAAACCATTTTGAAAACATTTTTAAAAGGGACGAGGAGTGCAATTGGTGTCAAAGTCTGGGAGAAACGTCAAGGATATCGGAAAACGATAAGAAAGATCTGGAAAAGGAGTTTGTAGAAACAGAGGTAAAAGAAGCCATATGGAGCTGTGGAGCCAATAAATCCCCGGGGCCGGATGGGTTTACGGTCGAATTCTTCAAGAAGTTTTGGGAGGTTCTCAAAGGCGATCTCTTGGAGGCTTTCAATGAATTTCTGAGATACAGGAAAATACCAAAAGGTGTAAACGCAGCTTTTATTACGTTGATTCCTAAAGTTCAAAACCCAATCTTTGTTAAAGATTATAGACCCATAAGTTTGATATCAAGCGTTTACAAGATAATGTCGAAGATGCTCGCTAATCGCTTAAAAAAGGTGCTCCCTAGTATCGTGGATCATTCGCAATCAGCTTTTATAAAAAAATAGATAGATTCTTGATGGTCCTTTGATTGTGAACGAGGTTTTAGAGTGGGCCAAGGTTAAGAAAAAACGAATGTTGGTGTTTAAAACTGATATAGCAAAGGCTTACGATTCAGTATCGTGGGATTATCTCGAATCCATGATGATCCAAAAAGGGTTTGGTGTCAAGTGGTGCAAATGGTTACTTGAATGTTTAAAGTCGGGTTCTTCTTCAGTTCTCGTTAATCGTTGTCCTACTTCGGAATTCTCTCTCTCAAGGGGCCTCCGTCAGGGGGACCCAATATCCCCTTTTCTCTTTACTCTTATTATGGAAGGGCTCAATAGTGCGATAAAAAAGGCGGTGCAGTGTGGTACTTTCAAAGGAGTGGCAGTGGGCGATAATAAAATTAACCTAACTCATCTTTTTTTTTGCAGATGATGCTATATTCTTTGGTGAATGGTCTGTTGAAAATGTGCTGAATTTAGTGAGAATATTATTTTGATTTCAGAAAACGGCAGGTCTTAAAGTCAATCTGGAGAAGAGCTCGCTGTTTGGAATCAGTATTGAGAGCAACATAGTTCAAGAGATGGCGATGGTGATTGGCTGTAAAGCGGACAGGTTGCCTTTTTCTTTCTTGGGGCTGCCGGTGGGGGTGAGTTCTAGTACCATGAAAGCTTGGAAACCGCTGGTGCAGAAATTCAAGAAGAAACTAAGTAAATGGAAGCAAAAGACCCTATCGATAGGGGGAAGACATACAATTGTGTGTAATGTGCTGGGCAATTTAGGTACATTCATGTTTTCTCTTTTTAAAGCTCCAATTAAAGTGATTAAAATCCTTGAAGCGTTGAGGAGACAATTTTTTTGGGGAGGAAGCACGGATCAAAAAAGGATTGCGTGGGTCAGTTGGGATAAAGTTCAAATGGATAAGGAGAAAGGAGGATTAGGAGTGGGCAGTTTGGATAATCTAAATAAAGCTTTATTAGCTAAATGGTATTGGAGATATAGAAGAGAAAGCAAGGCGCTTTGGGTTCAGGTTATAAAAAGTATCCATGGCACTGAAACGATAATGGGAGAAGGTAAAGATATAAAGACTGGATCGACATGGAGAAGAATTATAGAAGTGTTTCAGGATCTGAAAGGCAAAAATGTTGATCCTAGACAGAAGATTAAAGTCGAGGTGGGCAACGGGAAAAGCACGAGGTTTTGGACTGATTGGTGGGTGGGGGAAGGGAGTCTAAAGGAGGAATTCCGAAAAGTGTACAATCTTGATCCCCAAAAAAATGCTACGGTGGAGGAGAGATGTAAAAATAGAGGGGAAAACTGGTACAGGGGAAGGGATCTTAGAGAGGGGCGTAGTAAGGAAGAGATGGAGAGAGTTCTTCAGAAAATTGCAGGGGTCAATCTATCGGAAAAGGAGGATTGATGGGTGTGTAAGGGAGGGCCTAAGGAGATGTTCTCAGTGGCGTGGATGAAGAGTGAATTGGCTGATTCAATTCAGACGATTACCGGGAAAAACAGATGGAGTAAGTGGGTCCCAAAACGCAGCAACATTTGTATATGTAGAATGTTCAACAATAAACTTCCAGTGAAAAAGAACTTAACGACAAAAGGGGTGCAGATGGCTTCAATCGTTTGCGATCAGTGTAAAAAGGAGGAAGAAACCTTGTTTCACGTGTTATGGGGCTGTGAGAAAGCTAAACTTATATGGGCTAAAATCATGTTATGGTGGAATTTAAATGGGTGGAGCCCATTAACCCTTGAAGAGGTGATCGAAGGTTTGGAGGCCCAAGGGAAGACCAACTTAGAAAAAAGGATTTTGGTTCTGGTTGGGTTTGCTAGCTTTTTAACACTTTGGAAATCGAGAAATGAGTGGACCTTTAATAGTACTATCATCCCAGAGGATATTTTGTTTGCTAGAGTCCAAAGTGAAGTTTATCTATGGCTAGATAGTAGAGGGAAAAAAATTGTTGTTGTAGATAGGAATATTTGGCTCGAAAACCCTAGAATAACTTTGAACTCGTTGTAATCCTTGGTCTCCCTGGCGTCTTGCTAGGCGAGTTTGGTTTTTATGTTAGTTGCTTTTCAATATATATATATATATATATATATATATATATATATATATATATATATATATATATATATATATATATATATATATATATATATATATATATATATATATATATATATATATATATATATGTGTGTGTGTGTGTGTGTGTGTATATATATATATATATATATATATATATATATATACATATATATATATATATATATATATATATATATATATATATATATATATATATATATATATATATATATATATATATATATATATATATATATATATATATATATGTATGTAGATGTAGGTTCAAATACGGATTGTAAGTATCGTGCGAACGTAGGACTCAATCACGTCCATTTATGTAATAAGGATACGATCGGTATTTCCAGTAGATTTCCGAAATTGAAAATAAAATCCTTTTACGACTAATTAAGATTTACAATTTATAATCGTAACCGAAAACTGTATTATCGTGAATTCAAATTTAATTTCATAATCATGAAGTCGATCTTAAATCCCGTTTTTGTTCGTGTCAATTCCGATTTGGAAGAATTGTCCCTTATTCAATTCCGATTTTAAGCGATAGTGCGTTAATTTTTGAAGAATTATTTTTTTTGGATGCAGAGTAAGTGTTCGTATCGTATCAGAATTGTATCCAGGTATAAACTATAATCTATTATGTTTTAAATGTTTTTTAATGCTAATTTGGATGTGCGAAGTATATGAGTTTAACAATTGTTTTCTGCAACGTATGTTCATGTCGTTAGTATAAAGAAGGTCATTCTCTGAGAATGGTTGATAGTTTTAGTTGTTTATTGCCATTCTAAGAGAATGAACACAGTTGGTTGATACTTTGTATAAGAAGTTCATTATCTGAGAATGGGTGAAAGTTGTAGCTGTGTGTGTTATTATCATTCTAAGAGAATGAAGTCACTTGAGTATTTAATCAGGTGTGCTGGCATCATTAGCTACTAATACGGTAGTTTTATTGACCCACCAAATTGAGTTTATGAGCTTGGCATGAATCTTGAAAAAATGGTACCAGAAATTGCAAAAGGGTAATAAAAAATTGTTTACAAGATGAAAAGATTACGTAAAGATACAAATTAAAACTAGAGGTAAATCAATAATAAATGATGGAGATTAAACTTGATCAATGGAGACGCAAGGGGGGGGGGGGGGGGGGGGATAGATATATTTATCAGATCAAAAATGCCTTTTGAGACTTGTGAAGAGGAGTTGACTTTTATATTATGTGCAGCTTGTTTGAATTGTATGGTCAAGAGAAAAATGTTAAGCTATTGGCCAAATATCTAAAACCTCCCCAAGATGTGGGGCCACAGAATTTCCTGTGATTTTTTTGTCATAATTCTATGTTCTATATTTTATTCATTGCAGGATGAAAAAATCTGTGATTTTCTTGGTTATAATTCTATCTTCTGTTTTTTTTTTCATTGCAGGATGAAAAAATTGAACTGTGACTACGTACTTGAGCCATTATTAATGATTATGACGAGTAAGAGGGAAGTCCTAAGCTTGAATTTTTATCAATACAAGCTACACTTCATTTTTCATCTAATAAATAAACAAAAGGAATTTAGATACGTGATAAGTAAAATTGAGTCATGCTTCAAGAATATTGAAAACACTTTTTAAATGGCACTCTCTTGATTAGCCAACATACATGATCTTAAGTGTTCATGAATAATGAGTAAGTCACAGAAGAGTTGAATATATATTATTTCATATTCTCTTATTTATGTCACTCTAACAAAAATTACACCTTTTGGGTGTGATTAGATCTGCATATATTAAAGCATTTGTCAACATCAAGTGTTCTGGAATACATAGAAGACTTTAAGTGTTTGTTAATTACAGCTGTAAATATAATTATTTTTTAGGTGTTTCTTGAAGTAGAATAGAAGATCGGCTTGAAACCATGTTATGATGTTTAATATGTAATTTAGGCCACACTCAGAGAATACAAGTTCATTCTCAAAGACCTGTTATGTTGTTTAATATGTCACTTATGTCATTATTATAAAATGGCTTCGTATATGGTAACTTTATATACCATTCTCTGAGAATACACTATTAATATGTCGAATTATGGCATTGAACAACCATTATTAGTAAATATTAAACAACTTCATTCTTTGAGAATGCGTTAACAAACTACTTAATTTAACGTTAACTACTAAATAAATTATTTCTTTAATAATCAATATTATTTTAATAGCTCTTTAATTAATTCAAGTAATTGATTCTTATTCGCATAAAATGTTCTAAATGACCTTCTCATTGAAATATTTGTGCTTTAAACTCCATTTATCATCCCATAAAGCTGCATAGTTAACAATTAAAATATAATAGCGTGAATGGCCACGATTCACGAACGTAAACAAGTAAATACCCATTTAAAACAAGTACCAAAAAACTAAAATGAAAATTCAAAACCAAAATTTCAGAATATACAAAATTACAAACCATACATATTACTTTTTCCATTTACTTTATAATTTAATTATCTTATGAACGTCATTCGTTGACGTTACCCACCCATAATATGAACACTAATATGTGAATTTTTTTGAAAACTCAAGTAGCCATGGCTGATTTCTTCGAGGCTTTGCCGGAAGGTTTCGTAGCTGAAGCATTGGGACATTCATTCTTCGAGAATGGTTTGATAACAAACTACTTTATTCTTTAAGAATGATTTGTTAACAAACTATTTCATTCTCCGAGAATGCTTTGTTAACAGAATACTTCATTCACAAAACTTGAACATTGGAAGTTCTCCTTCAATCGAGAATGGTTTGATAACAAACTATTTCATTCTTCGAGAATGCTTTGTTCACAAATCAATTTTTTATTTGTAGTGTATTTAAATTGGAAGTTCTCCTTCAATCGCAAGCTCGTTCTTTCTTTTGGCATCTTTTCTTCTGGAAGATTTTTTTTCTCGTAGTTCTCATTGAACGTTAAAGAATGAGGATTAATATGCGACTGTGTGAATCTGTAATTGTTATTAACGGTTAATAATCGTGTCCCGAGATCTTAGCTTCTTCTAGTTTTAAACGTAATCCTTTCCTTAGTTATAGGCATAACAATTTTACATATATACCCTTGAACGACCGTGTTTAGAAAAACCGTATTATTATTTTGTTTTTATTTACAGAAATACCATCATGATCACAGCCACTCATTTTTTTAATCTAAGGGTCTAAGAATGGTCTTACAATCACACAATATTTATCATTCTTATTCTATGTATGTATATGTATATATACACACATATATATATATATATATATATATATATATATATATATATACATATATATATATATATATATATATATATATATATATATATATGTATATATATATATATATATATATATATATATATATATATATATATATATGTATATATACATATATATATATATATATATATATATATATATATATATATATACATATATATATATATATATATATATATATATATATATATATATATACATATATATAATATATATATATATATATATATATAATATATATATATATATATATATATATATATATATATATATATATATATAGAACCTTCTCTCAATAATAAAAACAACGGATCTGCAACTAAAAGAGATACAAAAAGAAAGTGTAAACCAAGAGAAAGAAGGTGATGCGGAGGAAATAATGGAAGAAGAGAGACACGATAATTTCCAAATCGTAAGTAAATACCAGAAAGAAAGGAGAATTACTCGAAGTCAAACAAAACAAATAATAAACAAGGAGGTGAATCGGTTACGCGAAGCTATATGTTCAAGCCAAGACGAGCAA
Source organism: Cichorium intybus (assembly GCA_023525715.1). Taxonomy (NCBI): domain Eukaryota; kingdom Viridiplantae; phylum Streptophyta; class Magnoliopsida; order Asterales; family Asteraceae; genus Cichorium; species Cichorium intybus. The sequence continues at coordinate 77,289,932 of CM042015.1, forward strand.
TCTTCAGTTAGTGCCGGTATCTCACAAAGGATGGATGAAGTGGGTTACCTCTGTGGCTTCAAAAGGGCAAATGGAAACAGAAACAACGGGAAGATTAAGGAGACGGGAGCTAAAAAAGGTAATACATGAACTGTCTCTCCTTAAATGTAAATGGGTTAGGCAAAGGAGATTACAAAGTAAACTGGATCAGAAATTTAATCTTGAGTCATAAAATCGGATTTGTGGGTATCCAAGAGTCGAAAAGAAAGTCTATATCTGATATGCTGGCTAAAAGTTTGTGGGGTAGTTCTGATTTCGATTTCATTTATAAGGAAAGTGTCGGTCATGGAGGGTGATTGGTGAGCATTTGGAACAAAAACCTTTTTTCCAAATCTTTTGCTATAGTTAGAGATGATTGCTTGATCGCTCAGGGGAAATGGTTGGATAATAATGTCGACATTGTGTTCATAAACGTGTATGAGAGTCAGGATCCTAAAAGAAGAGAAGATCTATGGAATTTTATTAGTGGTTTTTTAAACGGGTGGTCAGGAGTCTCGGTCATTTTTGGAGATTTTAATGATGTAAGACACGAGAATGAAAGAAGGGGGTCGGTCTTGAATCAAAAAGCCGCAGAGAATTTTAACGACTTCATCAGAAACAACAACCTGGTGGATGTGAAGATGGGTGGGACGGATTTTACGTGGTCAAAAGGGGGGGGGGGTCTAAGCATTCAAAGCTGGATCGATTCCTTGTCAGTGATAATTTTGGTAACAAATGGCCAGATTTTGAAGTCTTCTGTGATGTCCGGTTATACTCGGATCATAAACCGCTAATTTTAAAGCAAATCAAGAGGTCCTACGGAAACATTCCCTTCAAGTTCTTCAATTCTTGGTTAGAAGATATAGATGTTGAGAAGATCGTGATAAAGACCTGGAAGGATTTTTCTATAGAAGGACAACACTTAAAACTGTTTGTTCTTATGCAAAAACTCAAGGCGGTCAAAGAGAGTCTTAAAACATGGGAGAATCAAAAAAGAAGGACTACAGAAGAAGAAAAAAAGGGGTGGCTCCACAGAATTGAGATGATTGATAAGAAGTTAGAGGAAGGGCCCATTACTGAACAGATGCTGGTGGAAAGATTGGATATTTCTAAAAAGATTTTTCAGAAGGAAAAAAAATACCAGGAAGATATCGCTCAGAAAAATAAAAACAGATGGTGCCTCGAAGGAGACGAAAACTCTGCTTTATTTCACAAAAAGATTAACAAGAAGAAACATATAAACAACATCAAAGGAATTCAAATTGACGGTAGATGGGAGGTTGAGCCAACAAAAGTCAAAGACCATTGCAAGAAATACTTTGAAGAAATTTTTAAAAAGGACGAGGAATGCAATTGGAGTCAAGATCTTGGATTAACAACAAAAATCTCGGAAGACGATAAGATTAATTTGTAAAAATATTTTGAAGAAAACGAATTGAAGGAAGTTGTATGGAGCTGTGGTAACAACAAATCTCCGGGTCCCGATGGTTTCACAGTGGAATTTTTTAAGAAGTTTTGGGAAATAACTAAAACCGACATTCTAGAAGCTGTTAATGAATTTGCGAGAAATCCGAAGATCCCTAAAGGGGTGAATGCGGCTTTTATTACCTTGATCCCTAAGGTAATGAATCCCCATTCTGTTAAGGAGTATAGACCCATTAGTCTCATTTCAAGCATATACAAAATTCTGACCAAATTGTTAGCTAATAGATTGAAACGGGTGCTACCAAAGATAATTGGAAGGACTCAATCCGCGTTTGTGAAGGACAGACAAATATTGGATGGCCCGTTGGTAGTGAATGAGGTGATAGGCTGGGCTAAAGTCAGGAAAAAAGATATGATTATTTTTAAAACAGATATTGCAAAGGCTTATGATTCGGTCTCCTGGGATTACCTAAACTCTATGATGATACAAAAGGGTTTTGGATGGAAATGGAGAAAGTGGGTGTTGGAGTGTTTACGATCGGGAACGTCGTCTGTGTTGGTCAATGCCAGTCCTTCTACCGAATTCTCTCTCTCTCTCGTGGTCTTAGACAGGGGGACCCTTTGTCCCCGTTTCTTTTTACCCTAATTATGGAAGGTTTAAATCATGCGATTAACAAAGCTGTCGAAAATGGAGGTTACAAAGGAATTCAAGTGGGAACAAACAACATGCCGTTAACCCATCTTTTCTTTGCAGATGATGCGATTTTCTTTGGGGAGTGGTCTGTAGAGAATGTCTTAAATCTAATCCGTGTGTTATATTGTTTTCAGAAAGCCGCAGGTTTAAAAGTTAATTTTGAAAAAAGCGCTATTACTGGAATTGGTACGAATCAGATCTCGATTGAAGTGTTGGCCGTGATTTTAGGGTGCAAAGTGGAGAGACTGCCGACAACTTTCTTAGGTATGCCGATAGGGGTGAATATGGGTTATACAAAACCGTGGGATCAATTGGTGGACAGGTTCAAAAGGAAACTCTCTACATGGAAGGTGAAGACCCTATCTATCGGAGGAAGGCTAACTATTACTCGAAATGTGCTTGGAAGTATGGGAAATTACTTATTGTCTCTTTACAAGGTTCCGAAGAAAGTGCTTAGAGTTTTAGAAGGTTTACGTATGAGATTTTTCTGGGGTGGTAGAAGTGAAGAAAAGAAGATACACCGGGTGAAGTGGAGTCAAGTGATCAAAGATAGGGATGAAGGGGGGCTGGGTATAGGGGCGCTAGAAGATCTGAATCATGCATTGTTGACTAAATGGTGTTGGAGATTCAAAAATGAAAAGGAGGCGTTGTGGAATCAGATTATAAGAAGTATTCATGGCAATCACACGGATACTTTAGAACACGTGGAGATAAAATCGGGACATACATGGAAGAGGATCATGAAAGTTTGGAAGGACCTAAGACCGTGGAAGATGGATCCAAGGGAGCTGCTTAAAAAAGAAGTAGGAAATGGGGAAAATACTTTATTTTGGAGGGATTGGTGGATTGGAGAAGAGGTGTTACAAAAAACATTCCCAAGATTATTCCAAAAAGAAACAAATAAAAACTGTTTGGTCGCCAATAGATGGAAGTTGGAGAACGCAGAAGAGAACTGGAACATTAATTATAGAGATGGCAGAACAAAGGAGGAGCTGAACATTCTTAAAACAAGCGTGGAAAACATTTCCTTGTCAAATAAACAGGACACATGGAAATGTATTGGAGGCCCTAAAGAGACGTTTGCTGTGAGCTGGTTCCGGAAGGAGCTTACAAAGAAAAAATATCAACATACCGGGGAAAAAACTTGTTGGAACAAATGGGCTCCGATAAAGACTAACATCTTAGTATGGAAATGTCTTAAAAATAGAATAGCCGTGAAGGAAGTTCTTAATGCCATGGGGATAAGTACAAATTCAAACCAATGTGCAGTTTGTAACTCGGGGGCTGAATCGGTAATTCACACGTTTCTGGATTGCTGTTTAGCGGTGCAGGTGTGGGGAAAGATTAAATCGTGGTGGGGATTTGTGTTGCGGGATACGCAAAGTTTAGACGAGGTCTTAAAAGGGATGCGTGCTGCTGCAACAAACAAGATCCAAGAGAAAGTATTGGAGCTGATTGGTTTTGCAACAATCCAATCGTTATGGAGAAATAGAAATGGGTGTCTCTACGAAAACAACCCGAGAACCGCGGAAGAAATAGTGGTGCAGATACAAAGTGAAGTATTACTTTGGATAAAAAATCGCTCAAAGAAAGTGGAGGTCGATTCCGTTAATTGGTTGACTAAGCCTAGTTTAGCGTTTATGATATGTAATTGAATGTAATTGAGTGTTTCCCGTTTTAGGTAGTGTTGTACTTTAGGGCGCCTTAGTGTCTTGCTAAGGTATTGCTCTTGTGTTTTAATATATGTTGCCTTTTCAAAAAAAAAAAAAAAAATAAAATAAAAAATATATATATATATATATATATATATATATATATATATATATATATATATATATATATGTATGTATATGTATATATATATATATATATATATATATATATATATATATGTATATGTATATATATATATATATATATATATATATATATATATATATATATATATATATATATATATATATATATATATATATATATATATATATATGTATGTATGGATAGAGGCGAGGGCGAAGAAGATTGTGATGGAAAGTGAATTTTGGATTTCTAACCCTAGAATAGCTTTTCATTCTTTGTAATTTGACTGATGTGGTCCACCTTGTATATTGCTAGGTGGACGAGTTTTATTTTATAATTATAGTTACTTTTTCAAAAAAAAAAAAATATATATATATATATATATATATATATATATATATATATATATATATATATATATATATATACACACACACACACATATATATATATATATATATATATATATATATATATATATATATATATATATATATATATATATATATATATATATATATATATATATATATATATATATATATATATATATATATAAAACGAGTGCACATGGACACAGGACCTTGGTGCTACAACAAGGATTTCAGTCAGTGAATGTATCGAGTTGGAAAAACCGGTGGATGAGAATGAACTTAAAGATGCCACTTGGAGCTGTGGGTTAAACAAGTCACCCGGACCAGACGGTTTCACAATCGAATTTTACAAACGTTATTGGGATCTCCTGAAGAGTGATATGCTCGATGCCTTTAATGATTTTATGGATAATCCTAAATTGCCTAAAAGAGTGAACACATCCTTCATCAGTCTAATCCCCAAAAACCAAAATCCGACCCAAATGAAAGATTTTCGTCCTATTAGTCTGATTTCAAGCATCTATAAAATCCTCTCTAAGTTGCTCGCAAATAGATTGAAAAAAATGCTTCCAAAAATCGTGGACAAGACCCAGTCGGCTTTCATTAAAAGCAGACAAATCCTCGATGGGCCCTTAATCGCTAACGAAGTCATTGATTGGGCTAGAAGGGAAAGAAAAAGAATGTTTATTTTTAAATCAGACATAGCCAAAGCCTATGATTCAGTCTCGTGGTCATACCTTGACTCGATGTTGTCCCAAAAAGGTTTCGGATACAAATGGAGAAAATGGATCAAGGAGTGTTTGAGATCAGGAACTTCTTCTATTATAGTTAACGGGAGCCCTTCTACTGAATTTTCGCCCCAAAGAGGTCTACGCCAAGGAGACCCGATTGCCCCCTTTTTGTTCACTCTTATCATGGAAGGATTAAACTCAGCTTTAAAAATTGCCTCTGAAAATGGTTCTTATAAAGGAATTCAAGTAGGAAATGATCAAATTTTACTCACTCACTCCTTTTTTGCAAATGACTCAATGTTCTTCGGGGAGTGGTCTGTCGAAAACATTCTAAACCTGGTGCGAATCTTGTTTTGTTTCCAAAAATCTACAGGGCTAGGTGTTAACATGGAGAAAAGCAAGCTTTATGGCATTGGCACGAGTTCTAACGAAGTGAAGGATATGGCACTCATCATCGGTTGTAATTCTGAGAAATTACCTACTAATTTCTTGGGATTACCAATTGGCTTTATGATGCGATCTAAAAAACCATGGAAAGAGTTGATAGAAAGATTTAAAAAAAGATTAAGTAAGTGGAAGATCAAGACCTTGTCGTATGGGGGGAGACATACGTTGACTTCAAATGTATTGGGGACGCTTGGCAACTTCCTGTTTTCTTTATGTAGAGTTCCTAAAGGAGTCCTTCGAGAGCTAGAAAGCATCAGGCGTAAATTCTTCTGGGGTGGAGATAATGAGAAGACAAGAATCCCTTGGGTTAAATGGAAAGAAGTGATCGCAGACAAGGAAAAAGGGGGCCTGGGGATTGGATCTATGGACACGCTTAATAAAGCACTCTTAGCTAAATGGCTATGGCGATACAAATTAGAAGAAAACGCTTTGTGTGTCAATATTGTGAACAGTATTCATGGAAAGTTAAGCTTACTGGATGACAAAGATAGAATCAAGAAAGAAAGTGTTTGGAGACAAATAGTGAAGACCTGGGATGATTTGAAGACTATAGACCTTGATCCTAGAAGACTTATCAAGAGAAAGATTGGAAAAGGGAATAATACAAACATGTGGTCGGATTGGTGGATTGGAGAAGGCCCTCTTGCGCTAAAGTACAATAGAATCTATAACTTAAACCCAACAAAAACGAAACAGTTCTTGAGTGGTTTACTAGGGGCGAAACGGACAACAGATGGAAACACAACATTAGAGATGGTAGATCTAAGGAGGAATTAGAAGACCTAAACTCCCTTATGGCTAGTACGATCCTAAACAACAAAGAAGACTGTTGGAGCTGGCCAAATGCCCCAAATGATTGCTTTTCGGTGTCCTGGATGAGGAAGAAAATTGTTGAAAAATAAAATCTGGGAAAACAATTTTGAGTTCATAATAACACACTGTATGAGTAAGAATGGCAGTCAGCCGAGTCAACGAGTACAATGCCCTAGAATGCCATTCCACGGCCTGAAACGGGCTAAAACGCGACTAATGGCCTAGTCCATACTTAAACATACACAGGGTATTATGACCTTACAATATTATGCTCAAAATTTATTTTTCCAAATTCTAATTTTTCGAAAGGTTTCTTTTCGAGTCAAATTCTGTCCCCTTTTTTTTATGGTATCAGAGCCATGATTTCAAAGCCTTTGATGCATTCAACACTTTAAAACAAAATGAATATATTGAAAGTATTCAATAAAAGCAATGAAAATTCTATTAAAAATCAATTAATAGAAGAATATGAAGTTCCAAAAAATTTAGATCTACTTAATAAATGGACAATTCCGAAAATACATCCTAAAGTAATATATGAATTAGGAACATTTGAACAAATAGGATTTACTCATACAGTAAAAACAACTAAAGAAAATTGAACTTTAAATCAAGAAGAAATGATTATAAAGCTATTAACGGCACATGATATTAATAGATATCAAAATCAGAAATATAATTACCTGCATATAGGTCTAGTACAAATTGGTTTTAAACCCCTAACTTTACAGGGTTTACCTGAAAGCTTTTTAGCAGTTCTGAGAGATGCTCGAAATTTAGATTATAAAAAGTCTCTAATAGGTATAATACAATCTAGTTTGGCTCATGGTCCAGTGTATTTTAATGTTTATCCTAACCTACAATTATCATTATCTGATGTTAATATATTAGACGCTTTAACTTTAAATGTCAAAACACATGGTTATAATTACATGCCAGGATCAGAATTGATATGTGTATGTTATAGGATTTATTATAAACCATTATTTACTATGAACCCTAGATGTAAAAGAATTAATAAATCAATTAATGAAACTATACTAATAGAAAGTAATTTTGATATGTCTAAAATTACAAAGAGAAGAGCTATAAAATGGGATGAACTAGAATTTCTTGAAAGTTGGATAATAGAAGGAGTAGTTCCTCCACCACCAATAACCCAACATAATTTAACAGATATTATTCAAACAATAGAGGGAAATATAAAAATTGAATTTGAAAAACCAACATCATTAATAAAAAGATGTCATTCAAATAGGTCTAATTATTCTTATATCTCACCTATAGATTATAAAATTGAAATGCCTTCTAGGGCATCTACATCCGAAATAGATGAGAAAATAAAAAATTTAAATATAAAAAACAATATTGTTTTTCAAGAGGAAGATCCTACTCTTTCTGAAATGGATTTTCCGACAACTAAGATTTAGAATATAAAATGGAACAGAAAATAGATTTTAGTCCTGGATCACAAACCAGAAGACTAATAAGTGAAGAATTTTATAGTAATAAATGGATAACATTCCAAAAATGGTTTTTTGAAGAATTTACTTCTAAACAATTAGAAATTTTACAAAATCAATTTTATAACTTTTTAAGCTCAATAAATAAAATTGGATTTTTTGCCCCATGGTTTTTAGAAAAATATATTTATGAACAAAAAGGCACTATAAATGCTCTTGAAAGAATATATCATATAAGTGACGACCAATATGTAAAAGGTATATTTCCACCACAACAACCATTTTTTTATTGAAAAAGATGGTATTAAAATAAAATTCTCATCTTTTCAAAAACTTTTTACAAGTAATTCGGTTATAGTAACAGATCATATAAATGCTCTAGTTCAACAGTTAAATTTTAACAATTTATGTTCAAATATAATGAATGAACAAATGATTTCTTTAAACGAAAAAGTAGATAAAGTAATATCACAGTTACAAATAAATGATACAAAAAATAAAAATGAAGAAAGTAAAATATCAAACAAGAATCTAATAACAGCAACCATACAGCCACCCCCACAAATTGATAATTTTAAACTTAAAAATTATAAAGACATTGAAGATATACTATCAAAGAAATTTGAAAAATTAAATATAAATACAATTAACAAAAGTAATACAGAAAACAGTGAAAGTGAACAAGAAACAAAAGATAATATGGAGATCACTAAGATTGGATCTTATGATAGTAAATTTGCTAGAAAACCAGTTCAAAGGATGTATTATTATCCTAAACCAAGTCCTCAGGATGTCCTGCATGAAGAAAGAGAATATGAATTCAGTAATAGTTATAATGGAAAAAACATTTATGAATGGAATATAGATGGATTTACTGAAAAGCAAATTTATAATACTGTACATATAATGTTAATGTATAGCACAATAGCTAAACAAACTGGAAATGATGATATAAAAGTAGCAAAAATGTTAGTTGCAGGGTTTACTGGACAACTAAAAGGATGGTGGGATAATTATTTAACCACCACCCAACAACAATTAATATATAATAGTGTTACGAAATTAGAAGGAGATAATGAAGTCCCCAGTGCATTATATACTTTAACTTGTACAATCATAGAACATTTTACTGGAAGATGGACTGATAATTCTGAACATATAAGAGTTTTATTAAATGGATTAAAATGTAGAACTTTAACATCATTTAGATGGTATAAGGATACTTTTCTTAACAGAGTAATGGAATTACCAGATTGTAATAGTCCTTATTGGAAAGCTAAATTTATAGACGAATTACCTAATTTATTTGCAGAAAGAATAAGAAAACAATTAAGAGGGAATAGTCCTACAATTTTATATGAAGATCTTACCTATGGAAGATTAATAGGAACATGTATCCAAGAAGGATTATCTTTATGTAATGAAATAAAATTAAATCATCAAATTAAAAGCCAACATCTTAATGAGAAAAGACAATTAGGAGAATTTTGTGAACAATTTGGAATGGATATGAATCTTAAAAATTCTAATAAAAAATCTAAAATAGGAAAATATCCTGAAGACAGAAAATATAAAAGAACTAAGAAAAAGAATTTTAGAAAACAAAAAAGAGAAGAAAATTCTAAAAGTAATAAAAAATATTTAAATCTCATAAGAATATTAAATGTTACAAATGTGGAAAAACTGGTCATTATGCTAATAAATGTAAAATGAAAAATAAAGAGAAGATAAAAAAGAAAATTAATAACTTAGATTTAGATGATAATACTAAACAAAAATTTATTAGTCTAATGGAAGACACAGAATCAGATAGTTCAGAAAACTACTCAGAAAATTATTATGATAAAGACATTACTTCAAGTGAAGATGAGTGTAATTGTATTACTAAAATAGAATCCGACAATAATAAGTTTGAAGATGAAATATATTTAATTGAATCACAATTCCAAAATAATTTACAAATTAATATGATTAGTAATGATATTGAAAGATTACTCAAAGAAATATCAGATGATAAAATTAGAAATCAAATTATAAACAAACTACAAACTACTGATAAAGGAAAACAAGTAGTTAATGAAGAACCTTATTCCATGAAAAAATTAGATCAAATGTTAAAAGAAAGAAGAAATATTAAACCTACCTTTGATTTAATAACAGTTTGAGATTTAAATAAAGAAATCACTAATTTAAAATTAGAAATTGAAAATTTGAAAAAACATTCTATAATCCAAGATAATAGAATAACTAAGCTTGAAAAAAGACCCATTACAGAATCATATACCGATGAAAATCCTAGTAATGAAAATTTATTCCTACAATCAATAGAAAAGGTAATTTTTAGAAAATGGTATGTAAAAATCAATCTTTTAATAGGTTATAATTACAAAAAAGAATTTACTGCATTAATAGATAGTGGGGCAGATATGAACTGTATAAGGGAAGGAATAATTCATATTAAATATTTTCAAAAAACTTCAAATAAATTAAATGGAGTTTCAGGAGAGGATTTAGATATCACATATAAATTAACAAATGCAAAAATATGCACAAATGGTATATGTTTACCAGTTCATTTTACTATTGTAAAGAATATGAGCAATGAAATGATTTTAGGAAATCCATTTTTAGAAATGATATTACCCTTCTTAACTGATAAAGAGAAAATTATAGAATTATACGAAGGACGAATAATAAGTTTTCCTTTTATAAGTCCCCCCAAATTATTTGGGTAGATGAAATTAAAAACCAATTAATAGCAAAGTTAAATCAAATCAATTATATAAAAGAAGAAATTAATATCTATACTATAGAAGATACCCTTAAAAATCCTAAATTACAGGATAAGATTAAAATATTACAAAATCAATTTTCAAATAACATTTGTAATAATCATCCAAATGCCTTTTGGGATAGGAAATAACATATGGTAAATTTACCATATGAAGAAACTTTTAACGAAAAGGATATCCCAACAAAAGCAAGGCCATGCCAAATGAATTCAAATTATTTAGAAATTTGTAAAAAAGAAATACAATCTCTTTTAGATAAAAGATTAATAAGACCTTCTAAATCACCATGGTCATGTACAACTTTTTATGTCAACAAAAATGCAGAAAAGGAAAGAGGAGTTCCTAGACTTGTAATTAATTATAAACCATTAAATAAAGTTTTGAAATGGATTAGATATCCTATTCCTAATAAAAAAGATTTACTTGATAGATTATATGATGCTATTATATTTTCTAAATTTGATTTAAAATCAGGATATTGGCAAATTCAAATCACAGAGAATGATAGATATAAAACAGCTTTTAATGTCCCATTTGGGCAATATGAATGGAATGTCATGCCATTCGGATTAAAAAATGCACCCACTGAATTTCAGAATATAATGAATGACATTTTTTATCCTTATAGAAATTTTATAATAGTTTACATAGACGATATTTTAGGTTTTTCTAAAAACATTGAACAACATTTTCAACATCTTAAAATATTTGAACAAATAATCATAAAAAATGGTTTAGTTATATCTCAACCAAAAATGTTTTTATTTCAAATAAACGTAAGATTCTTAGGTCATAATATAGAAAAAGGAAGTATTATTCCAATTGATAGGAGTATTGAATTTGCCTCTAAATTCCCTGATAAAATAACAGACAAAACACAATTACAAAGGTTTTTAGGAAGCCTAAATTATATATCTCAATTTTATAAAAATCTATCAGAAGATACAGCTATTTTATATTAAAGACTTAAAAAAAATCCACCTCAATGGAGTAAAAAACATACTGACGCGGTAAAAAGGATCAAAGAAAAAGTTAAAACTTTGCCTTGCTTATCTTTAGCTAATCCCAATTGGGATAAGACTCTTGAAACAGATGCCTCTGAAATAGGTTATGGAGGAATTCTAAAACAAACCAGCCCAGAATCTAAAAAAGAATATTTAATAAGATTTTATTCTAGAAAATGGAATCCAGCACAAAAGAATTATTCAACTACTGCCAAAGAGATATTGTCTTTGGTAAAATGCATCTTAAAATTTCAAGATGATTTATACAATCAACATTTTATTGTAAAAACAGATTGTCAAGCAGCTAAATTCATTCTTAATAAAGATTTTAAACACGATGTTTCTAAACAAATGTTTGCAAGATGGCAAGCTAATTTAGCTTGTTTCGATTTTGAAGTTCAATACAAAAAAGGAGTAGATAATAATTTACCTGATTTTTTAACAAGAGAGTATTTACAATGAGTACGGAATCAGATAAATCGGATAATTCTACTATCCAAATGAGCCTCGATGAAATTGAAGCTATGGATCTTCAAATGAATTTTGGTCCCATTTCAAATAAATTTGAAGTAGGTGAATCAAGTGAACCTAGCAATTCTAAAACTAAAGAAGATTTTTTAAATAAATGGAGAGTTTATATTAAGGGAGAAGTATTTTATTTAGAAGATAGAGAATATTTGAACCATTTATTAAAAGAAAATGGAAAAGCAATAAAAAATAGTAACCGCCAATTAATGAGGTTTATAATGTGGGATCTACAAGAAATTGAGGAATACTCCCCAACATTTTATAGAATGTTTTCCATGGTTATAAATTCAGAAATAAAATCTTTAGAAAGAATTTTAAATTGTACGACAATTTTATGCAGGAACAATAACTGATTCCAAATTACAGGTAAAAGACAATGTATATGTTTATATGTTAAAACATGTAGAGAGAGGATTCAAGCAAAAGAAGAAAATAAGAGCTGTAATCACAGCAAGAGAAATAGAAGAATATAAGAATTCTATACAGTTCTTTAGAAAATTCATTCATCAAACTACTTGTTAGCTTTTAAAACTTATAAATAAAGAGATATATTTTCATATTTATATCTTACAGGAATGATTTCTCGTGACAGAGGAAGAGGAAGAGGCCAGTACCCTCATATGGGACAAGGTAGAGGAAATTTTCCTCCATTACCTTATCACAGTAAAAGTGGCAGTAATACTGCATCTTCATCATCTTCCTCAATTAAACAGGATGATCCATTATATGGAGAATTTATGGAATTCTTAAAAACAAAGAGAGGTGAAACCAGTAATACTGGCAATTCATATGCAAATACTGTAATAACAGAAGAACCAGATGATTCAAAGGATTATTATAGAAATCCACATCAAGAATTAATATTAATTATTGAAGAAAAAGATATAATGAGATATTTTGATGCCAATAATGATGATTGGTTACTTATGTCCAGATATTTGGATACTGCTTCATATTCAGCTGGATCTTATAAACAAAGATCATATTATGAAAATATTTTAAAGGCCACAGAATCTTGTGAAATATCACATTTTTATCCGGCCAATTCGAATCAAGTTTATAACTTCAGCAAAATTATAATAAAAAGGTTATAACAGCAGAAGATTGGGGAATAAGTACCCTGAAAGAAAAAGAGTTTATACACCCTGAACAAAGAATCCCTGTGAAATTTAATTATTGGGATTATGTTGAAAGCTTTTATAAAGTATTCTTATATGAAAATCCAAAAAGAAAACATTCTTGGTTTATAAAAGTGTGTTCCAAAGTGTATAATAAAGATATTCCTAATTGGTTTTTGAAATGGTGGATATCATATGGTCCGTCAATAGAAATTCTTCCAGAACCATTCAAGTCATTATATGAGGAATGGGTAAAAATTTCACCTCGATTAATAAACGATATCACCAAATATAGTGGTGGACAACAACATTTACCTTCGTACCATTTTTTCACTGAATTTTCAATCCCATAGATCTGGAAATGGATCCCTGAAGTTGATTATACCACTCAACAATTCCCTTCGATTCAAAGAATTTTCCTTACAAAATTTTGGCCCAAGATGATTGCAAAAAATCATAAAACTGGAGAAATGCACTCAACAGAAGTAATTGATCAAATCAAAGAAACACTAAAGAAGTATACTTCCCAAAAAGAATTCCGGAAAAAACAAGCTAAAAAGGAACCCCTACAGCAAATTGCTGAACAACTAAAGAGCCAGTATCATAAGGACCCAACAGATCAAGAAATTCTTAAGGAATACATTCATCAAATGAAGACTGTCATTATGCAGCATGCAGAAAAGATAAAAGGACACTCAGATAATGAATCTATGACCTCTGTTGATAGTGAAAATCAATTTCATATGCTGAGTGGAGAATCCCAGCCAATTGATGAAGAACTCCCTACAATTCCTATTGAAGATCTTTTCACCGAAATGGAAGCTACTCTGTTCAAAGAATCTCAATCATCCAAGAATAAAGACAAAATTCCGTAAACCATCCCACAGCCCATGATTGAATATGGTGCATGATTGAAGATGGTGGTCCCCTCCATTCACAAGAACCGCAGAAGTCGCGAATCTTCTTTAATAAAGTTAATAATTTATCGTACTATTGTCGGCCAATGTATCCAACCTCAATAATTTTATAGAATAGAATTTATAGTTGTCTGAAATCCGAGCTTATAAAAGGAAAAGCTTGATAATGTTTAGAAGGAGACCTTAGAAAATAACTTCTCTCTTATCTCTTATTCCCTCACTCACTCATCTTGTATGATACCTTCTGTAATAAAAGTCTGCTATTTCAAGTCTGCTCGCATATTTTGTAAGTTTCATCTTCATACTTTATTTTCTGTATTTTAACGCCTTAATGCAAGGCTAAATTTTTGTATGTGTTGAATCCATCATGGCTTGAACATTATGGTAAAAAAAAGGGACAGAATTTGACTCGAAAAGAAACCTTTCGAAAAATTAGAATTTGGAAAAATAAATTTTGAGCATAATATTGTAAGGTCATAATACCCAGTGTATGTTTAAGTATGGACTAGGCAATTAGTTGCGTTTTAGCCCGTTTCAAGCCGTGGAATGGCATTCTAGGGCATTGTACTCGTTGACTCGGCTGACTGCCATTCTTACTCATACAGTGTGTTATTATGAACTCAAAATTGTTTTCCCAGATTTTATTTTACTGGTCAGATTCTGTCAATATTTTTGTCAATATTTAATTTCTGTCAATCGATCCTTTTCTTTATATATATATATATATATATATATATATATATATATATATATATATATATATATAAATATATATAAATATATATATATATATATATATATATATATATATATATATATATATACACATATATACATACATACATATGGATATATATATATATATATATATATATATATATATATATATATATAGATATATATATATATACATATATATATATATATATATATATATATATATCCATATATATATATATATATATATATATATATATATATATATATATATATATATATATATATATATATATCCATATATATATATATATATATATATATATATATATATATATATACACATATATATATATATATATATATATATATATATATATATATATATATATATATATATATATATCCATATATATATATATATATACATACATACATACATATATATATATATATATATATATATATATATATATATATATATATATATATATATATATATATATATATATATGTATCTATATATCTATATATATATATATATATATATATATATATATATATATATATATATATATATATATATATATATATATATATATATATATATATATATATATATAATAAGACCAACCAAGAAGAAGTAAGTGGGGTTACATTCCAAAGAGGGGGTTTGAGATAAAATGACAATGTTGTGATTTTGTATTATTTGTTGATGATCCAACATATGCTAAATTTGTTATATATAAAGAACTTTGGAAAAGAGTTATGTAAGAAGAAATCAAATGTCATCGTCAGGAATGAAACTTGCAAGCTAGGTGAACTTCCAAAGAAAATAAAGGAATCAAACTTATTTCACTATGATGGAATGATACATAAACATACGGCTAGATTGGTGGCATGCATATATGTGCAAGAGCATAGGATTGATTTCGAAGAAACATTTTTAGTGGTTTCAAGATTTGAAATAGTGAGAGTTATTCTTGCATTGGCTAAACATATTTAATGGAAAAGTTTTCAGTTTCATGTGAGGTCTAGATTCTTAATGAGGAGTTAAAACAAAAAGTTTATGTGAACATCCAAAATTTTTTGAAGTTCTTAGAAAGGAGCACAAAGTATACAAGTTTCAGAAAACTCTATATAGCTTAAAATAACCCCTCGAGCTTGGTGCGAGAAAATAGATGAATATTTCATTGAAAAATGTTTGAAAGAACACAAAATGAGCCAATGTTATATGGCAAATGACAAGGAATTAAATGTATTGTGTTGGTAAGTTTGTATATAGATAACATGAGTTACATAGGTTCAACGATACAATGTATTTCTGAATTTAAATATGCCATGATGAATGAGTTTAAATTTTTAGACTTGGGGGAAATGAGCTTCTTTTGTGGTCTTCAAGTTGGAGATAACAAAGAATGGTATATTTTTATCCCAACAGAAGTATGCATTAGATATTTTGAAGTAATTTAACATGATAGGATGCAAGACACTATAATCACCCTTGAATAAGAGTGATAAGTTAACAATTGACGATGATACAATGGTTAGAAAATGCAAGAAAGTTCAAAATTCTTGCCTCACGATTGATATATCTTACTCATGAAAGGCCAAATTTGGAATATGGTGTTGGTTTTGTATCAAGGTTCATGTATTTTCCAATAAAGCAACACATTAGAGCCATAAAGAGGGTTCTTAGATATTATTGGTACAACTTCTTATGGAATTTGGTTGTTAGGAAATGGAATTTGAATCCAATTCCATATTACGTTTGGTTGACAAGAAGTAGAATTGGAATCCATGTAAATGATAAATTTGCCCTTATTGATTTTTGCATAATTTTACTCTGTTTTATAACTTATTGCTAGTTGTAGCTGGTGTTGATGGATGGTGGCGGTGGAGGTGGTGGTGGTGGGTGGCGATGATAGTGAGTAGTGGTGGTGGTGATAGTTAGTGGTGTGTGGTGGCGATGGTGGTGGTGGTGGGTAGCGGTGGGTGGTGGAGGTAGTAGTGGTAGGTGGCGGTAGTTGTTGGATCTACATGCTCGAGAATCATTTTAGAATGATGTTTGCCAATAACATATGATCTTATAGGGTCACACCTTAAGCAAGTTGGCATATATTGAATATTTATTATTAATATGATAATTAATAAATAATCAACTTTTGTATTTAATTAGAGAATAATTATTGTTTATGAAAATAATAATTAAAAATGAATAAACTAGTTATTATATCATATGGTATGATATGTTAAGCCATGCACAAGTTTTTGGACACTTTGGATTCCATTAACTTATACATGATACATTAGTTTATTAAAGTAGTATGTTGGACACATCATTTTGTCCCTTTCCTTCATGTTGGCCGAAATTTCATAATGGGAAGCAATGTTGCTTGTCAACCTTCCTCTTACACAACCCATGCTTCTTACATGCCATCACTTTGCCTTTATTGGAGGTATGGGTTTAGGTCTCAAGTGTGAGTATATAAGAGACTGTAAGACCAAAAAATAAGCTAGTTTTTTCCTCTCACCTCCTTGAAACCGTCGACTTTCTTTCTCTCCCACTCTTGCTTTTCTTTTGAAGCTAGTTGCAAGTTTAAGTAGGTTTGAAGTGCTTCTCCTTTAGTGTTTAATTGTGTTAAGCACTTAAAGGCTTAGGAAGTCACAAATACAAAAGGGATCTAGCATTCCTTTGTGCCTTATTCTTGTTGGTGGATACATTATATAGAAACTATTTCTTGAGTTTTTTTGTCATCTTTATTAACTACCCAAAACCAAGTGGGATCAAAGTCTTCAAAGGTTGTCTTTTTTACATCCTATGGTTGTCATTAAACTCTCTAGCTTCATGTAATTGGATCCTCTTGGTGATTTTGTTAAAATGTTATTAAAATAATAGTTATTTTAAAAGTGCTTCCGTTTGCCGCTTAAAATTGCTTTATAAAAAAGATTGCTTTTAGCTTCCCAAAACCAATCAGTTGTGGTGGTGGCGGCAGAGGTGATGGTGGGTGGCGGTGGGTGGTGCCGATGATTTTGGTGGGTGGTGGTGGTGGCGGTGGGTGGTGGTGGTAGAAGGTTTCAATCTGAAGGGTAATAGAAGGGTATAATGGTAATTTATCCCTTTCATTTCAATGAAAGTGGATTCAAATTCCTTCAAAAAAAACTTGAATCAAACGCAAGAATTTGAAAGAATTGGATTCTAAGTCCCTCGAATTCCAACGAACCAAACGGCCACTAAGAGTACAAGTGGAAATTGTTTCATTTCTGGATAAGAAGAATCTCTTAGGCATAAAAACAAGTTATTATTGCATTATCTTCAATAGGTGAAAAGTATGTCATTGTACCAACATTAGCCTGTCAAGTACGGTTGAGGAGGGTGATAAGTGACTTAAATCAGACGTAACATCAAGCAACAACAATATTTTGTGACACAAGGTCAGCGATTGCCATGACTAGGAATCTAATTCTACATGGTAGAATTAAATACATTGAGGTTAAACATCAATTTATTCAAAATATTGTTGCTCAAGGAAAAGTGGAGTTGAGGTCCTGTCGAACTGAAGAAGAATAACTGGAAAACTTACTTACGAAGGTGTTGTTTGTTTTTTTTGGAGAATATATTCTTGACCTCTTTTATCTACGCTGCACACACAGTGTGCATGCGTTTTACCTCGCATACTATTTGTTTTTTAGAAGACTACAGACCTAAAAATGCATGCACGTCCTCTTCTTGACGCATACTTGGAACTATCTGTTCTTGGGTCTTCTGACATATTCTAACCAAAAAATATTATATTTTAACCCTAAAAAAATAAAAGTCCCATTTATTTTGAACTACATCGTGCGACTTCCACGCATATTCTAATTATAAAAAATTAAAATCCCTTTTTATAGTTGTACTTTTCTAATTTTTTTATTTGCTTTTGAAAACGCTTAAATTTTTTTAATTAATGATTGTGGTTTTCTATCAACATTAGGTCTGCGAAGTAAAATATATGTGCAATTGTTGGGTTCATATTTATCCTTTTATAAGTGTTATATATGATATTTTATTTGTATTGTTGTTCTAAATAAATCAAATATTATAAAATATATGATCATTAGATAATTTATTGAAAATCAAATAAAAAGTCATCCCGTTATTTTTTTTAAATTTGATACGAATCTAATATATTATCTGGATATTTTAATTCTTAACTAAAAGATCGACTTAATTGTTAAGAATTCAAAACGAAATGGAAAACAAAATATTTGCATTTAAAATACTTACACAAGAAGTTGAGTTCTACTCTTCTACGATTAAACAAATTGACTTAATTGTTAAGAATTCAAAAAGAAACAGAAAACAAAAATTTGCATTTAAAATATTTACATAAGAAGTTGAGTTCTACTATTCTAAGATTAAACAAATCAGTTTAATTTAATTTTCGTTTATTTTAACAGCCTGCAGACTTTA
Source organism: Cichorium intybus (assembly GCA_023525715.1). NCBI lineage: Eukaryota > Viridiplantae > Streptophyta > Magnoliopsida > Asterales > Asteraceae > Cichorium > Cichorium intybus. The sequence continues at coordinate 77,309,229 of CM042015.1, forward strand.
GATAAACAAATAGTTTTATTCTTGTAGACTGCAGACGTTTGGTCCACATATTTTTCTGCAAATACAGTCCGCAGACTGCCGACTTTTTACGTCTTAAAAAATAAACAACATCCAAGTCTCTTCCAAAAGCCATGTTTGAAGAATTCAGAGATCAATTACTCATCACTAACATCGAATCAAAGAGGTGTGTAAATCCTAATTAAATGTTAGTTGTTGGTTTTATTTCCGGTCAGTTTCTTGCAGGTTTTACTGTTTCAGTTTAGTACTCTTTAGAGCTATTTATTGCTTCATTTTCAAGTTGTAACAACTCTATGTAAAGCTTATAAAAGACCAACTTCTGTTTGAATAAATGTGCATCCGTTTTACACCAAATTGCAGCTTTCTTGATCTGTTAGTTTTTTACAAGGAGTACCTCATGGATCGTTCCCGGGAATACTCTGCTACGTTCAAATTCATAGTTTATCTATTTATGTGATGAATAAGAAATGTTAGAGAATGCGTAGGGTTTGAGTGGAGATCTGGATACCCCTTGGATCGTGAGAACACTTTCCGAACTGATATTTCTATCCTATGCCCGGGTTACAAAAAATTCAGCCTAGGATAATCCAAGAGGACACTCACGAATCTAGGCACAGAAAACGTGAGCCAAATTGCTATGGAGATCTGAGAGAGTTTTGATGAAACGAGAGCTAAAAGGTGTCCCTCTCCTCACTGAGGAGGCCCGTATTATAATAAACGAGTGGAAAAGGGTTTCGCTGCCCCTTTGGAAACCCCGAACCCATGGGCGATGCCCTCGGACCCCGACTTGTCGTCGAACCGGCTATTTATCCGATCTTATACATGCGTGCACTCCGTACATACCCGAACATATATTAGAGTACAAAATAAATAGCCCTTAGTTCACATGTGAGTTCCAATTACATGAAATGATCCGGTGACACTAAAATCACTAACAAGAAACAAATGAGTCAAATGTATAATTTGTATGTGGAGTTAGTTATCAATAAATTAAGTAGATTGGTTTTGACGTTATTACAAGGTGATCCTTATGTCGGTCCTCGAATTGTTGACTTGATGGGTGGCTATTTTGCATGGAGTTCGGTAGGCAGGTAGTTAATTTGAAGTTTCGCACCCGGGACAAAGGGTACATGACTAACAAACGTTGTTGATTTGTTTTATTTTATAACATCAATTATTATATTTTTTAAACTTAGTTTGTCATGTGTTTTGGTGTCTACTGACAAAACTTTGAAAAAGAAATATTTGGCACAAATTTACCAATCCGACCAAACCAAATATTGTTTCATGGTTCCGCAAAGGTTACTAATTCAATAGACATCGTTTAAAAGAATCTTATACGATGACGACGATTTTATTAAATCTAAACTTTATTATACTTACTACTCATATCCGAATATCCATGGACCCAACAATATGGAGTCCTAGATTTTATCTGCTTCAAATACTCCATTTCTATGCTCAAATGGAAACTTGTTACCATACCTAATTGTCAACTGTTAGTATGTATGGTAAGCTGTTAGTTAGTCTTTCTGTTATTCGTTAGTTAGTTAGTTAGAGGGGTAATTTAGTCATTTGCTTATTTAATCAGTTAGATCTTTTGTATATATAGTTTTCTGATTGTACTCTGTAATTCATTTGAATGGAAATAATCTGTTCTCTCGATTAATTCTTTTATCCAAGCTCAGATTAACATGGTATCAGATTTGTAAGTCGATCCGATTTCATTTCTTTTCCGCAATTCATCCTGTTCATTTCGTTCAATCTTCTTCTTTCTTTGTTCAATCATGTCTGCATCTTCAAGTTCTACGTCTCATTCTGCATCAATTGACATATCCAATCCGCTTTACATTGGATCTTCCGATAATCCAAATAACTCACTTGTTTCTAATGTTTTTACTGGTATTGGTTTCTTCGCTTGGAAACAATCCATGGTGATTGCTTTATCCGCCAAAAACAAGCTCTGTTTTGTTGACGGTACTTCAACCAAGCCTGCTGCAGATTCTCCTCTTCTTGCAAATTGGTCACGAGTCAATTCTATGGTTACTAGCTGGTTACTTAACTCATTAGGTCGAAACATTGCTGAGAGCTTGATCTTCTTGCCAACGGCTCATGAGATCTGGAAAGAGCTTAACAATCGATATGAGCTTGCCGATGGTGCTCTTCTTTACCAGATCCAACAGCAACTGTATTCCATCTCTCAAGGTACTGATGATTTTTCGACTTATTTCACTAAACTCAGCAAAGTTTGGGACGAAATTCGAATTGTTCAGAACATTCCTGCATGCACCTGCACTGCTGCTATCTCTCTTACCAAATTTTTGGATGATCAACGCGTCATACAACTTCTTATGGGATTAAATGACACATATAAGATTCTCCGAGGTCAAATCGTTATGATGAAGCCACTTCCTTCCATTTCAACTGTGTATTCTATGGTGATTCAAGAAGAAAGGCAGCGAGAGATCAATGTTCCATCCGTGATGACTCCTGATACAATTGCTATGAATGTTTCCAACACTTCTCAGTCTTATTCGAAGAAATCACTTGTCTGTGCGCATTGCAAAAAATCAGGACATTCCAAATCCCAATGCTATCGCTTAATTGGCTTCCCAACCAATTTCAAATTTACCAAAACGAAGAAGGATGAACCTAAATCTACTGTTCAAGCTGTTACAACTGATTCTTCTCCTGCTATCTCTCAGGATCAGTACAATCAACTTCTTCATCTCCTCTCACAAACCAACAATCCATCTCCAAGTCAAGCTAATTCCTCGCTTTTTGACGGCTCCATGCAAACAGAGGGTAATAAATTTTCCTTCTCTCACTTTGTAGCCAATGTTCAACTCTCTTCCAAATTTCTTACTCCACATCTTTCATTCATCATCGACACAGGTGCTACTGACCACATGTGTTCTAATCATGAATTGTTCTTATTTTTGATTGAATTTTCTCAGCCTCATTCAATTGGGCTTCCTAATGGCCACACTCTTTATGTCACTCATTATGGTGATGTTCAGATTCATTCGTCCATTATATTGAAAAATGTTTTGTATGTTCCCTCTTTTCAATATAATCTTGTGTCAGTCTCTAAACTAACTTCACAATTACAAACTTTTGTAATTTTCACTGATGAGACTTGTCTCATGCAGGACCCATTGTTGAAGACTAAGTTTTCTCTTGGAGCTATTGGAAAGAGAATCAATAATCTGTATGTGTTTGAGTATCATGATCTCAAACAACATTTCTCTTATAGCTTTTCTGTGTTTGATTCTGTTTTTATGTCTCAAACATTTAATTCCACATCTGTTGATAATTCAAATGTATTGCTATGGCATAAACGAATGGGTCATATTCCTTTAGCCAAATTAAAATCATTCTTACATCTACCCTCTCAATATAAGAATGATAATATAGATTCTTGTTTTGTTTGTGCTCAATCTAAACAAACTCGTCTTCCTTTCCCTACTAGTACAACTATATCTGCAGCTCCTTTTGATCTCATCCATGTAGATGTTTGGGGTCCTCACAAACATTCTACTCATTCTGGTCATCGGTATTTCATTACCATTGTTGATGATTTTACTAGACATACCTAGATACACCTTTTAACACATAAAAGTTATGCTTTTCCAACAATTCAAGGGTTTATTTCTCTCATTAAAACTCAATTTCATATTACTGTTAAGTGTATACGAAGTGACAATGCAAAAGAACTTGGTTCTAGCAATGAAGGAATCGCGTATTTCAAGACACATGGAATTGTTCACCAAACTTCCACTTCACATACACCTCAGCAAAATGGTCTAGTAGAGAGAAAACACAGACATATTCTAGAAGTTGCACGTTCCTTGTATTTTCAATCTGGCATTGGAACTTCTTAATGGGGAGAATGTGCTATGACAGCTGTACATTTAATCAATCGGACTCCTTCTCATGTTCTTAAAAACTTGACTCCTTTTGAAAAACTTTACAACAAACAACCAACTCTTGAAACTTTGAAAGCTTTTGGATGCTTATGTTACATTTCTTCATCACCTGTATCAAGGGACAAATTTATGCCCCGAGCTCACCCTTGTGTCTTCATAGGTTATCCCTCTAATCAAAAAGCTTACAAAGTGTTGAATCTTGTAACAAAACAAATTCATATCTCTAGAGACATCAAGTTTTTTGAACAATTCTTCCCTTTACATGCTTAAAAATCACACATACTTACCCCTTCTTCTTCTTTTTGTCCAAATCTTCCTATAACCTCTGAATTACCTGAAATTCCCCAACATACCCCTATAAATATACCATCAGAACCTTTGCCAAATCCTCCTCTTCCATTGAATAACCCTTTCCCACCTCCTCCTCCTTTAAGAAGAACCACTAGAGTAATTCAACCACCAGCCCACTTACAAGATTATCACTGCAATTCCTCCATTCATGAATCCTCTAGTTGTTTTCACACCATCACCAATCTTTGCATTCCCTCATCTTCACTTTCTCCACCTTTGATTTCTTTGGACTCCTTTGCTTTCCATGTTAACAACGTGCCATTTGAACCTGCATTTTATCATCAAGCTAAAGGAATTCCACATTGGGAAAATGCAATGCAACAAGAGTTAGATGCTTTAACTGACAATGGCACTTGGGACTTGGTTAAACTTCCAAAGGGTAAACGACCCATAGCCTGTCGTTGGGTTTACAAAATCAAACAACGCTCAGATGGATCTATTGAACGGTACAAGGCACGCCTTGTAGCAAAAGGATTCACTCAGAAACTAGGAATTGATTTTCATGAAACCTTTTCTCCCGTTGTAAAATTCACTACAGTACGCTCTCTTGTTGCGATTGCAGTTAAAAGGAAATGGAACATTCATCAATTTGACGTAAACAACGCCTTCTTGCACGGTGATTTGCATGAAGAAGTTTACATGCGTCTACCTCCCGGTCATTCAGCTCCATCTTCATTAGTTTGCAAATTAAAGAAATCCCTTTATGGATTACGCCAGGCCTCTCGACAATGGTACGAGAAATTGTCTACAGCTCTTAGAAGCAAAGGTTTCTCTCATTCTCATAACGACCATTCACTCTTCTTGAAGAAATCGTCCATATCCATCACAATCGTTGCCATATACGTTGATGATATTTTGGTTACTGGCGATAATTTGGATGAAATTACTTCTTTAAAAGAATTTTTACATGAGAAGTTCAAGATTAAAGACTTAGGTTTTTTGCATTTTTTTCTGGGTATTGAGTTCACTAAAATTGACAAAGGAATGGTTATCCATCAGACAAAGTTTATTCGTCAACTTCTTCATGATTATGATATGATGGATTCCTCTATTGCAACTACACCTCTTCCTTCCCAGCTCAAATTGTTTCCAAAGATGGACGATCCTATGACAGATCCTACAATTTACAGACAACTCATTGGGAAATTGAATTTCCTTTTACATACACGACCTGACTTGGCATTCACTATTCAATACCTGAGTCAGTTTAACCAAACACCATCTCAAGCTCATTATTCAGCTGCGATTCATGTTCTAAAATATCTCAAAGGCACCACAACTCAAGCTTTATTTTTTAATGATAGGGATGATTTCAAGATGCAAGCTTTTTGTGATTCTGACTGGGCAGCTTGCCCAGTCACTCGAAAATCTGTTAGTGGTTTTTACATTTTGTTTGGAGGATCACCAATCTCTTGGAAATCTAAAAAACAGGTTACCCTTTCCTTATCATCTGCAGAAGCAGAGTATAGATCAATGAGAAGAGTTACAGCTGAACTTTCCTGGTTAAGTCGGTTACTTGATGAACTAGGAATTTCCAATATTACCCCCATACCTCTCAAGTGCGATAATTTAGCTGCAATATACATTGCTACGAATCCAGTTTTCCACGAGAGAACGAAACATATCGAAATAGACTGCCATTTCGTTAGAGAGCAACTTCAAGCTGGTCTTATACACTTGTCACATGTTGATACTACTAATCAGTTAGCAGATATTCTTACGAAGTCTCTTCCTCATAAAAGACATTCAGAAGCAGTTAGCAAGCTTGGTCTACATAATTGCCCACCAGCTTGAGGGGGGCTGTTACCATACCTAACTGTCAACTGTTAGTATGTATGGTAAGCTGTTAGTTAGTCTTTCTGTTATTCGTTAGTTAGTTAGTTAGAGGGGTAATTTAGTCATTTGCTTATTTAACCAGTTAGATCTTTTGTATATATAGTTTTCTGATTGTACTCTGTAATTCATTTGAATGGAAATAATCTGTTCTCTCGATTAATTCTTTTATCCAAGCTCACATTAACAAAACTGTTTTTATACACAGAATCCATCAAAGATAGGTGAGTATACCCGTTAACTATAATTTATTTCGACGTCACTAAGGTTGTGTTTGTTTTGGAAGATTTTCAATGTCTTTTGTCTTTTTCCATGTCTGCGGAAGAAGACGTGTACTAAAAGTCTTTTTGTATGTCTTCGGTCTTCCTAAAAAGAGTGTTTCTTTTTAGGGTAAATATCATATATACCCTAAAATATTTAGAAAATATCATATTTGCCCTAAGAAAACTCTAAATATCAAATATACCCAATATAAATTTTAATAATATCTAATTTACCCTAAATCTTATTTTTGATATTTTTAATTCATTTTTTATTATTTAAAATCATACTAATTACATCAAAATGTCGACCGACAATTATACCCTTTCTTTAGTTTTTAAATATATAGAGTTTTTAAGGAGTCTTCAACCTGTATCACCTTAATCGTACCTGTCATCTACAAATTGTGTGTCGATTGAAAGAGCAAAGAAGTGAATTCGAAGCGAGGAAAGAAATTAATTCATTTCTGGATGTAATTATGGGGTACTTTAATGTGGGTTCTGACGTGTCAAACGGTGACGAGGATTCTGCTTTAGTTAGGCCGTTAGTCGATATAGTATCGATTGGGTGCATGACAAAGGGACTGGAAATCAATTGAAGCAGTTTTGAGCGATGAGATTATAAATTCGATAGCCGAGGAAGTGATGGAGCAATAGAGTTATTGGCTGGAGCTGTGATTTTGGAGGCTTTTTTGTTGAAATTGTGTTTGAAATTTAGTGAGGGAAGTTCAAGAAAGGAGGCGCAGAATGAGTTGAGGACTTGGGCTGTTTGTTCCATAACTGGATTTCACAACTTTTACTTCTTCTGTAAATACCCAACACTCTTTCTCTTACATATTCAATCTCTATTTGTGTGTTGGTTCAAATTTTCTGTTCATATTGTTCAAATGTGATTTCAGATATGATTGTGAAGATGTTGCTGGAACCGAATTTGACAGTGTCATCGCTCCTGGTTAGTCAATTTCTTTTAAATCATGCTAACTTTAAGCACCTAATTATCTAACTAAATCATTGATAACATGATTACACTACGTGATTTGGTTTACAGAGTTCTGAAGACGAATCATTTTTGAGAAACTTATTTTATGATGCTATTAATTATATTACCCGACTAGTATGATTGATGATTCCATGAACGATGTGCTTGTTGCTGCTGCACATGCTATGCGACCTGGTACAAATGAAAACGGGAAGAAACGAAATGAAACAAGTGTTGAAAAGAACAAAGATCGAGTCAAGTTTCAAAGGCACCATTCGGGTCCAAGATCTGGTGAAAAGACAAGCTCAATTGGAAATGATGATTCAGGAGTGTCGCATGGGTTATTTAGGGTTGTAGAAGATAAGGGCAGCTTGGTCCATTTGCTTTTATTTTTCAGTTTTAATGTTTTTAAACAAGAAGAAATGATTATAAATTATTAAAATATATAAAAAATATATATTTGGGTAAATTTGATATTTTAAAAGTTCAATAAGGGAGTATACGCTATTTAGATTTTAAGCTGGGTATATACGATATTTTGACGTTTAAAGAGGGCGTATACGAAATTCTCTCTTGTTTTTAATGTCTTTTTGAAATCATTCTAATACATTGCCCACGCCCGACCCACCCCGTCAAAAAAATAAATTTTTTTACCGCCCACTACCGACCCATCCCACCCACCAGCACCCACCCACCCACCCCACCCCCACCCTACCCCCTCAAAATTTTTTTTTTTGAAATCATTCTAATACACCGTCAACAATTATTTCTGCATATAGAACTCAAAGCAATGAGAAAAAACAACAAAAATACGAAGGTGGAACATTTATAAATTAATTAACAAGACCCCAAATCCGTTTTTTAAAAAGAGCTACATTTTTTCCATAATCACTCCATTCCAAGTATGGAACGTTTATATGTTTTATACAATACACACCCTTACTAACAATAATGACCAAAATTAGGAAGGGGTGAACATTTTTATAACACACGATTACTAACAATAATGACCGAAATTAGGAAGATCATATCACAAAATGATCAGTGGGTGAACATTTATCACACAATAACCAAAATTTCAATATTTATTAGATAATCGAAATACACAAAATGATAGGAACATTGGAAGACTAGCAGTGGGTCAAAGCAAAGAAGAAAAAGCAACAAAAATCACCAAAAATACGGTGGACTGTACAGGGGAAAAGGAGAAGAAGAAAAAGCAACAAAAAGAAAAAGAGAGACAAGAAACGATCTTTTTAACACAAAGCAAACTTAGGTGTTCTAAGACCACCATCTTCTTAACAGAAATCAATGAAAGGTTTACTTGCGGTGGTCTTAGACAAGAAACGTGTATATATGGTGAAAGATTTGGCTTGGCCATGAAATGGATGTCATTATTAGCAATCTTCTGTTTTTATACAATACACAATATATGGACTCGATCAACAATTAATGGGTTTTCTTGAAGTTTTTCAGAAAAACTGATTTGGGTTCGTTGATTTGAGAGATGGAATTTCAGATCAGAAATCGTATTATACCTGGTTGTTAGAGGCTTGGAGCGAGGGAGGCGGCGGCATCGACCGGAGGCGGTGGTGTGGAGCGGAGGCAGCGGCGTGGACCGGAGGGCCGACAGCAAGATCGATGGCCGGAGTTGAGCCGGCAGTCGTGATCCCTTGAACGCTGGGGAGAAATCGCGAAAACGGCAGAGAAGAAAGCGTAGGGTGAAAAAGAGGCGAAAAGTTGTTTTTTAGGTCTTTTGGCAAAAGACCTCAAAAAGTCTTTCTCATCTACTTTCACTTCAGAAAAACAAACACTTTTTTCCTAAAACGTCTACCCGTCGGAAGAGGTTTGGGGAGAAAAAGTCTTTTTGAAGAAAAACAAACACACCCTAAGATTAGAAGCCAAAAGCTATAACGGCCTGAGGTGGCCATGGGTTACGCCCACACTTTTTTGGCTTCTGAATGTATAAGTACTAATTTAACATAAATTCTGGCATTTAAAAATTAGTGTTGATTTATTATGAAAATTCAAAGCTTGATGTACAAACTAAGTCCTCTTGTAAAGCTTAGAAATTACTTGTTTGCTTATTTTATGTGAGTCTACCACTTCCCACTTCTCTTTTAAAAACCACTTTTCATTATTTTTCTCATCTCACCAATGTATGTGGAATCTACCTTTTTTTTTTAACGGCGGAAACAATTAGAAACTAGCAAGATGCTAGACACCTGCCTCCCTTGTGTATCATTTCATAATTGCATTTAATCCCGGTTTCATATAAATAGTTTTGATTAAGTTTTATCTATATATTTGTTGTACTAATATACATGTAGGCCGAGATAATAGTGAGAACATTAAGTATTTAATATAAAGCACTTCATTGATGTCAAAACGATTTCCTTAGAATATGCAAAAATTTATGTTGCTTTTAGAGTTGGGTATGAAGGTTTTTTTTAAACTCAATACCAAAGGTTTGGTCCAAATTCAATAAAAATATAGTATCTTATATGATGTTTATATATAGGATCGTTTATGCTCGTGAACTTAATCGAGCATATTGATTACAGATGAGACACAACTCTCACAAGTATGTTTAATAAACGAGCTACAAATTAAGCTTGATCTGGAGTCAAAAATTGAACAAGGTGATCATGAATAGCTCACGGCTAGCCCGACTTTTACGGCCCTGACTAAGATTATTTTATTCTATATATTAAATCACGTTGTTTTTAAGAACGTTACGTACCTTTTTTTTCCCGGGTTGTCACGCGGGTCCTTACGGATTCGGGTTTCGTGTCTTTTTATTTGGTTGCGATTCTTCTCGATTTCTCCATGGCTAGTGTGGTGATTTTCCGTCTTTTCGTTTTCAGATGCTTCTCCAACCCTCACCGCTTCATCCTCTCCTTATCACAGCACCGCCAAAGCTTCAATTGCTGGTCCGACTCCTTCTCGGCTACCACTTCTACCAATTCCTCCCTCCTCACATCCGCTCACACAGGCACAGAACCAGTCTTTGGGGTAAAGAAAGCAGCACACTCGACGATTCCGACTACTTTTGAAGTTATCGATTAGGATATTCGATCGGGTTATGGGTCCGGATGTTCATATTTCGTTTCTGGCTTCCGTTCATCCATATACGCAAAGGTACAGGTGCGTACTCAATTTTTCTCTTCCTCCTCTCTCACGTACAGGTTCAGAAATGTAGAAACTAGGTCATGAGTGCATATCTCGATTAACCCTAAAGACAATTCAAATTAACCCATAATTTGAATGAATAACAATATGCTGCCTATGGTTCTCTTCATGCTTCTTAGAAATAATTTCAATCAAAGAGTGATCGTATCATTGAATTGGGTGCTATATTTGTAGAAACGTAACCACGACCTCCCATCATTTGCCGATAAAAACACGCATACATTCATCGGTATTCCGAGCTCTCCTCCATGTTGGTATCCAATGGCGTACAGAGAAGGAGAGAGAGACCGAGTGGCCCTGATTGCATCCACACAACAATACGCTACAAAAATAAACAATCCACACAAACGTCAATGAAATGGAGATTTGTCTTCCATATTTTTCTCTCTTTATATATATATTTGCGTGGCCATAACTTGTTTGATAAAATTCCCCAAAGAGAGCAAAAGGCCTTAGAGGGGAGAAGACAAAGGCGAAAAAATTTCCAAAAGTATTGTCTTATCCTTTCCCTTTTGTGGGTCTGAATTCAAGGGGAAAATTTTTTGTCTGAATGAATTGTTGATGAGGAAGAATATATAATTTGCTTGAAAAAATCAATCTCCTTCATCACACATCTTTATCTCCAGTCTTTTTCTCTTCATTCAACCCCACAAAAGAATTAAAAAAAATTGTTCTTTTCATGGGTGTTTGAAATTTATCTTTTTTATGCTTAATTGTTGAGTTACACCTAACTTTTGGTACAATCTCAATTACCTTGATTCGTTTTCATTCCACATTTCATAAAGCGGTTTAAAAAGGAAAAACTTTTCAAGATTTGTTGGATGCACTAATGCTAAAGTTGATGTAATGGAGTTAGCTCTTATCTCTTTGTCATTCGTAAGGCATGTTGCAGCTGAATTCATATCTCCAGGCCTTCCTTTCTATCTTCTCATGTAACAAACCAATTATTTTTAGTTAAAATTGGTTATGGTTATAATTTTATTGTTATTTTAAGTCAAAATAACCATATTTGGAGTAATAGTCAAGAAAATGTTGTCAGAAAACTGATTATTCTTTTGTTTGTTGGAAGTAATAATGCAGGAGTTATGCCACCACCCTTCATGCTCTCAAAAGATAAGATCGAATGACAATTTGCAACTAATCATTTAGGTATTTATTTATCTTTCATATTTTAAAACTAAATGGTACAAGTAAAATTTTTTATGTAATCTATGTGTCATTCGTTAGGTGATTTTCTTTTGACACAACTTTTACTCGAGACCATGAAGCGCACGTCACATGACCAAAATAAAGAAGGAAGAATAGTTAACGTTTCATCAGAAGCACATCGATTTGCATACAAAGGCATATATTTTGATAATCTAAACGATGAATCAAGGTACATAAATGACAGGAAATAGCAAATTACTTTATTTTTTAACCTTAACAACAATGTACTTACTTTTTTTTTAACAATAATAGCAACATAATATGAAAATTGTATAAAGGAATGCAAGTATGTTACTATTACGGTGAAAAAAATAAAGTACAATGCCTATTTTCGTAGCAAGAGCAAAGTATGTTCCTATTTCTGGTAACTTATAAATGACAGGAAATAGCAATGTACTTTATTTTTTAACCTTATCAACAATGTACTTACTTTTTTTAACAATAATAGCAACATACTTACATTTCTGTGCTGATAATAGCAGTATGTAATATGAAAATTGTATAAAGGAATGTAAGTATGTTACTATTATGGTGAAAAAAATAATGTACAATGCCTATATTCGTAGGAAAAGCAAAGTACGTTCCTATTTCTGGTAACTTTTGCTTCTGATGAATGTAAACATGTATGCATAAATTTTAATAATGCAGTTATAGCCCCATATATAAGTATGGATAGTCAAAGCTAACCAACATTTTGCATGCTAAAGAACTTACAAGACACTTCAACGTATTTCTGAAATTTTACTATACATAATAACAACGTAATTACACTTCTTTATTTTGTGGGTCCCGTTTATAATATTCTTTAGTACCAAAAACCAGGAAAATGGAGTGAATTTAACTGCAAATGCTCTTCATCCCGGATCAATTCCAACCAACTCTTATTTCGATGTTCAGATTGAAGCAGACATTGGGATTTGAACCTTCAGAGGACGAACTTGCAGCATCACTGAGGATTTCAAAAGCTGAGTTGCAAGTTAAACAGAGTGAATGCAAATTGGCAAGAGAGAAATTGGCCATGAGTAATGTTTCTTTAGTGATGTCAGTTGCACAAAAGTATGCTAATATGGGAGCTGAAATTTGTGACGTAATTCAGGTGGGTGTTATCTTTATGAATGCCATTTTATTTTTATTATAGCATTGTACTATCATTTTTCCTTATTACAACATTGTACTTCCAAATTATTCCTTATTAGGACATGTACATTAAAGAATTACCCATTATAACAATGGATGACTTGATGACTTGAATAATGATGAGATGTCACAAGTTAACAGGTTTTTTGCTATGTCATTGTCCACGTGTAATTTACTATTAAAGTAGCAAAGAGTTCCAATTTTTTTGTAAAGAACTAAACAGGAATTGAACGTCTTCATAGAAGATAACCAAACCTTTTTTGCCACGTCAGCAGAAAATTTTACATGGACATCCTATTCGGACAATGACATGTGGCATAAAAATGTATCAACGTGTGCCATGTCATCATCATTCAAAATTCAAATCATTCGGTTACCGATCGCTATAATGTGTAAACCTTATAAAGTACAATGCTGTAATAAGGAATAATATGAAAGTAAAATGCTATCATAAGGAAAAAAAATAGAAAGTACATTCCTATTTATTGCATCTATCACAAACTTTAATACATTTCTCCACAATTTTTTTTACTGTAGGGAGGTCTAATTGGATTACCACGCGGGATAGAGAAATATGATTGATCAAGGGGATTCAAGATTTCTACCTACACACATACGTAGTCAAAGAGGCTGCATCTGCCAATGATGCAGAACGTTCTGCGGAGGTATAAATCTACTTTTCTCAATAATCTTTAACACTTATATATTTAAAAGATATTGGTGTATTAAATTTTATGTGAACAGGTCATAATAATTATGTGAGCAGAAGTTGATAACCCATAATTGTAGAACTATGTCTAATTACATAGTTACCGTTACATCTATTTCCTTTCAGATATTGGAAGCTTTCTCTTATGGTTCATCCTGACAAGTGCCCTTATCTAGAAGCCAATCAAGCTTTCATTAAATTGAATAAACCTTTTAAAGATTTACAAGATCCTGTCAAGGTTACTGTTTATGCCCATTAAATCTTGTCCAGAAATTTTAAAACACTTGTATTTAAAATATGGCCAATAATGTTGTAATGTTGTTAATTTTTAGCGAAAAGCAATGGATGACAAAATTGATGAGAAGGAAGAAAATGAAAGATTTAAGGTATAAATCTTTGCTTGGATTATAACAAAATACCAGTGATTACGTACTTTTTAATATTATATTTTTTATTGATTTTGTTTTGTAGTTGAAGTTGAAAGCCATGCGTGAAGTTGCACAAGGTAAGCTTTTTATTTTTTTTTAATATTATTTCTTAATTTTATTTGATTCACACTGGTTTCTTAACAGGTTTATAATTATATATAAAAGTTATTATATAACGAGAATCAATGAGTTTGAAGAGAAGATTCGGCGAGCTGGCGATTTAGTCTATCATCAAAACATTAAGTTGTTATATAGTAAGATATTCTACTTTGAAAGTTTCCTTATTTAGCAATTTACAATGAAAAATCCACTCAATTATAACAAAATAATTTCGGACTGCAAAACTAACGAAAAAGAACCCACTTGAAAAAAAACCACGTGCAATAACGACATAATATCTTCTCACGGCAATAACAACAAAAGAAACCCGAATCGCCAAAAAAAAAAAAAACCGTGCTTTGCACGGAGCTCTTGCTAGTTTAATTTAAATATTGAACTTCTAAAATATCATGAATCTCTATCCTTGCATATTTATTCTATTTTGGAGAATACAAATATTGTTAGCAGTATGTCCGAGACGCATTTGTGTGTTTTTCCTTAAAAGGAAAAATAAACTCATACAATTATTTATAAAATAATCCAAACTAACTTTTATGGTAATAATTCGATTGTTAAACTAACACCAATATCACGTTTATATCATTTAAAATCAAGAAAATAAAAAGCAACCACTACAGCGGAAAGCATACATTGTACTTCTTATAAATATCGTATCCGAAATACACCCATACTCGTTAACATTTTTACAAGATAAATACCGGTAAAAACACAAATTTGTGAGGGGTCAAAAATGCAAGATTTTAATCTTAATTTGGTGGTGTTAATAGCCGTGATGGTAGCAACGGTACAGTTTCATGGCACGGTGGCGCAGACCCGGCATGTAGTCGGCGATGGTTTGGGATGGACCGTTCCTTCTGGTGGCGCTGTTGCTTACTCCACTTGGGCATCCCTTCAAACCTTCACTGTCGGTGACCTTCTCGTCTTTACCTTCATTGACGGAGAACACGACGTTGCAGAGATTTCAGCGGCGGCGTTCGGCTCATGCACTGCAACAAACCCCATCTCCCTCGCCACCAATGGCCCTGCCACCCTCACCTTGACGACCCCTGGCACTCATTACTACATTTGTACATTCAGAAGTCACTGCCAAATCGGACAGAAGTTAGCCATTAACGTCTCCGCCGCCACCACCACTACTCCCCCACCAGCAACACCGAGAACACCGCGGTCTCCACCTCCTCCATCAGCAATACTCAGAACACCACCGTCCCCATCGACAACCACCCCTAGTACTCCTCCGTCAGAAACACCCACAACACCCTCTCCTCCCTGTCCTCCAAACTCATCTTCAAGCTCCTGCACATCATCGCCGCCAACCACCACCTGGGACGACACCACTCCCCCACCACCACCTAGTGACAGTGATGAAGCTCCAGCTATCACCGCCGTGGTACCTGCCACATTCTTGATAATTGGCTTTGCTTTTTTGAATTATTAAATTTGAGATGTGAGACATACACTTACCTTTTTTCTCCTTTACCAATGTTTTGTGTGCGTGCAATATTTTCTTGATCATTTGAATGTAAAACGAATTTAACTATAGTTATATTCTTTATTATCGAAATAAATGTATTTGACGATGTTGAATCTCGTTGTAATTCTATATTTAAATATGAATCTGATGGCTAGACTTAGAAATTTTCTTATGGTTGAATGCAAAAAGGAACAATTATCATTTAAAAAAAATCACCTAAAATATGTTAAAACACTACTCAAGTTTCGAGAAATAATGCAAATCACATTTATAGATAAATTCAACAATTTGTTTTTAATTCAGTAACTCTATTTATTCCAACTAAACACTATGCAAGACAACCTCCAGCAGCGATGGAGGATTTTGATAAGTTGTGGGAAAAAATATATTATTTACAAGAAAAGTGTTTAATTACATATTATAATTACTACAACTTCATTTGTAATTTATATGTTAGTTATTCTTTAGTAGCGGAACCAATGCCCAATTTCACTGACTGATATATCACATAATAAAAAATATGTTATTTTTTTGTTTCTATGATGACAGATCGACAATTTCATTTAAGTTAAAAAACCAAACATTTTCTTTTATAATATCATAATAAAAGTCAAACGCTTGCTAAGACTACTCGTCATTCCATTTAATTACATATTATAATTCCGCTAATTTTGATGAGTTGAATTGAAAAAATGGAAGGACTCAATGCCACCATATTTTGAAGCACTTCAAGGTTTCGCTCGTTAAAACGATCACAAAACTCTTGAAGTTGTGCGTCAAGAACATTGGTAATGATATCAACTTTATAAGGATGTTGATTGTTGATATAAATGTTTTGTCTTTAGTTTCTTGCGTAATAGTCGTTGGTCATGCCTAATTTTTTAATATCATACTTTTTCACAAAAACATATACTTCCTCTAAAAGATATTCGGACTCATTATCTCTGAATTCTTTCTTGTCATATCTACCAATGAAACCACTTCAATAATGTCTTTATTTTTTACGAGCTTGATACACTTTATTTCTAAGACCTAAAATTAGCAACATCAAGTGCAAATAAAACACATGGATTCCAATTTCGCCATTATGTGCTCTAATTTAGGCTTAGAGGGATGCAATATGGCCCAACCGGAAAATAGCATAAAAAGGGAAAACTTTCAAATTTGTTGGATGAAATTGTAAATGACATAAGTGCATCTGCGATTTTCTCTATGCCTAGCGGATATTTCAATAGAAACTGCGATACCTGATTCATATGACTACAATTTTAGCTTCAAAAACAATGATTTTTCGATGTCTGGCACTTTGACTACGGTTTCTGACCCTTTTACTGTATTTTCTAACCATTTGACTACGATTTCTGACCCTCTATCTGTGTTTTCGGATGGTTTAATTGCAAAATAAATACATATAATATAGAAACTTTTTGAAAGTAATCTATATGAAAAGTTTTATAAAATCAGTTTTTTCAAATTCATTTTAATAAAAAAACATGAGTCAACAAGGTATTAAGTTTTCGTTGTTCTTTGCACAGGTGGGAATTGGCAGATTATTAAGGATAAATCTAAATATGTTACGCCTTTTCTTAACAATTTCGAAGTACGATTTTCGGCAAATATATTTTTTTTGATTTTTTTGGATTTGCTAAAATTGAAGACTAGTTTGGTAGATAAATTAGATATTAGTTTGTCTTTTCAATATATTAAAATGCTCATTGTTATTGACATAGTTGATGAGAGTGATGCACAATGTTGCAAAAGTCGTTAGGTGGTGCCAGGTCGGTCGACTAGCGAGTAACGAGTATTCAGTCTATGCGGACAGGGAGTACTCGGCAAGTACTCGGATATGGTATACGTACATATTATATAATTATACATACTTAAATACTGAAAATAGTCATAGTTGAATCAAATTTGATTTGAATTAAACAACATTATAATTAAACAATAAAATGTTTATTAAATAAGTAAATATAGGGTATGTTTTAAACTAATTACAAAAAAATATAATTTGTTATTTTATAAAAAAATTCAAAATTCTCGAGTTTGACCGAGTTTTTCCGAGTTTGACCGAATTTTCCGAGTTTCACCGATCCCAAGGTTGACCGAGTTGCACCGATGTTGACAGAGTAGCACCGAGTTTGACCGAGTAACACCGATTTTGACCGAGTCCAAGTATTTTTGACCGATTCTCATAAAATCGCCTCAGACAACACCTGATTATGAGTACTCGGCCGAGTAAGTCCAGTTTTACAACACTTGTGATGCATATCACTTGATTGAATTAATTCAAAGTGTTCAAAACATTGTGCATGTGTATCTGGTTGAAGGTGATGGTGATAACTAAAGTAGCCGAAGAGGAAAAGGCTCATGTGAGAACAGTTCTAGCAGATTCAGGAGCAACAATATTGTATTTATTTTTATCTCTTAATGTACCTCGATATCATAATGTTGCTAAATCGTAGTAAAATCATGGATTCATTATGTGGCTCCTAAAACTTGTAAATATGTTACTGATGATGACATTGTTATATGTGTTGAAAATATTTGTATGTGATAGTCACTAAATATTAAGAAACACCTTTAAATGTCTAACAAATATTATCAGATGTTTCATGTTGCAAGAACAAAAACATATGTGAGAAAAACCCAAAGTGTAACTATTTACTATAAGGATAAATGTTATTTAATAAAAGTTTATAAAGTTCAAAATAAGTTGTTTCAAGGGCCAAATCTATCAATGTTATTCAAGAAAAGTTCAAAAAGGACCAAAATGCCAAAATAAGTTGTTTCAGGGGCCAAACTTGCCAAAATACCAAGGTTGGACCTTCAATGTAACATCCAAAAGTTTGGATGTTTATAAATTAAGAAATAAGTGAATAGGTTGGAAGTGTAACTATTTACTATAATGATAAAAGGGTAAAAAGGGCAATTTTGTTATTTTATGAATTTGATGATGTTTCAATACTAAGACATGTGACTATTTTGTTATATGTATTGCTAATCATGGAATTGAGCTTAATAGTTATCAGAACAATAATGGAAGAAATTGCTAGAAGTAGAGAAATTTTGACTTAGTTTGAGAAAAGATGATCATATTACATGATGCGTAATCTTGAGATCACATGACGCATTCAAGCTCAACCCACACATGTTGAAATATTGCAAGTGTTTTGACGTAAATGTTAAAGTACGTTGTTATTTGGGGAGTAACGATTATGTAACGCGTGATTTAGAAAATATTTGACACGTTTAAAAGTGCATTGCTAAAAGTAGGATTGAAGATTGTACACGATGCGTAAAAAGGAAAACACACGTCGCGAAGAGGATGGAACATGGCTCGTTCCTAAGACTAACGTGACGCATCAGGAGCTGGTTATTGACAGTTGGTGTATTTTAAAGTTCTCTATGTGGCAACAATCGGGTTGACCAAAATTGAGGTCGGTAGATCCGTGAAAGATTCAAATATCTTGAGTTTAGTGGAGCATTTCATGTGCTTTGCTACCAAAAACATCTAGCAACGTCAAGAAACTTCTATTAAGGTGTATGTGTGTGTTCTTCGTCAGGGAGTGGGTGTGGACGATTCTTAACAAGTTTTAGAGACCAAATAAAGGGGTATTTTGCTTAACTCGAAGGATCAATGTAAGAATCAATCCTCATCACTTTACGTGGAACATTTTTGGACGAAAATGAGTTTTCTTATGAGCCCTAGTTTCTTGGGTTTAATATTATGGTTCAAATGAAGTTAGATAATGATATTTTGAGTTGAATAAACATGTTATTCATAATAGTTAACATATTGTAATCAAGCATCACCATTATATGTTCATGGTACAAGTTGTTAATGTTGGATTCTAGTGCCCAAGAATCATTATAACATGATTCCACTAATAACATATGATCATATTAGGCTTACATCATAAAAAAGCTTGACAACTTTATATAATCATTTTAAATATGAATTGGATTCAATATTAATATATCATCATCTTGTGTTTATAATTTTATATAAAAATGATATTAATTCATATTGTATGAATTTAATTTCATGGCGATTTGATTATATATTTATAAGAAATATAAGTATCATTTAAAAAAGTTAAATGATAATTAAAATCAGTTATGTTTAATATATTTCTTTCAAATGTTCAAATAAATCAAATGAATACATATAATTATTATTTATATTTGTAGACATATATAAATAAGACAAATATTAATAAATGTATAAATTGTTTATATAATATATATGCATTTGTGTGTGTGTATATATATATATATATATATATATATATATATATATATATATATATATATATATATATATATATATATATATATATATATATATATATATATATATATATATATATATATATGGTTAGATTAATATGAAACGGTAGAGATTTTGTGAGACGATGAGACGCAATCTTAGCCATTCATTTCGGTGAAGACTCGCGAGGACACCTTAAAAAAATTGAAAATAATTATAAAAAAAATAAAAATCATAAAATCGAGAATAGTACTATATCATTATCAAAAACAAATTGAAAATTTTTTTTGCATCATTGCAAAACGTAATGATGCAATTTTTCTGTTTTTATTTTGGATCATTATTATATTATAAAAAAATAATGATCGAAAAGTTTTTTTTTTTTGAATCTTTTTTTTCTCCGATATAGTACTATGATCCATTTTATTATTTATATTTTTTTATATTTTTTCAATTTTTTTAAGGTGTCATCGCAAGTCCTCACCCGATCCTGATTATATATATATATATATATATATATATATATATATATATATATATATATATATATATATATATATATATATATATATATATATATATATATATATATATATATATATATATAGGTTCAAATACATTTTCTAAATATTGTGTTATTGTAGGACTCATTCTGGTCAAATCATTTCTTAAGGGCACCATGGTAAATTGACATTATTAATAATTAATTATTTTTTAAATTTTCCACTAATTTAGGTAATTACCTAATCATTCCTAGATTTTCTCATCCCTCTCTCTCTCTTCTATTCTTATACAATCACATCCCCCAATCTCTCTTCTGTTCATCGGAAGAAATTGGGAACGACAAGCCCACCTCCACGTCGATGGTCTCTCCCCGCCGATGGTCTCACATCGGTTTTCAGAATCTGGTTGCATATTCCCTCCTCGTCGATGGTATCTCATCGTGTTCAAACCTGGTAAGTCTCGTATCCACCCCCTCCCTGTCGATGGTTTCTCTTCGATTGCAATTATTGGATTCCGATTTTCAATTAGAGATGTGTAAAAAATTACTTATCTGTCTTTCAATCATTGCCGCTGCACTAAAACCCTACGTTCAACCATTGGGATTATTTATTGTCTTTCGAGGATATACACAAATTCATTACAGATAATCGTTTTGATGATTGTGGGATTATTTATTGTCTTTCGAGGATGGACCGTGAAAAGACTGCCGAGAAATTGAAGGTTTTTTTATTTCGCCCAATAATGATCATATAAGTTTTTATATATGATTTGTCTAGTAACTAATTTTAGGAGATACTCTTCTCAGGAATATAAGCATAAAGCAGCTTTTTTCCATTGGTCCATGGATGCTGCGTGTATCAATTCAAAAATAATGGAGTAAAGATGAAATTAATAGGGTTTATTTCATAAAAAACCTTATATTTTCAACTTTTTTCTGTTTAAACCTAAAACTTTATTTTTTTTCAAAAAAGACCTAAATTTTGGAGAAAGTTTTTAATTTAGACCCTTTACCCCGGTTTTACAGGTTATACATACTTTTTTTTCCAGAAAAAACCTTAATTTTTTTCTTTTTTCCGAAAAAAACCCTCAATTTCAGTGATTTTTCACAAAGAATTTTTTTTTTTTCGTTTTTTGTTTTGACATAACTTTCATATACAATTTCCAAATTCTACGAACTTTATATCCCTGGAAAGGTCATAAATAATACTACAACTTTGCTTTACTGACTTTTATTTGAATATGTTCCGATATTTCGTTACACTGGCTTGTTTTCTTATAATAGCTGTATCTTTTGCATACGAGCTTCGTTTTCGACGTTCTATAAGTCAACGGATTCGTAAACACAAATACATTGTGTAATGAATATTGTTTAAACCAAAATATTATTTGTATGATTTATCAAATTTTACGCTACTGTAGTCTATTATTCGAAATTATATCGTTTACTCGATAATTAATTCGAAATAGCGTATTGTAGTATTATAATTTCCAATAATACATTAGGAAAGTTATTAAAATTACATTTCAACGTATTATCCTAATTTGCGCTCTGGTTGACATTTGTTGTCTTTTGTTGACCAAATTTGACGGATGTGACAGACGGGGTCGCAAGAAAACGATGACGTGTCATTTATGTGGTTGGAGTTTGAACAGTACATGGAAAAGAAGCACATGCTCATATGATTGTATCCGGGTTCGAACCAACCATCTTCGTTACGAATTGTTTACTCCAGATGTACATAAAGTGTTCAAACATGGAGTATGCCCACAGAGAGTTCGACAAAATCACTCAAAGTGACACAGTTTCATGGAACGCTATGCTTTTCGGGTACGCAGGGAGTGGGTCCATGAGTACAGCTCAGGTAATGTTTGATTCAATGCCTGAGAGAGATGTCGTTTCATGGAACTCCTTGATTTCAGGGTACTTACAGAACGGTAATTCTTGGAAATCTGTTGAAGTTTTTCCCCAGTTCCAAAGAGAAGGTTTAAGCGACGCACACCAAGTGTTCGATAAAATGCCAACAAGAGACGCTGTTTCTTGGAACACAATCATTGCTGCTTATGAACAAAACGGGAAAGTACACGAAACCCTTCAACTTCTTGTACAAATGCTAAGTTCATATTTTGAACCCGCTGAATTCACGTTTGGTAGTGTCTGAAAATGTTGTTCGGGTTTAAAATCTTTAAACCATGGTATGCAAATTCATGGAAGAATAACCAACAGACGGCGGAGTGGTCCCCGGAATTGATCTGCAAGCCTAGTGTAGCGGCGTTCCGGTACCATGTGACGGTGATGATGTTGTGTTCACCGGTGGAGAGGGTGGTCTCAGACGACGGTTTGGTTAGATGGGATCAAATTGGGGTTTTGTTTTTTTCTTGTTTTTAATTAACAAAAATAATAATAAATTAAAAGAAAAATGAAAAAGAAATTAAAAATGGTAAATTGGTCTTTTTACCAGCCTTTGGATTCTTTTTGAAAGTTCAAACAAACCCTGAGGACCCATATAGTGGTTTTCCAAAACTTGGACTCCTTTTGAAAGTTCCACCAAACCACAGGGACTATTATTGTAATTTACTATATATATCTATATATATATATATATATATATATATATATATATATATATATATATATATATATATATATATATATATATATATATATATGTATACGGCTATGATTAAATGTGGACTACAAATATTGTGTGAATATAAAACCAAATGTGGAGCGTCCGATCGAAATAATCAATGGTGTTAGATTCAATGGCTTAATTGTAAATTTATGATAATTAATTAATCAAAATTTACAATTAAGCCCTTAATTATAAAGGGTATTTTAGTCTGTTAATAAATATTTAGAAAAGGAAACACCATATTTATCTCCTAATTTTGTGGGATTTATATTTAATATGTATTTATCTTATTATATAAAATTTATAACTGTATTACGTGATGAATAATAACCGCACATAAAAAAGCGCAGTACAATGATCACATGATACACTGTCATTCTTAAATAATAGAACATCATTCTTGAAAAAATACAATGTTATTCTAAAAGAATAAGTTTGTTTTATATCAATGGTATAAAACATAATAACAACTATATTCTAAAAGAATAGAACTATACATTTTAAAAGTTACACTTCATTAATCAAATAATACAAAAATTCTTTACTAATTCACTTAATTGTTAAAAGAATACACTTCATTCTTGGCGTAACACTAACATTCTCAAAGAATACACTTCATTCTTGGCGTAACAAGGTAAATTCTTGAAGAATGTTCACATAAACCATACTAGCATTCTTAAAGAATACACTTCATTATTTCCATTATTGAAGAATACAAAAACCTCCGTTCATCACCGACCTGCAAACACAACCAATAAATCAATTATTAAATTATCTTCGTATCTTCCTAAACAAAGAAAATAAAAGAAAATTTTCAAGTGATGTAAGTATTACTTCCATTATTTTAATTTGCTTCCATCATTTTACTTAATTAGATGGACGCTTTATTGCTTCCATAATTTTAATTTGTTATTTTATGAGCACTATGAGCACTACATGTGCGATTTACATAAAAACTAAATTAAAAACAAAAACTTCCACGACAATATTACGCATCGTTTAAGTAGAATCAGACAAAATTTCAAGTGACGTATTGTGTTTTTTTAAGTTACGTTATTTCTACAGTTCGATTCTTACAGTAGGGTTAATCATAAATAGCATTATAAAAACCAAAACTGTAATCTAATTATACCTTTGATGATGCTGATGCAGAAGAACTAAATATGTTCGAAGAAGCCAAATCCAAATCGTTTGAGATAGTACGTCGCAGAATCAGGAATGAGTGAAGAACGATTTTGTTTCTCGGGATTATGTGCCTTTTCGGTTTTCCGCCTTCTCGATGACGAACGATTCATCCGACCCTAATTTTGTCCCTTCGAATTCCATTAGGGTTCGGAAGAATTAGATGTCGTACCCAGATTTAAAAGAACGTGAAAGATATGATCCAACGTAAATTCCTTAATTATAGATTTAATTTTGGTGATTTGTTTAATTGCTAATAAATAGTTGGTTAGTTATTTTAGGATAATAAATTAATTTGTTATAAAATTCCGAAACTACCCTTCTCAAATGATTGGTCCAGAATTAGTCCTACAATCACACAATATTTAGAAAATGTATTTGAACCTACTTATAGGCCTAGGTTACATTAAGAACCACAATTATTGTGTGGACGTAAAAACAAATCTGGTGCGTAGGATTATAATTATCAATGGTTGTCATTAATAACAGAATATTGATTTTTTTAATTGAAAAAATATCAAATTTCTAATTATATCATTCTAAAGGGTAATATGGACTTTTTATATTTTTCAATTATGGAATGTGAGATTTTCATGGGATTAAATTCCGAATTTCAATTTCATTTCAATTTCAATTTCAAAATTATTTTCAAATTCAATTTTTAATTCTGTTACATTTCTAATAAAACTGTATAATTAATTTCAGTTCTTAATCGTTTACATTCTATTAGAATGAACTACAAAAGCATACATACTGGTATTCTTAAAGAATGGTACTGCATATATTGAAAGTAGGTTAAACATTATGATAGAATGAATTACAAAATCATACTTATATGAAATACAAAATCAGATTTACATTGTAAGAGAATTTACATTACAAAATCAGATTTACATTGTAAGAGAATTACATTCTAAGCGAATATACAAAACAGAATGAAATTCTAAGAGAATTACATTCTAAGAGAATTACATTATGTCATAATGACTGCCTTGAAATCAAACTCTAGATCTTCTTCTTTATTCCTTGTATGTTTTGAATGCACAAAGAATGACCCTACAACATCAAAATGATCTTCCCTGTTAGAATGAATTGATCCCAGAATTACAAAATCATACAAAAACATTCTATTAGAATGATACGTATTCCAGCCACAGAAGAAATGGAAGAATGGGTTCGATACATTTGGATAAACTTGTAAAAGATTCGCAATGACTTGTTTCATGGTAATTATGTTCCATATGTGTTATAAAGAAGGCTTTCACAGTGAATTTTGATGCGAATTAAATTGTGTAGAAGTCAAACTCGATTTTTACTTTCTAGAAGCACGGGGTGACATTTTCTATATTAGATAATGCAATTAAGGTCTTCAATTTCCTATGAATTCTTAAAATACATTTTCTAAATGGAGGTAGCAAAAGTGCATAATAAAGAGAAAACGGAAGACCTCGGTACCGCCTAAAGAAACGACGACATGAAGTAGCGATCGGCTGTCTTCGTTACGAATAGTGAGAGAACGGATCAGCGGCGGCTGACAGAGGGATCTGAAAAATGAAATGTCGCCATTTTCTGCGGCTCTAAAGAGATCGCCGTCCTTGTTTACTTGATTGTTCCCTTTTATTTGAAACATTTTTTTCATCTAAACCTTTGCAATTCTATTGACAATTACAAAGATCCACGTGATGATGTTTTGTTGCATAAGGAATTGACGATGGAAGGGTTTGTAACTGTGAATGCGGCAATAAATATGACGTAGAGTTTGTTCAATTTACCATAATTATAGGCATTAATTTTAATTTAATTAACAAATTTAAATGTCAATTGACCAAAAAACCCTTGGTGATTCTAGGTTTTGATTGGGTCTTACGTCCACACAATAACTATAATTTTTAATATATATATATATATATATATATATATATATATATATCTTATCCTAATAAATAAGTAACTCAAAGCCACATGTCATCTCCTCATTGAATTTACCACATGTCATTTTCTCATAATTTTGGATTTCTTAAAAAAAACTAATTGGTTTGAAACGTTTCCAACTCTTTAATGATCGGTTTAATTATCATTCAATTTCAAAATTAATTGTTATAATTCAATTTCAAAAGTAATTTTTTTGTAATATCATATTATTTTTTAATGTGTAGAATGATTTGGAAGACAATAGAGAGACAATTGACGCCATAATATTTTGAAGAACGATTCCAATAATAATAATGAATTTGATTTTAGTACCGATGACATTCTCATAATCAATTATATTTATCAAAATACAAAGTCGTAATAGTAAAAATCTAAACAAGATGTCACGATACACAAACAAACTTTTTATGTAAAATTATTAATGTTTAGATATTCTTAACTAATAATTTTTTGTACCATCCCGTGTAATACACGGGTCTTACAACTAGTATATATATATATATATATATATATATATATATATATATATATATATATATATATATATATATATATAGATGGGTTCAATGCAGAACCAAAATTAAATTACCTAAGCACAGAACTATCCTTAAAACCCTTGGATCATTATATCAACGTCTTAGATTAAAAAGGATGCACCATAAAATTATAAACCTTGTGCAGGGGATTATTGCTAGATAAGGGTATATTGGGTTTTTAACCCAATCGATCACCATCTTCACCCATGTTCTCTCTCTCTCTCTCTCTCTCTCTCTCTCTCTCTCTTTCTCCTCTATGATTTCAGCTTCGTTCCTCCACCGCACTCATAATCTCATCAATGTTCAGATCGCAAAAAGAGGGAGGGAACCAGAAATCGATTAAAGGAGACAAAATCAGAAATCGATTATACACACACAAAATCAGAAATCGATTGAAGGAGACAGAGGGAACAGACAAACCCATACACACACAAAATCAGAAATCTGATTTGATATTATTTCCATCTTAATACGTATATTAAGATCGAATTCCGCCGACATTGCCAAATACGATGAACACAAGTTCAATTGGTTCCACTCCTTACGATCCATCCCCTTCAATTATTGGAAGGGTGAGAAGAGAGAAGACGATGTCTGCGTCTGCGATTAAAACCCTGCTGATGTAATTTACATGTGTTCATATATGAACATATATGTTCATCAATGAACATATGTTCATCAATGAACATATGTTCATCAATGAATATATGTTGAATTACAGAGTATGCATATATAAAGAAGGAGATGGATGTATGTTTATTGATAACATTTATTCATTTATGAACATATGTTCATTTATGATGAACATATGTTAATTTACAAAGAATGATATACAGAGAACGAGAAGAACGTTTATTCATTGATGAATATATGTTAATTGATGAACATATGTTCATTGATGAACATATCAATTTAACTTTTTTGACGATCGTACCATTTTACTTAGATTTTGATCTTACGGTTAACAACATGGTTCTGCAGTTAGGTGATTTAATTTGCTTCTGCATTGAACCCATCCCTATATATATATATATATATATATATATATATATATATATATATATATATATATATATATATATATATATATATATATATATATATATATATATATATATATATATATATATATATATATATATATATATATAGGGATGGGTTCAATACAGAACCAAATATATCTCGGCTAACCACAGAACCACTTTTATAACCGTAGGATTAGATTGAGGGCTAAAGGGTATGATAGTCCAATTAAATCAAAATGTCCAAAAAACTAGCAGCACAACAAACCAAAAACGATATCCAGAAATTGCGACCCAAATCACAACGTTATATAGGAGATCAAGCCAAAGGATTTCAAAACCGATTTCCATAAATCTAATCAATAGACAAAATGATATTGATACTTCCAAAAGCTGAACAACCCAATTTTGATTTGGTTATTGTGATTGCAGCGTATTGGTAACATATGTTCATCAATAAACATATGTTCATTGATGAACATATCATAGAAGGATTTCAAAACCGATCATGCTAGTTTCTGTTTTCCATGACAGTATGAGGATATGAGAAAAAGCAAGAGATCGAATGAAATTGGAATTAAGTAATAACCATCCAAACTAAAACATAGATGAAGAAATCGATTACATTATCTAATTGAACATAAAGGAGCAGATTAGAATGTCTAGATTCGCATTTCAACATTGATATGAGCATCATATGTTCATAGATGAACATATGTTCATAGATGAACATATGTTCATAGATGAACATATGTTCATGAATGAACATATATTCCTTCTGAGTACAGTAATTTTGGGGAACAAGATATAAGAACTTTGTAAAAATCAATAATTGATACAACATACATTGTACTAAAATGGAAGATCATGAAAACAGAACATATTCAGATTCACCTTAATATGATCATATGTTCATACATGAACATGTGTTCATAAATGAACATATGTTCATAAATGAACGTAAGTTCACATTACAGTAAATTCATATTTACGAGAAAGTTTTTATTGTGTGAAGTCGATAGTTGATCGTAACAAAATCCAAACTGGCAGTGAAGTTGATTTGTTGTTCAATTGGACAAGAGTGGTAATATCAAAATCGACACACTTCTATTTGGTGCAATTAGCGATCTGCACAAAATTGCAAAAACGATGGTTGATTACTTACAGCACATCTGGATCTTTGATCTAAACCCTTGAATGAATTTCCTCTCTATTACAAATTTCAGAAAGCACATTATCCATCTTCGATCTTCAACGTCATCGGGAAATACATAAAATAACAAGATCGAGAACCACTTGCAACCATCTTTAGATCTGAAATAGTTTTCGTGATGACCGGAGGCGAGAAGCATGTGATGCGTAATTTTTTAAAAGGTTTCCCCAATATGCCCTTTCCTGGATGTGATTCTCTATACACGAGTAAAATTCTTTTCGTTACATCTTTTCTAATCTAATCCGTTGATAAAATGATCCAAGGGTTATAAAAGTGGTTTTGTGGTTTGCCGAGATATATTTGGTTCTGTATTGAACCCATCCCTATATATATATATATATATATATATATATATATATATATATATATATATATATATATATATATATATATATATATATATATATATATATATATATATATATATATATATATATATATATATATATATATATATATATATATATATATATATCGTGGATATGCGTTGCACGTAATTAGGTCATGTCGAAAAAAAGATGTTTAACGTTTTTGCTCTAAATGACAGTGATTAGACGAGAAGAGTTCTCGTGGTTTCTACCGGATTTTAGGTTCATACCGGATCCTAACCCTATGTATAAAAAAATAAAAGAAATTTGAAAAAACTTTCGTGAAACCGGGAGACGCATTCATAGCCACTCATTTTGAGTGTAAAACAAAAAAAAAATTAAAAATGCAAAATAAATGAAAAAATTGAAAAAAGTATATTTAATTATTATTTTGTCATTTTTTTATTCAAAACAATAAAAATATAAAAAAAATTAGCATTTTTTTTCATATTCTAGTAGAATATTACCTTATTTTGTGTAATATTCTATTAGAATATTCAACATCCAGCAACATTCCACTGATTTTTTTTATTTTTTCAGGTTTTTTTTTATTTATTTTATTTTTTAGAAAGAATAAATAGCGAAAATTAGTAGATTTTTTTTTTTGAAAATTCTCATTATGTTAGCCTATTTTAAATTTTTTTATTTTTTGATTTCCAAAATAAGTGGTTAGGATTGAGTCTCCCCGTCTCACAAAATTTGCATGGACTCATTTGAACTTATATATATATATATATATATATATATATATATATATATATATATATATATATATATATATATATATATGGATATATATATATATATATATATATATATATATATATATATATATATATATATGGATATATATATATATATATATATATATATATATATATATATATATATATATATATATATATATATATATATATATATATATATATATATATATATACGTAGGAACTTTTGAGAACCCGAGAACCCGAGAACTTCCAAATAGATATTTTTTATAAAAACCGACCCCATAGGCCTCTTAGACGCTCAAAATGGGCCCGGGGCGCTAAAAAAAGTTTCCGAAAAAACAACTTTTTGTTTTTTTTTTGAAAAATTTGTACAAGTTCCAAAAAAATTTTGTACATGTACAAACTTTTTTATATGTGCACTTTTTTCAAGTTTTTTTTATGGATGCATTTCTAACACATATTTAAGGCGTTTTGTAAAAAAAAATTTGAAAAAAAGTGTACGTATAAAAAAGTTTGTACATTTACAAATTTTTTTTTGCACTTGTACAAATTTTTCATAGAAAAATATAAAAAAGTCATTTTTTAGAAATCTTTTTTCCAAATAGGCTTATAATTGAGCGTTTTAGAGGCCCCAATTTTTGGTTTTTCGAAAATGTTGACCGTTTGGGAGTTTTCGGGGTGAAGTTGGTTCTCAAAAGACAGGCCCGTCTCAAGCCGATTTGGGGCCCGGGACGAAATATAAAATGGGGCCCCTAGGGATAAACTTTTTTTATAATAAAAGTTGGGCCGGTCTAAAAAAATTTTAGGCCCAGCACAAGAATAAAAAAAAGGCCCCGTTATTAAATTAAAAATTATCTATTGTCAAAAATGTTTATTTTTTGCATTAAATATGAAAAAAAACAACCCTTACGAATGAGCAAAAAACCACAATTTAGAAAAAGGAAAAACCAAATTGTTACACGTTTTGATTTTAGAAAAACCACATTTTTGGTTTCTGTTTGGTTTTTTTTATAAAACACCATAAAAAAACAAATCAAACCTAAATATATTAATGACCCCTTTTATGTATAAATTTAGTATATTGACTAAAATAAAATTTAGGAATTTGAATAACATTTATTTACGGACAACTTTATCAATGTTTGAAAAAGAAAACATCACTATTCCACCGGACAATGTTTTAAGAAATTTTTATAATAAAAAAAATTTCCGTTTGTATTACATGATGTACAATTAAAAATTAGACGAAGTGGGATTTGAACCCGTATCACTTCAGTGAAAGAAGCGTCCCTCTACCAAGTGATCCCTTAGCCGACTATGTTATATATTCGAAAGAAAGCTTATATCATATATGCCTAGCAGAACTAATTTGGGGCCCCAAAACGTCGGGAGGCCCAGGGCGGTCGCCGAAGTTGCCCCTCCTGTTGGGCCGGCCCTGTCAAAAGATCCTAACTCTCTCTCTCTCTCTATATATATATATATATATATATATATATATATATATATATATATATATATATATATATATATATATATGTTCAAATATAATTCCTAAATATTGTGTGATTGTAGGACCAATTCTGGACCAATTATTTGATGGGGGTAACTTGAGAATTTTGTTAATTAAATTAATTTCCAAATAACAATAAGTCACTAAAAGTTTGGTAACAGTTTGAAGGCTATAATTAAGGAATTTCTCAACCCTAACTCATCATCGCCATCCCCAAAACCTCTAGCGCCGATTACAGTCCATTCCGGAGTACTCCATGCCTCCTCGCCACTACTTAGAGAAGGCCACCTGGTTCTTAACGGGTCACTATCTCTAGCCCCAACCCCAATCGCCTCCGTCCACCGTTTCTCCAAACTCGCTGCAGCGATTTTCCTGAGACCAGTATCGTTGCATTCTCTGCCCACTTTTCTATTCACCATCGTCACTATTCGCCCCTCCTAACCCAATCATCTTCCACCGATTAGGGATAATGCGATCACATTTTTAACCGTCAAGTTTTGGCAGTAATTAATAGAAGAGTTTTCCACAAAGGTCATTTATTTGGGATTGTTCCTGCAGAAGTTATCCATAAGATTCTCCAACGTACATGGAGAAAAGCCACCAACAGAATATGCTAAATTGAGAAAAGAGTCACTCGAAAATGAATTTGGAAATGAATAATGGTAAGTGCAAGACCTCCTCATTCTAATTCTGTCATTCCAGATTCATCCTCTCCATATGTTGTGCTGATTTAGAAACTCAATATATAGAGGCCGTCTTGGTGTTATCGCTGCAATATTAAAGCTAAGCGGAAAAAACAAAGATGGATTCTAGATTTATCAAGGTTATCACATCAAATCATGGCAAATAATGTATTTTATTCCATTCGCTATGTTAATGTCCGACTTAAAAATCATAGACGATCAAAATATGTGTGATAATATATTAAATTGGTTTTGGATCAAATCAATATATTTTTATGACTCAATAAAACTAGTTGGGCCAATATCCTTGCTTGACACGTTGTCATCTTTTATTACTTACAACATCTTTTATTACTTTATCTTTGCAAATGACTAATACATTGGTTTGTGTTTTAGTAAGTTGGTGTTAGTTTTTATTGGTTTTGTGTTTTAGTAAGTCTATTATCTGAGAATGAGTGTTAGGTTTTTATTGGTTTGTGTTTTGGTAAGTCATTCTCTGAGAATGGGTGTTAGTTTTTATTGGTTTTGTGTTTTGGTAAGTCCATTCTTTGAGAATAGGTGTTAGCCATTGTTTTATGTATTCAATTGAGTGCTAAAAATATGTCCTGGAGAATTGATCAACATATTGCTAAATGGAGGATTTCATTCTCGGAGAATGAACACATAATCACACCAAATTTCATAGACTATTTTGTAAAAAAATATACAAAATATAGTACATTCTTGAAGAATATGCAAACAAGGTACAATATTAACTACATTCTTCAAGAATAAGTGTGTCAAAAGGCCAAACTAAAATACGTAAAACTGTAAATACGTAAACAAAGAGAAATCAGGAAGAATAAGAAATAGGCGGACCTCTGATCAGTGAAATCCCGCCAAATTAGGAGATAAATAAAGGATTCCTTTTTTAAAATTTGATTGATAGACTAAAATACCTTTTTTAAGGGTTTAATTGTAAATTTTGATTAATTAATTGTTATAAAATTACAATTAGGCCCTTGAATCTAACACCATTGATCATTTCGATCGGACGCTCCACATTTGGTCCTACAATCACACAATAATTGTTAAATGTATTTAATACTATATATATATATATATATATATATATATATATATATATATATATATATATATATATATATATATATATATATATATATATATATATATATATATATATATATATATAGAAGTAGGTTCCATTGAGAATGAAAATTATGTTGAGAATACGAGAATGAATCTCAGCCACATATTTTTTTCTTGCCGCACTAATGCTTTGGCGCCGTCGGAGCGTTGACGCTCTAACGACGAGATATATATTATTATTCACATATGATTTTCACCACCACTTCCACCTTCACCACCTTCGTTACCACCACCACCATCGCGCCGCCACCACCACCGCTGCCGCCGCCATCTCTACCACCACCATCGCCGCCGCCACCTCCCCTAACGCTACCGCCACCAACCACCACCACTACTGCCAACGCCGCCACCTCCCCCGTCACCGCCGCTACCACCTTTACCACCACTTCCACCATCGCTACCACCACCTACCGCCACCACTACCACCTCCATCACCGCCGCCACCACCACCACCTTCGTCACCACCCACCTCCACCAACACCACCACCCCACGAATACCGTCGCCACCATCATCGCCACCTTCTACCACCATTCCGACCACCACAACCATATTGTATATTTATATATGTTTATTCATATATGATTATATGAATATTCATATAATCATATATGATTATTCATATATGATTATATGTATAATCATATATGAATATACCCATTCATATATGAATAAATCATATACGAAAAAAAACCCAGCTCGTCGTCCTGGAGCGGTGCGCGTCAGCGCTGGCGCAACTAGTGGCCCAGATTCATTCTCACGTTCTCAACATTATTTTCATTCTCAATTGAACCCTCCCTATATATATATATATATATATATATATATATATATATATATATATATATATATATATATATATATATATATATATATATATATATATATATATATATATATATATATATATATATATATATATATAGTTAGTACCGGAACTTTCCCATGGAAAATGGCGTTTAGATGAAGGTCGTTAACTTTAGTCGACTATTGTGGGTCTAAATTTGATTTTTGTGGGTCGTTTAGTCAAAGTTGCCCGTCTTCTTACGCTTGAGACTCGTCCTTGCACGCACCTGTTGGGTAGTTTCATTCGTTTTTCGTTTTCTAGTTTTCCATGAACAATGAGTTGTTTCTATTAGTTAACTTTTCTCAGAATATATTAAGTAAATCATTTAAAATTTCTAATTATGAATTTGATAATAAGCATATCTAATAGTAAGGCCAGAAAAAGTAATGCTCTTATTATAATGCGTTTTCATATGATTTATATATCATATAACCAAAACGTTTGTTAAGAAGGTACAATTTGTTACAAAATGAGGTAAAAATAGGATGTATTCCTGATCAAATACTTAATAACTCATGTAGTCACTTTTTTTACATTTATATGACCAATATTTGGGCAAAAATTAACAATTTGGAAGGAAAATCCAACAGATAGAGACACTTTTAAGTCTAGGACACAAACACGATAAGAAAAGTATTATGTTCATATCAGGATTGTTCGAATTTTAGAGTTCCTATAGGTGGTATGTTGTGAGTATATATACTCACAATATCGATAAAATCAACAATGCTGATGAAAATGGCAATTTAGAGAAGTATTAATACTTACAGGTCTTTTTAATCGATGCTAGAAGGTCTTCCATATTCAGGAATATTTCCACAAAGCACCCTCTGAGAGTATTGAAACCATCTTCTTGAAACCAACTTTTAAAATCTACAATAGAACTGCAGCAGGTAGTCACCTTCTGTAGAGGTCGTATGGAGTTCCACACTTGGATTATTTCTAGAAATGTCCCAAATTTATGAAGTTCACTCTACAGGCGTCTAGAATGTTAAGACTTAGGCATTTTGTATCTCAAATTCACCCCTTCTATGCTAATATGCCACTCCTAAAAGTGTTTTCCACTATACTTTGAGTCTGAAACTCTATGTAGTTTGTCATGTTTAGGATCAAACCCACATTATTCAGTCCAGTCCACACCACCTGACTTGTTTTGGATCACTAAAACGACCAGTACTTATCATAAATTTACTCTCGTAGATAATATAAACTTAGGTAATCTTAAGTTCCATTATCAGTTACTTACGTCATATACTCATATATGAGTTTGTTTTGTTAGTTAGGCAACCATGATTCTAATTCTTGGCTAAAAATTTGTGTCGAATTGGTCCCAAATACCATTTACCGATTATTTTTATTAATCCCCTATATGGCAACCCTTTTGCTCAACATCGCATACAAAACGTTGAGATCGAGTCACCTAACATTTAAATTTCTTTTTTATTATTTGATATTCGTTAGTTTCTTGATTTTTAATTTATCATACATAGGGTACGTGCTAAGTATATGGTTTTCGTGAGTAAATTTTAATGTAAATTTATCATTATTAAAATAAAACGTGTTGTTCTTTCCCGCAATACATCTTTATATTAAGTTAGTCTATGGAAATATAGATGTAAATGAGTAATTCAATTTGGCATTAGAATATAATGAAACTAATGACCTTTTATATAAATGAAAAAGTTACTCGAAATTTATATAAATAAGTCCGTTTTTATTGATATATATATTTTTTTTTTCTAGTGGTCGAGTAAATAGAAAATTAATTAAGCATAGATACTTTTAAAACGAATAACAAATAGATACACTAACATTTAACAATAACAAAACTATCTTCCAAGTTCCAACCATCGTTGAAAGAGTATCAATATGGCATTTAAATCATTCGAAAATTCAAATAAAGAAAATTAAAAGTAAACTCTATATTTGAACCCATTTAATGCTCTTCCTATAAATATCACATCTCAAATACCTTCATTTTCCATGTACAATCTCACAAAATCAATAATCGAAAAACACAAACTTTGAGTGTTCAAATATGGGAAGTTTTAATCTGAGTTTAGTGGTGTTCATAGCTATAATGGTTGCAACCATGCAGTTTCACGGCACTGTGGCGCAGACTAGGCATGTCGTCGGCGACACTTTGGGATGGACCATTGCTCCCGGTGGGGCCGTTGCTTACACAACTTGGGCATCGCTTCAAACATTTGTTGTCGGCGACATTCTCGTCTTCAACTTCACCAACGGAGTCCACGATGTTGCGGAGGTTTCTGCGGCGGCATACGATCCTTGCACGGCTACCGATCCCATCTCTCTTGTAACCACTGGCCCTGCCACCCTCACCTTGACCACCGCCGGTCCCCACTATTACATCTGCACATTTTCAAGCCACTGTCAATTAGGTCAGAAGTTAGCTATTAACGTCTCGGCCTCCACCACCACTCCTCCATCAGGAACACCTACAGCACCAGCGTCTCCTCCAACCACCACCCCTACTCCTCCGTCAGTAACACCCACAACACCGGCATCTCCACCGACCACCGCCGCTGCTCCTCCCATGGCAACACCCACAACACCCGGTGCACCCTGTCCCCCGACCTCATCTCCAAGCTCCAGTCCATCATCACCACCAACCATCACCTCCGGCAATACCAGACCACCGCCACCACCTAGTGGTGGAGCCCAATCTTTCACCGCCGCGGTACCTGCCATTTTGTTGATAATTGGCGCAGCTTTCTTGAACTATTGAATTTGAGAAGTAAGAGATTACACTTATTTGTCAAGCTTGCCTACGTGCTTTTTACTTATTATTATTGCTCCAGGATTACTGGATTTTTGTGTCCTATATTTATTTACTAGTCACATCTTTTGTAATAACATTCATATCAGGCCATAATTAAATACTGTGTTTAGGTTTTCTCTGATTCTATTTGTTTAAATATATTTCGTACTTAGTTCGGTTTTTGTATTGTGATTTTGATTGTTTATACTTTATATATATAAATTTTGATTTATTGTGTTTGTTTTTGTTAAATTCATGCTTGTTTACTTCTATGATAACAATTATTACATGATCATGATTAAATATAAAATTATGGAATATACAATATGTAGAAAAAAAACCTCGAAAAATAAAATAACAATACAAGTCTGAAACTCAAATAAGAAACCAATGTTAAATTATTTTCTTGAGGTGAAGATAGGGGTGTAAACGAGACGAGCCAACTCGCGAGATACCCGAGATCGACTCGGAAAATACTCGAGATCGACTCGACTTTAAGCGAGCCGAGCTTGAGCAGTAAAATACTCGGCTCGTGAAGCTCGCGAGCTTAATTGATTATATATATACATATATATATATATATATATATATATATATATATATATATATATATATATATATATATATATATATATATATATATATATATATATATATATATATATATATATATATGCGAAACTTAGTTTATGGTTATTATCTGTCAAACTAAAAAACAACTAACAGGCAGAAATAAAGAAGTTTTCATTTTGTCCAAGAAATTATCCATCTCACATTGATGGTGGGATGAAAGTTGATGCTTTCTCATCACCTATATAGCAAGAGTGAAGTTGACGCATTGTAGCATTCGTGGGTTAACCCATGGGTTGAACCAGGTTAAATCAGGACGACTTGGACGTGTGTTCGACTCGGCCTATTTGGTCCGACTTGGGCCTATTAAGTCCGATTCGATCCGAGTTGGCTATTAGTTCCAAGTTTTACAACCTTGGGTCGAGCCGAGCCGAGCTCGAGTGGGTCGAGTTTTTCACGAGCCCTAGTTCGAGCTTGAAATTAAGGCTCGAGTCGAGTTCGAGTCGAGCTTTGAGCTCGAGTATTTTAGTCGAGTCGAGCTTCGAGCTTGGCAATACTCGGCTCGACTCGGCTCGTTTACACCCCTAGGTGAAGACAAATAAGATTCATAAATGACCTTTGAACTTACACTCATTTATATAATCAACTAATTAAAGAAAACAAGTTAATATAATCAATATAATTTACAAACTAAAAATAAATTAAAAGATATAATAGAAAGAAAGATATAGGAAGACAGGTATTAGGTAGTAGGGATGAGCAAAAACCGAACCGGAAACCGAAAAACAAAAAAAACCCGAAACACCGAGACCGACAAACCGAAACCGAACATAAAACCGATGGTGTGGTTTTTTTTATTTTCAAAAGCCGAAATTTTCGATTTGGGTTCGGTTTCTAAAATGAGAAAACCGAATAAAAACCGAATCGAACCGATACGTATGGAATATATTAAAATATACGTTGTACGTATGTATAAAAATGAAGTCTGTGCATTTTGATCAAGTGAGGCGTGTTGGCTTGGCGGATAAGGCACTGCAAGTGTGAACTTGTGGTCTTAAGTTCTAATCATTCTGCCAATACATTGCAATTTCATTTTGCTACATGAGAAACGTATCCCACATCGCTGCCAGTATAGAAGTAAATGTGGGATGGAAGTTCCATCCTTCTCTTCCTCTATATAACAAATTTTCAAGTGTCTTAAACATAGCATGCTTTGAGTGTGTCGGTTTGAAACCGGTAAACCCGAAGCCGACCCGGGCAAAAACCGAAAACCGAGCCCCCGAACCGATCGGTTTCGGTTTTGGTTTTGGTTTTGAATATTTAAAAACCGAAGATATTCGGTTTGGGTTCAGTTTAGGTCAAAACCGACCCACACAGACCATGTTCATCCCTATTTGGTAGCATTTTGGTGAGAAAAAGTGAGGTCTCACACAAGTGTTTAGATTGAAAAATCGAATTGTAATCAGAACCGGTTCGAATCGGATATAGAGAATTTTATAGATTCATTGTTTATTTGGTTACTGGTTATTCCAGTTTCGTACAGTTCTAGAACTGGTTACCTCCCGATTTAGAACCTACCATCGTCATCTATATGAATTCATTATTGCATCTTTAATTAATGAATACAAGACATCCAATATACTAGAGGATAGTATTGACTTGAAAACACAAAGTTGTTGAAGCCAATATACGAGGACATAGGCGAAATCTCTCTCTCTCTCTCTCTCTATATATATATATATATATATATATATATATATATATATATATATATATATATATATATATATATATATATATATATATATATATACTAGGTTAGAAACCCGTGTAATACACGGGATGATTAAAAAATATAAAAAATAATATGAAAAATATCAATATTGTAGACGATAAAATTGTTATTTTGTAAATTTTGTTTATTTTGATATTTTATATGATATGATAAATTTTGTTGGTTTTAGTTAAGAATTAAGAACGCTATGTTAAAAAATATGATTTAAAAGTAAGAATAAGTACCAAAAGTAATAAAAGAATAATACTGAAAATGAAAGACGTAATGATAATTCAAAATGCTTGAAATACTTCTTTGTATACAACATATGATGTTCTATTTGTACTTTTACCCTCTTTATCTAAAATCAGTAGTTTAAGTCTTTATCTACTTTTAACTCGGGATAATGCAACATAGAGCTGACAAATAAAAAAACATATATATTAAGAAAACATTTTATTTTAAGAGTACGATATTATTAATGAACTCTTTTGCAAAGTTCAATGCTAAAACTGAAAAAAAATTAGAAAAATGTTCGACGATTAATTTTTCTTTCCAATGTTAGTTTCATTTGGGTATGAGTTATTCGGTTTTCAGGTAATTCGATTTTGTAGTATAGCTAGGAATACCCGCACAATGCAACGGACGATGAATAGTTTCCTTTCGCGTGTATACAAATGCAGCAGCGATTAGTTTCCCGTTAACATGTAGTTACTTTCGTTGAATTATTTTTATATGAAACGTAGGGATCTAAACCCACGCTACGCAGCGGACGGTGAATAGTTACTTAAGTTATTTTTTGCCGGAGATTAGTATTCTTTCGTAAGCATGTCATCTTTAAAAGAAAATCCAATGCCGGAGATTATCTTTTACTTGTACATAATGGTTTATTTAATTAGACTTAAGTTTATAAGTTTTAATGAGTTCTTTATAAAATATCATAATGGAGGCCAAAAATGCAAACAAAAAAGGACCAAAGGCAAAAAAAATACAAGTTAAACATGGGAACAAAAATGAAAAACAAAACAATCGTTCTTCATATCTCATGTAATAATAGGCAAAAGTTATGGAGGGAACATATGAAAATAGGTATACTTTTTTTTATAGTGTATTTACACATTTGGCGGCGGTAGATAGTTTCCTTTTGACAAATAAGGTTTAAAGCTAGGGTTCAAGGTTTGTTTTCTTTGGCATCAAAAGACGTTTAATGGTTTCAAGCATTAGAAGTAAATATATGTTTTAATTTAATTTTCCACATAATTATTGACAAATTTAATAACA
The DNA here is from genome assembly GCA_023525715.1 of Cichorium intybus. Lineage (NCBI taxonomy): Eukaryota > Viridiplantae > Streptophyta > Magnoliopsida > Asterales > Asteraceae > Cichorium > Cichorium intybus. Next base: position 77,349,856 of record CM042015.1, read on the forward strand.
CAGAATACATTAAATAAATAATATCATATACGAAAACACAAAAGTTATATATCCAATAAACAAAAAAAAAAGATTTATGCTCTTTGCTATGAAGTATGATGCAATAATAAAACAAAGCATTTATTAAGTTTGTTATGACATTTTGATCAATCATAGTATATTACTGCGTGAGCATAGAGGATGCAAGCAAAGGAAGGTTCAAGTAGACACAATGTTCTTGACGCATGGAGTACAAATAAAACAACTATAACTTATTGTTAACTTTTCTAACCCATGTAAATTCTACAGTTGCAAGAAAAATAATCTACCGTGTCAAAACAAACCAAATCCTTACTTTCTATAAAAAGCCTACAAACCCTTGAATCCAACCTATTATGCCAAGCATTGCTGACTCTAAAAACTACTTTCTATAAAAAGCCTACAAACACTTGAACTTTTTTGGAAACCCTCTCCAAGCAAGCCAAATAAATGCAAGTTCCTATTTATTGATCAAACTGCATCAAGCCCAATTTCTACAGAGTATATCTAACCTACATTCAAAATTTACATGTAAATTTAACAAAATACTATCAAGAAAAGAAGCTATTGAAATGAATGAGACTTATGCCAAAAAATAAGCAAATGGTTCTGTTTTAACTTGACATTGACGTTTAATGGTTTCAAGCATTAGAAGTAAATATATGTTTTAATTTAATTTTCCACATAATTATTGACAAATTTAATAACACATAATACATTAAATAAATAATATCATATACGAAAACACAAAAGTTATATATCCAAGAAACAAAAAAAAGATTTATGCTCTTTGCTATGAAGTATGATGCAATAATAAAACAAAGCATTTATTAAGTTTGCTATGACATTTTGATCAATCATAGTATATTACTGCGTGAGCATAGAGGATGCAAGCAAAGGAAGGTCAAGTAGACACAATGTTCTTGACGCATGGAGTACCAATAAAACAACTATACCTTATTGTTAACTTTTCTTACCCATGTAAATTCTATAGTTGCAAGAAAAATAATCTACCGTGTCAAAACAAACCAAATCCTTACTTTCTATAAAAAGCCTACAAACTCTTGAATCCAACCTATTATGCCAAGCATTGCTGACTCGAAAAACTACTTTCTATAAAAAGCCTACAAACACTTGAACTTTTTTGGAAACCCCTCTCCAAGCAAGCCAAATAAATGCAAGTTCCTATCTATTGATCAAACTGCATCAAGCCCAATTTCTACAGAGTATATCTTACCTACATTCAAAATTTACATGTAAATTTAACAAAATACTATCAAGAAAAGAAGCTATTGAAATGAATGAGACTTATGCCAAAAAATAAGTAAATGGTTCTGTTTTAACTTGACATTCAGAACTTAATAAACTCTGTAGTACACATACAACAATGCAAGTACCATTATGAATACCAAAATACCATTCACATCTAGTATATGATATGATCCAAGGAGATAAAAACTACCTCATCTAGTTAAAGATTTAGGAGATAGGAACATGATGACTGGGTGAGCACTTAACCAGCAGGTGGTGGAAATCATCTAGGATTTCAGGAGTAAGCTTTGTGAATTTAACAAAAATCTTAAATTATTAGGGGCAACCATAAACCGTTTATGTGTAGTAAACAATCAAACCTCCATCCACTCTGAACAATGAAAATATGGCATCACCAACAGCCAACTACGTTTTATTAAAGTCAAAACACTATAAGCCTAAGCCAAACAAAAGACCAGATTGAAGCCACATAGGTAGTTTGAAGTAAAAATTATACCACACTAACGCTACCAACTACATCCAATACTGCACTAGGCTGGAGCAGCTGCACTTATTTGGTTTTTTTAGTTATGACCTACACTAATAACAACAATTCAATTTACCGTAAAGTTATAGGATTGAGACTTGTATTTTTTTTGGGTTTTTCAGTTATGACCCACTCCCCATTCAAACCCTTCTGAATCCCGTGAGCTGGAATCCTGTTGTGACCCATTCCCTTTTGGAAGTTTCAGTGCCTACAAATAATATATTCATATAAGTCAAAAGATTATTCTTCATATCCTGTTAATAATACAAAACCAAAGTCTAAAAACCAAATCAACACCACCAGGTCAAGTACTATTACAGAAAAGAGTTTCGGTCACAATACTTTAAAACGATATCAAAGTAACAAAAACCCATTTGCTGAGCAAAACTCCATGCATCTGGTAATCTGCAAGGAAATCAAAGAAACAATCAGTAATTTACATAAAATGTCAAAAATACCAAAAATTTGAGTTTGAGAAATTAGTATAGAACATGCTAAGTATAATTGTAATTTTGTGTTATATTTTCATGTGTGTCTTCAAGTCTAGGGAAAAGACAAAGAGAGACAACCAATGATGTTATATTTGGTGTTGTAGCAAGTGGTTTTACATTTGCCACTATTGAAGACATGTATTCAAATGCAGCAGTGGTTTTTATATCATGGAGACCAGAATGTAGTAGCCAAAAGATACTCGATTGCTAAGGTGCAAATAATCACTGTAATTTAACAAAAAGAAACTGGAAGAGATTTTCCAATCTAGTTGTATTTATGAAAGAGATAGATTGAACATACCATAGCTTCAAAGATTGCTTAAAAGGCTAAAAACCAAAGACAAAGATGTTTGTCTTAGCATCTCACTTACCTGAAAAAAGAAACGAAGAACTCAATTATACACATTCCACGATGCAAATAAAAAGCTTTGAGTTGGTGCATAGGAAGATGAAGGATTACAGAGTTATGGCAACTGAGAATCGATTTTTTCCCTCTCCTACAAGTCTTAAAAACACATACAAATAATATGAATAAATGTAGATAGACATCAAAACCCTTGAGAGCGAGCTCCTTGTCCCCATTCATTATCAACCATATCTTCGAACCTATGAACCGATCTACCAACTCTGCATCATCAAAACAAAACTTAAGTTCAATTTAACAGCTATTTCTACCGACTGGTACGAATGAAATCGCCGAGGATCTTAGGGCGAAATTGGAGGAGACGAACTATGATTGGGGAATAGGATTACACGTGTCAGTTGGAGAATAGACTTTAAAAATTGGACACGTGGCAAAAGTTTTTTATTTATTAAGTATAGTATATATATATATATATATATATATATATATATATATATATATATATATATATATATATATATATATATATATATATATATATATATATATATATATATATATATATATATATATATATAGGGAGATGATCAACATAAAACCCTATTTTATGCTTAGAACTATAGAACCAATCTACTAACCCTTGGATTAAACAATCAATGGCCATAAATAAAAGACTAATATTTATTAAAAATCAATTAAATAAATGATTGGGAATAATTTAGGTATACATTATATTTTTATTCATAAAAATCAGCATCTGTAAAATTAAATACCCCAATTATCTCTTCAATTAACCCTAATGATTTTCACGTTATTCTTCATCGCTACTAGTAGATCATCGACTGCTCTACCTCTCACCGGAGATCTCCACTACATCTCATCGGATGCAACCACCAATAGAAGACGACAAAGAAGCAAGGCTGCTATCGGCAATTTTGGTTCATAGTTTGTCCGGTGGCGCCGACTGTCTAGTAGGTGGACGGAGACGCTGACTCTTGGTCGAATTCATTGTCAGAACAACTCTCATGTCCCGATTTCAGTTTATCTTAACAGGTTTGAACATTTTTGAACAATTTATCTTGAATGTTCATTACTGAACATATATGAAAACTTTTCTATTCTTGACATAAATCTGATTTATTTGTTCTGTTAAATTTATTTTAGTGTTAGATTATATTATGTTTTAGTGTTACATTATATTATTTTTCTGTTGATTAAATTTGTTTTAGTTTTACATTGTTGTTATTAACAGATTTGTCAACCATGAACAATATGTATACATGAGATCCTGGAAATATGTCGTGATTGTGACGCAAAGATCCGGACCGAAAGAAAGCTGATGAAAGTGACCAATAATATGGGATTTTGAAGACAATGTTCATCCATGAACATATGTTCATCTCTGAACATTAATCAGTTATGAATGTGCATTTTTAATATGTGTATATGTTTGTATTTCCATCAATGTTCATTTAAGAACATGTTCTATTTTACTATATTTAGTTCATATTCATCAAAATTCATTTCTGAACATGTGTATATGTTCTTATATTTCATCATTGCTCATTTCTCTACATTAATTAGTTAGGATGTTCATTTATGAACATGTGTGTATGTTTGTATATTTTCATCAATGTTCAGTTCTGAACATGTCGTTTGTTACTACATTTCATCAATATTCATTTCTGAACATGACCAATTTCTGAACAAGACTATTTTCTGGGATTTTAAACACAACGTTCATGCATGAACATACATATATGTTCATCAGTGAACATATATGTATGTTCAGAAATGAACATATACTTGTAATTTATGAAACTTCTATAATTTGGGGATTTGATTTATATAAATTAGCTAAGTTTTGGATATTTTTGGATAGATATTAATTAGGTTTGATAAATGTTCATTTCTGAACATGTTTGTATGTTCATATATTTCATCAATGTTATGAATGTTCATTTCTGAACAAATTCTGGGATTTTGAAGACAATATTCATCAATGAACATATATGTATGTCCAGAAATAAACATATACGTGTAATTTAGCATCATACCCTTATCACCCTAATTTGATCTAACGGACAAGAAGATGGTTCTATGGTTCTATGCCTAATTTTGGTTCTATGTTGATCTCACCAATATATATATATATATATATATATATATATATATATATATATATATATATATATATATATATATATATATATATATATATATATATATATATATATATATATATATATATATATATATATATTAGAACCCATCTAGCCAACAATGACAGTCTTATGAGAACAAGATACGCAACAAAAGCATAACCATAAAAAAGATCAATTTTTTTTACCGACAACGCTCGAAAGAGATGGGGCCTAAAACATGTTGACCTAAATAACCCTTTTAAAATGTGTATGTGCAAAAGACAGAGTAAGGCTTGATTCTTGCACAATTCTTCTCCCTTCTACTCTCTTTGTCTCTTAAAATCGTGAGCTTGTAGCTCACTTCCATTCATCTTCTTCAACTCAAATTTGTTTGAGTTTAAACCATACACTTTAGCCACTTGAATACCAAGTGTGGTTTGGTATTCAAGTCAATAAAAGGTGTTAAACGCAAGAGTGAACTAGCATTCATCAAGTTGTCAAGAAGCTTTTTCGTGGACTACAATAGAGAGGAGTTCATTTGGTCCTTCCACCACTTCAACAACCACCAACACTTTAGTTGGTCCAAAGTTCATCAAATGATGTGAATCTTTCCTTTCTATGGCTGTGTTTTGTTTTTCTTCACATGCATGCAACATGCAACTTGTTTTGGGGGATGAAACAATTTTTTTGTTTTAAACAAGTTTTTGCTTCCGCTATCTTATTTTAGTTCAATGTTTTTAGTTATTTGAAAGGAGTTTCGTACAAGTTTGCATCTGTTTCATTTAATGCATAAGTCATCAAAGTACAAATCGTGTGATATTGGGTTCTGAGATATTGGGTTACAATTATGGAATGACTAGTGTATAATTAGTAGCAACCGGCAAGTACGCATATGGGTAATTTTGAGATTAGTATTTCTCTTATTATGGAATGTTAACAAAATTTTGTTTGTTAAATGATTCTCTAAGACTAATGATGAACTTCCCAACAATTTTATGAAGTAGTTACGTTATATCCCCATTTTTTATTATAGGATTTAGTTGGGACAAAAAGTCATGAACTGGTCCATTTGTTATGTATGAATGGTATAAATGCTATAGGTTTTGAAGTGATTAAGGACCAAAGAAGGGACACAAGTGTTGTGTACAACTAACAAGCTCCACAAGATGCTAAGGTAAGTACATGTGGATTTTTCTATACATGGAAAAATGTTTATTCAAGTTTACATGATTTGGAAACCCAATTTGATACAAAAGTTTGAAAACTGATGTTATGATTATAAGCTTTAATAATTACTAGTAATGGTTTATGAATTGAACCTTTCTATTGAAAAATGAACGTTTTGCCAATTAGCCTTAGTATGGTAAATGATTGGTATACATTACAAGTAATTTGAATGTGATGAATGCAAAACAATTGACCGGACCATGACATCCTCGTAAAGATATATATTGGAATCTACTGGGGTGGTACCTCCCTTCGCGAGGTAGATGTCCTAATATGAAACAATGTCATCATGAACTCATCATATTCTTTCAATCTCGGTATAGACTTCAGGTATCACCAAGAGTGATTAAGGTCATAAGTATAAACACAAAAAAGTGACACAACAATGTTTTAATACTGGTCATAACTAAAGCAATGGAAATGATTGAGTTATTTTATAAATGTATTTTATGTCTAAAACCCTTAATTGTCATGATATGGACCATAAGGGATTAGCTCTCTCTCTCTCTCGGTTAGATAGTGTTGGTAGTTAACTGGTTGGATGTATAGACTCCCTATATGGTACAGGGTGCCTATAAGGTTTTTATTGAAAAGTTTTCGATCGTGCTTTAAATTTCTAAGTTGAATTTGTACGGAGTTCATGTTTTCTAAAATTTTAATTATCTTTTCATTTATTTTGAATTGTGGATACTGCAGTATGAAGTTTATGTTACTTTGAAGTCAAAGAATTTCAAATGTAATGTGTCATTTATATTACTTGATTCTAAAGGGTTTTAAAAGCAAAGCGTCATTTATATGAGATGAAAGTAAAGTGTCATTTATATAATTAGATTGGTGAAGGATCTTGAAACTAAAGTGTCATTTAGGTGACTTAGTTTAAATAGGCTTTTGAAAAGCAACATGTCATTTATACTCGTCATTATATCGATACGTCATGTCGTCTCATAGTGTTGACTTTTTTTCGCTAATCAGATAGAAAGGAAAGATTCACCTTTTATGGACTTGAATACAAAACCACACTTGGTATTCATTGTACACATTTTATGACATGTATCTCTTTGGAGATACATGTCATAAAACGCTCGAAAAAGAAGTCATAAGATGAGTAGTCTATAAAGTGATAAACACTACAATAATTGGGGGCAATAATGACGAGGGCTTTAGAGACGACATACGCCATCGTAATAAGCACCCTTATCGAAACGACATGTCGTCTCATAGTGTTGACTTTTTTTCGTTGACCAAATAGCCTATAGCGACAACATACCGTTGCAATAGAGTAGGCAGGAAAGTGAAAAGTTGTGGTGCGTATCTGAAACTTTGTAGAGACGACAAGTCGTCATTACACATCTAAAAAAGTTTTTTTTCTACTATTTAACTCATTAAACGAAACAGCATATTATATGTGCAAGTTATAGGGACGACGTGTCATCACTATAGCCTCTATACGCCCTAAAAGAAAACTCAGCTACCACGATCGTATTCTGTTGCCCTAACGACACACCTCTTTCTCTCTGGCAGAAGGCAACTGGAAGTCGCGATTTGGAAATGACAAATCGCTGTTTCTCCGGTGTACTCCGGCGGCAACGCCTTCAACTTGTAAGTTTGATGATTTTGTGATGTAGGGTTGGTTTTTACCGAGTTTTTCTCCCTTAACGTTCTACTTTTTCAGTTATCTTCACCTCCGGCTCGTTTTCTACTTTTGGCGACCTTCACTACCGGCAAGGGGGGAAGCATTTAGGCTACTTTTCTTCTATTTCAATTTCAACATTTAAATGGTTAGTATTTTTTTCATTTTGTTAGTATAATGCTTTTAAAAGAAAATATTATTGTTTGTAGATGTTATAATGTTTATTAGCTACTGATTAAGCTCTTACATAGTCCATTAAGCTCATTCAAGATAAGTATAAAAATATGTTAGATGAGGTTGGTGGTGACAAGTCACAAGTTGATGAGATTGAATGCCTCAAACGTGCACTTAGAGAAACACGTGGGCATACATGGGGCGTTTAGAAAAGTGAAGGATATATCATCTTACTATCCACCACACATTGCATGAAATGCCCAAAACTTCAATCAAACAACCCAATAGTTTACTCAATAATTAACTCAACAATAATTCAACAATTAAGTATAAAAATATGTTAGATGAGGTTGGTGGTTACGAGTCAGAAGCCGATGAGGTTGAATGCCTCAAATGTGCACTTAGGGAAAGACATGGGCATACATGGGGTGTTAGTAGAAAAGTGAAGAATATATCATCTTACTATGCACCAAACATTGCATCAAATACCCAAAACTTCAATCAAACGACCCAACAATTTAATCAATAACTAACTCAACATATAAGTCAACAATTAAGTCAATAGGTCAATCAACAAATGCAAGCAATGTTATCCCAACTACAAAATATTCAATAACACATACAACTATTTTAATTTCGATTTGATCCAACACAATTACAACCTATGAAAATTCAACCTCTAAACAACCAAGGTGATGATGATGAAAGTGATACTGAAAGTGATTATGAAAGATGTGTCACCGGAAGTAAAACCAAAAGTGATTAAACAATTTGAACATACTTTGTAAGATATTTTAAAGCTTTTGGTATTAGCATTTTATTGGTAAGCAATATATTTATATTATATTTGTATGGTATTTTAAATGTTTTAGTATTAGCATTTTATGGTTTGGTAAAGGATGTATGTATATGCTATTTGTATGATATTTTAAATGTTTTGGACAAAACACAAAAAACGAATTTAAAAAATATATATACAATGACTATAGGGATGACTTGTCGTTGCTATAACTCGTCTGACAAAAATTGTGCACTGTCTATAGGAACAATATGTTGTCTTTATAGAAGGACCTATAGACACGACTTTACGTTCAATAAAGGTGAGATGTCGTCCCTATAAATAGCCCTATAGCAACGACATGCCATCCCTAACATTTATTTTATCTTTTTCTATTTAATGGAAACTTTTTAACGACTAATCTAAAGTAACGGAAAGTCGTCTCTGTAGGTGTTCTATTGCGAAGAAAGTTATAGTGACGACATTTGAGAGCTATAGCGACGAAACTATTGGCACTACGTCTATAGTGACGACATGTCGTAGTTGGCCGCTATAGCGACGACTCTGGGCCCTAGAGCAACGACATTTTTCGTCTATGTAGACTGTTTTTCTTGTAGTGAAAAACTATGCATAGGCATTAGATTGCTGCATAATGCAATTCTAAATTGCAAGACACAATAGATCAAACCTTAGAGTGGGCACACAACTATGTATTTGAATTGTAATATCCCTCTTTCATGAATCTACAATAAGAGCAGACATCCCTAATGGCTAATGCATTCCTGGTGGCAGTTTCATTCTCTAGCAACTCCTCCTTCTCCGACGATGTCAAAGCAACTCAATCCACAAATCAACTTCCAATATTGCATAGATACATTCAAGTGTCAGATTAGATCATATTCAAAGTAAAACCAGTTGTGATTTTTTTTCCAGTTCTATACCCAGACCCAGTTTTTTCCGGTCAATCTGGTCCCATAAACGAACTAACTGACCCGTAACCAGAAATGGTAACACAATTCCAGTCCAGTTTTTGGTTATCAGTTTATTTCTTATTTGGTTACCGGTTATTCTAGTTCAAGTACGGCTCCAGAATTAGTTACATCCCAAGTCCCACGTCATTGCCAACAAAAAGAAATAAGGAATCGTTGCTTCAATTATAAATATGATGTCCCATTTGAAATCTTAATAAACAAGATGGCTATATGGTTCATAATGTTTTGATGTCCCATTTGAAATCTTAATAAACAAGATGGCTATATGGTTCATAATGTTTTAAACCGATAAGTTTTTACCAATTTATTTAAAACGGTTTTTAAGTATTATAAAACTGATGACCAAACAGGTTTCCGGTTCAATCAGTCGGTCTAACATTTAAAAGTAACTAAAACTATCTTCGATATCTTAGTAACCATCCGTTGAAAGAGTATCAATATGGCATTTATATCATTGAAAATTCAAATGAAGAAAATTAAAAGTAAACTCTATATTTGAAAAGCATTTAATGCTCTTCCTATAAATATCACATCTCAAATACCTTCATTTTGCATAAAAAATCGTACAAAATCAATAATCGAAAACCCACAAACTTTGAGTGTTCAAATATGGGAAGTTTTAATCTGAATTTAGTGGTGTTCATAGCTATAATGGTTGCATCCATGCAGTTTCACGGCACTGTGGCGCAGACTAGGCACGTCGTCGGTGACGCTTTGGGATGGACCATTGCTCCCGGTGGGGCCGTTGCTTACACAACTTGGGCATCCCTTCAAACATTTGTTGTTGGCGACATTCTCGTCTTCAACTTCACCAACGGAGACCACGATGTTGCGGAGGTTTCTGCGGCTGCATACGATCCTTGCACGGCTACCAATCCCATCTCTCTTGTAACCACTGGCCCTGCCACCCTTACCTTGACCACCGCCGGTCCCCACTATTACATCTGCACATTTTCAAGCCACTGTCAATTAGGTCAGAAGTTAGCTATTAACGTCTCGGCCTCCACCACCACTCCTCCATCAGGAACACCCACAACACCAGCGTCTCCTCCAACTACCACCCCTACTCCTCCGTCAGTAACACCCACAACACCTGCATCTCCACCGACCAACGCCCCTACTCCTCCCATGGCAACACCCGATGCACCCTGTCCCCCGACCTCATCTCCAAGCTCCGGTCCATCATCACCACCAACCATCACCTCCGGCAATACCAGACCACCGCCACCACCTAGTGGTGGAGCCCAGTCTCTCACCGCCGCGGTACCTGCCACTTTGTTGATAATTGCCGCAGCTCTCTTGAACTATTGAATTTGAGAAGAGGTTACACTTATAGATCATGCTTGTCTACGTGTTTTTGTATTAGTATTGTTCCAGGATTACTGGATTTTTGTGTCCTATATTTAATATGTATTTACCATTCAAATATTATGAATTTATTGTTTATATATATATATATATATATATATATATATATATATATATATATATTTATATATATATATATATATATATATATATATATATATATATATATATATATATATATATATATATATATATATATAGAGGTAGGATAAAATGAGAAGGGTTAAAAGGTTGAGAATATATATATATATATATATATATATATATATATATATATATATATATATATATATATATATATATATATATATATATATATATATATATATATATATATATATATATATATATATAGGTAGGATAAAATGAGAAGGGTTAAAAGGTTGAGAAAATGAGAAAGGATCTGGACACTTTAAATTTTCAAATCAAAGGCTATAATTTAATACTGATTTTGTAATTACTATAAATTTTAAATCAATAAATTTATATTAAATATAACCTAAACGCCATTAAGGTCATTATAATTATCCTAATTATGTTAATTCCTGAAATCACGTATCATCTCTTTAAATCAGGTAACTACCAATGGTAAAAACCCTACCTCTTCTAATCACAACCCAGCGGCCATCATCGTCCCTTCACCCGAACACCATCTCTCCGTGACCATCACAACATTACCGAACACCATCGCCATATGATCGTATTTCACATCACGCCGTTGTCGCTTCGTGTTCTTCACTTCACTTTTGAACGGCGTCAATGTACATCAAAGGGTTTCCATGTCGTTTGATTTTCAAATGTGTCGTATTTGCTTCACCATTCCGATATTCAAGATGCCTTATTGCTCCTCCATGTTTATGATATACCCTTCCACATTCATCCACCGATTCTCCTTCTAATCTAATTGAAACTTTGACATTCTCCCCACGAGACCTCCGATCACATTTTGTGCAACAAAGAATACTTTTCCTCCTGATGAACAAATCGTCAAAATTCGTTTGTTCCCACCCTCTCATCATGAATCGACCCTTTATGCAAATAACTAAAAAATAATGATCGCCAAAAGGGGGCTTGGTTGTACAGGTTAGTCATCTTTTCGTCTTTCTCAGGATTAGGTCTTTATCGTTCATTTGTTGATACCCTGGAAACATCAATGGAATCAGGATCCATCCCCCGTATCTCTCCACAAAAACACAAAAACGTACGATTTTGGGGCTTTATAGGCAGGATACAAGTTTGGTTCTCAATCTTGGTATGTTTTTGTATACGAGTTTGATATTGCATTAGGGATTTATTGACCGTTTCTCTACCCAAAAACACAAACACACAATTTTGGAATTTTACAAACACGAATAAGGTTTGGTTTTGAATCTGGGTTTGTTTTCATATACGACTCTCATTTTAATTTAGAATTCAGTGTTAAGATTTTGGGTTTCTACATCGGTGTTACTGTATCGATTTTGAGTTTGGATATCGGTGCTACTTGCTGGGAGTTGCCACTTCTCCATGTTAGTCCCACACACAATGCCCATGCTTCAACATTGTCACCATCTGGTCAAATTCGTTAGAAGGTTATATTCTTGTTTTTATTTTTATATATGTTGGTTTTTCTTACCTAAAATTCCTGATTTATATGTTCCATATTTTGTTTAGTGGTGCAGGATCCTTTTATTATAGGTGCCGTAAATTTCTATACTGATTTTCAAGTCCACTTAAAGGTTTATGCTCTTTCAGGGCTTGGCATTTGTTATGAAGATAATATTGTTGTATATAACACAAAGGTAAAAGTTTAAAAACGAAATATGTTGAGTCAATGTCTTAAATATGTTCAAAGTTGGAATCCTCCTAAAGCATTGATTGTACAATTTATCATTTACTAGTTTTGTCTAAATTGTTAAAAAATATCCCAATACACGTTTTTATAGTTTATATCATTTAATTGTCTAAGTATTAATCAATAATGATGAGTGGTGTAAATCAGTGCATATGCAAATAGATAACATTATAATTTATGAGTTGTTTTTATTTTTAATGTCCTTGAACTTGATTTTGCAGGTGTGAATCCAATAATAATAATGATCACGAGTACCCCTCTTTCCTTTGGGTGTGATAGCAGCAACAAGAAAAATCGAAGCAAGAATAATCATCGGGACTGCAACATAATGATTACTAATGAATCGGATTTTTTAAATTTGTTTTATTCATTTTTATTATAGCTAAACTAGTTTTTTTCTTTTACGTTGTCTTTTATTCATTAATGATTAGAAATTTATCGTTTCTTTTACATTGTCTTTTATTCATTATGATTAGAAATGATTATAAATGTACTGTTTCCTTTTTTATCTTTGTATTATGATTACAATTGTATTAAATTCTTATTTTTTTGGTACTTTATTCATTTTAGTATTTATTGTTACTTGTAATCATTCATGATTAACACAATCATATCAAATATAAATTTTAAAAATTCTCAAAAAGTTCATTTTTAAGTATATTTTATTCATCCATGATTGAAACCGTGAAAAAGAAGATCAAACTATTAAAATTTCGAATTCTGACAAAGTAATTGATAAAAATATTTTTTTTAATATTCTATTAATAAAATAACAAAAAAATCAATTAATTCCTTTATTTTAGGTAACAGCAATCCTAATCTCTATAATCATGGAAACTGAATAAATTAATCCCATGATTATAGAAAAACATAATTATTTAAGATTTTTAATTAATTAGACATATTGTTAAATTACTATAATATCCCTATAAAATGATTGGTCCAGAATCATTCTCACATTCTCAACCTTTTAATCCTTCTCATTTTAACCTCTCCCTATATATATATATATATATATATATATATATATATATATATATATATATATATATATATATATATATATATATATTGGTTCAATGCAGAACCAAAATATATTGGCTAACTGCATAACCATATTTTTCACCGTTGATCTAGTTTTGATGATAAGGGGTATGATGGTCCAGATAACATCCATATCCACAAGATACAGAATTAAAGGTGCGCCCAGTAATGTTCATATATACATTCTCGTAACTGCACATAACAAATTAAGTGATATTATATCTAAAAACAAGTGATACGCAATCAATTAAAAAGAAGACTATAGTTTCTAAAAATTTTCAACGAACATATGGAAATACGTGAATCTTGATTTTGCAATACGTTGATATCTCATATGTTCATCAATGAACATATGTTCATCAATGAACATATGTTCACTAATGAACATATATGAACATACGAAGCGTGAAATTGGATCAGATATTCAAATTAAACATTCAATCAAGTGTAGATCTCGATTTTGCAATACGTGGATATCTCATATGTTCATCAATGAACATATGTTCATCAATGAACATATGTTCACTAATGAACATATATGAATAGACGAAGCATGAAATTGGATCAAATATTCAAATTAAACATTCAATCAAGTGTAGATCTGGGATCTGTGGGAAAATCGGAGCATTTTGTAGACTGAAAATTTCAAATTAAACTAACGAAGAATGATAATGAAGTGGCGGCTGCTTTATCCATGTCGCCGATGTATCTATGGAGTCCGTCGGAGCCGCCGTGAGCAACGAGATCAGCGGCGATGGATGGGAACGAAGTGTGAAATCGATGGTGTAAAGTTGGAACGAAGAAGAAGAGATGGATGGGAACGAATCGATGGTGTAAAGTTGGAACGAAGAAGAAGAGATGGATGGGAATGAAGGGGCCTTCGATGGTGTAAAGTTGGAACGAGGTGAAGATGGTGATCGATTGGCTTAAAAACCCAATATACCCTTACCTAGGAATAATCCCCTGCACAAGGTGTATGATTTTATGGTGTATCCTTTTTAATCTAAGACGTTTATATAATGATCCAAGGGTTTTAAGGATGGTTCTGTGGTTAGGTGATTTAATTTTGGTTCTGTATTGAACCCATCTATATATATATATATATATATATATATATATATATATATATATATATATATATATATATATATATATATATATATATATATATATATATATATATATATATATATATATATATATATATACACACACACACACACATTAGTTGTGAAACCCGCGTATTATACGGGTTGATTAAAAGATCAAAAATCTTAGTTTTTCTAAAAAAACAATACCACTATACTTTCATTAATTTGTGTACTACAACAACCTACTTTCGTTTCTTCCTTTACAACCGTGTACTTTAAATAATTTTGAGGTATTATGGCATTGTACTCTTACAAATCCATAGCAACCTATATTTTTCATTTCTTTGTTTCTTATACGACATTGTACTTTCATTTTTTCCAGTAAACGCATTTTGGTCTCTAGTTTAGGAAGAAAATACATATAAAAGGAGATTGTTTTTTTTTTTTTTTTGGAAATTTTTACAATCTTACTAACACCAAATTTGATCATAATTGGGTTTCAAATCATCATATATATGTGTAAAGTATAATGTCATAATACAACAACAAATAAAAGTACAATGTTACTTCTTGATTTAGCCAAAACGAATCATACGACGATAACACCTTAAATAATAATAATAATATATTATTTGTTAATAAAGATGCAAAAAAGCTATTTACTTATAATAATGAATGTATGTTGTTAAATGCATTGACTTTATTTAAAATTGAAATTCACCATGCATGTAAATAATGTGTTTTAACTAATAAGTAATGGGGAAAATCATGGTGTATTATGAAACATTAAATTTTCATATGCCAAAAATAAAAACAACAATCATAATGTTTTTAAAATTTTGTGTTTACAAAAAAATTCCAACAAATAATGTAATATAAAATATTTAAATGTATGAATATTTTTATATTAAATCAAAACTAACGAAATTAGGAATACGTGTTTCGTAAGTACATGACAAGTTGTGTTGTGTTTGACATGTATATATTGTGACTTATACGAATGAGATAAAAATTTCATTTTTATAACAACCAAAAAGATGGAACATATATGACAAAGACTTGTGTTTGAACTCTTTTCTGTGTAAAAAATGTAAATACCCTCATCATTATCTACATATAGGACTTTATTATTATTTTTTTAGATTTTATAGTGTAAGGAAAGGATATATATTTCATATATTTTGAAGGACAAGTTTTGAAAGCCAGTTAAATTTAGTTTCTTTGATGGCTTTTCACTATAGCATTAACACGGGTGAACCACATCATCGCTTGAAATTATATTTCAAATGTTAGAAATGCAAGTAGAGTATGTGGTAACCGACATCAAATGCAAGAAATAGCAATAAGGGTGTACATGGATCTGTTAGGGTCCAAAATTGAACCATAACCCGAACAATCAGTTAATGCACCTTCCTAACCAATGGGTTTTAGTTAACTTGGTTTCGGATGACGGTTATAGTTGGTAAAAATAGGTTCGGTTAGTCGTTTATGTCGGTTAACCATTATGGTGAATATTGACTAATTTTGATGTAAAAGCATTTATATAAAAAGTACGTTGCTGTAAAAAATCAAAAAAAAGTTATTAATGCATAGAAGTGGCAAATGTTCTTTTTTTCCTAATTGATTTAGAAAAGGGTCGCTCACATTATTTTCACTTGTCCTAAGCCTAGTACTTCCTTTGAAAGAGATATGAGCACTCATGGATAAATAATATCTAATTAAAGATATCCATTGTAGTTTGAAGATATTTTAAATAACCCAATCGTAGATATTTAAGTAGTTTCATAAACATCTCTTTGCAATTTAAGTAGTTTCCATAAACATCTCTCTGATGGTTTATTATTGGTTGATAAACATTGTTAATGGATTAGCTATATTATGTAACTAAAATGATGTTGTTCGGAAAGATTAAGCATACTCTTAACAACTTTTGACATTTTAACTCTATATATGGTATAATAGTAAATTTTATATTCTAATGTATCGTAATGTTTTAGTTCGGTTAATAATGGGCCAGGTCAGTTTCATATGATAACCAAATCGAACCATACATAATTGGTTACCAAAAATTTAGAAATTGCACCATCTCTTTTAGTAGTGGTTCGGTAATAACGATTAAGTTATTTTGGTTTTGGTTTGATTTTTCGGTTATCTAGCTCATCCTTATATAACAACATACTTTCCTTGATTTGTGCACTATAGCATCCTCCTTTCATTGTACTCTCTTATTAATGCCATCCAAAAATTGATGAACCCGTTGAGCCAATGATAGTTTAGTAATATTGTATTTACATTTCCAATTCCGGTTTCTATAATTGTGGAAGTATTCCATGATTTTCTCAATGTAGTTTACATCCATATTAATCTCTACCTTCTTCATTCATATCTTCACATAGAGAACACGCCATCGCCAATGCCAAAATCGCCGATTCCTTCATCTTGATTCTTCAAATCGTTGACCAAAATATGTAATCACAACCTGTACGACCATCGATCACGTTCTCTACAACAGCATCATCATCAATCACCATCTCCACACAACAACAACTTCAGATACCAGCAATTTGATGAGTAAAAAAGTTACATCTTCATCGTTTTTTCGAAGATACTTGATAATCGATTTCTAGAAACATATCTTTCTGTTCTGATTACATTGTGGGGGCAATCATCATCTCATTCGAGCTACACCACTGTCGATTCACCATCAATCTCTTGCACCTCAATTCCTCGATCTCTTCTTCGGGTGGAAACACACACATAGGGATCAATTTCTTGAGAGATGGCTTGCACTTATTGTAGCTTCTGAGTAATTCTTTGTGCATTCAGAACATACAAGAAGAAGAGAAGAAGCCCTAAAGTTTGATTTCAAGGCAGTCATTCTGTCAGAATGCCATTCTGACTGAATGTCATTCTCACAGAATGTAATTCTCATAGAATGACATTCTTACATAATGTTATTCTCACAAAATGTCCTTCTTTTTTGTATATTAGATTTTAGTATAATATTCTAGTCATTTCGATGTTACACAGTACACTATTCTAGTTATTCTAATTTTCTATAACAATATTCTACGCGTTTTGTTTTGTATATTGACTTCTAGTATCATATTCTAGTCATTCTGTTGTTGCATAGTATAATATTCTAGTCATTCAGATTTTGAATCTCTAGATTCTATCCATTTCTTCTCTTAAAGTTTTTTCGACCATAGAAACCGAGGTAAAATACAAGTTTGCTGTGGGATATTTGTTCCCCGAAAATATGCATGTAACTTCATAAAAGACTTCCAAAAATCTAAAAATATTTTCTATCTTATTCCATTCATCGTTACTTGGACAATCCAAATAATTAGAATCACCTAGTGCTAAACGAAAAAAAGCACGACGATAAAATATAGCACTTTCAATCATAAGATACGTCGCATTCCATCTCGTAGGAACCTCTTGCCTTAAGCCTTTTTTGGGATTCAAATTAACAAATTTTACACAATCGATAAACCTTTGTTTCCTTACTTGAGAACCCTTCACATACTTGACAGATTCTCGCACTTTAGCTATCCCTTCGTCGATACCTTTCAACCCATCTTGCATAATTAAATTTAACACATGAGCACAACATCGAATATGAAAATAATATTCATTGCTAAGAAGTGCACCTTCATTGCATAGTTGACCTTTTAGTAAGTTGACAAATGTATCATTACTTGAAGCATTATCTAATGTGATAGTAAACAATTTTTTTTCAATCCCCCACTCGGACAACAAAGAAGAAATTTTTTCGGTTAAACATACGCCATTATGTGGAGGTGGCATATGTTGAAAATTTAAAATTCTTTTTTGCAATTTCCATTCATCGTCAATGAAGTGGCAAGTAACACATATGAACCCATTTGTGTTAATTGAGGTCCACAAATCTGAAGTTAAAGAAACTCTACAAGGAATAACCTCTAACAAACTTTTCAGTCTCGCTTTTTCTCTTTTATATAAGTTCACAACATCCGATTTGGCTGTGTTTCTACAAATGGTAATCACATTTTCATTTAAGTATTGAAATATTTTCCTAATTCCCTCGTACTCCACAAACTTAAAAGGCAAGTCATGTTTGATAATAGCTTCACTAACTAGTTCACGAAATCTTTCGGGTTTAAAAACCATGGAATTTAATGACATGGAACCACCCGATTTTGAAAGAAGCAATTGTGCAACATCAGTTGTATCCCTTCTAGGACACTTTCTTATGTGATTTCTCAAACTACCTGTCCCATTTTTAGTTTCACATATATATTTATTTGAGCACCTTTTACATTGTGCTGTTTCCCTTCCATCGGAACCAATTGGGAGTCTTTCAAAAAAGCTCCATACCTGAGACCATCGTTCTCTTTCACTTTTTACATTAGCTTCACCACCTTCTACTTTTACATCTACTTCCACAACATCAATGTCATCGAACTCTTCTTCAAGTTCAACATCCTAAAATACAAATGGAAGCCAAAAATCAGAAATCTTGAAGCAGAAAAATTGGTAAAATAAAGGACTACCTGTGGAGCAACATCTACAGAAGGTGTGTGTGTCTTATCAAGCCTTGCCCTCTTCATATTAGATGATTAAAACTCAGAAATCTGTAACATTAACAGATTCAATCAGAAACCCAAAAGTATTAGACACTACATATTCAATCAGATGCAATTACATATTAGACATTACATATTCATATTCAATCAGATGCAATTACCCAAAAGTATTAGACATTACATATTCAATCAGATTCAATCAGAAACCCAAAAGTATTAGACATTACATATTCAATCAGATGCAATTACATATTAGACATTACATATTCATATTTAATCAGATGCAATTACCCAAAAGTATTAGACATTACATATTCAATCAGATTCAATCAGAAACCCAAAAGTATTAGACATTACATCTTCATATTAGATTATTGGTTACAGATTCAATTCAGATTCATAACAGATTACAGATTCATAACAGATTATCCTAACAGAAACAGAACCAATACAAGAGAACCGAATTACAGATTCATAAAGAACAAAAGAGAACCAAATTACAGATTCATAACAGATTATCCTAACAGAAAGAGAACCAATACAAGTTCAATACAAGTTATCGAAATTGATTATATGTGGATTGATTCAATACAAGTTCAATACAAGTTATCGGAACTGATTATACAAGAGAACCAATATAAAGAACAAAAGAGAACCGAATTACAGATTCATAACAGATTATCCTAATAGAAAGAGAACCAATACAAGTTCAATACAAGTTATCGGAACTAATTATATGTGGATTGATTCAATACAGGTTCAATACAAGTTATCAGAAGTGATTTTATGTGGATTGATTCAATACAGGTTAATGAGAACCAAAACAGAACCAAAAGAGCACCAAAAGAGCATATAGAAGATCAAGATGCAATTTCTACACCAATATCATAGGAACCGAAAGAGAACCAAAAGAGCATACAAAACTTACTATCAATATGCAATTTCTGAAGGATTTTATGCAAATCTATGAACTAAAAATCCAAAGTTCACATGCAACCTATAAGGATCTATGTTTTCTTCTAATTGAACATATAATAAATTCCTAAAGTCCACAAGAAAATAACTAAAAGTACCAAATCAGAAAAACTAACATTTTAGGATTTCTTGGAAGCTGAGCAGCACAATTGTCCTGCCTCAAATGAAGTCACACCCAAGAGCTAGAGGGGAGAACGAAATTTCTAGAGAGAATAGGTATTAAAATCGCAGGTTATGAGGTTATGGGGTTCCCTATTTATAGCCTCCATCAGATGACCAGATAAACCTTAAGAGATAAGCATTTTTGAATTCAAATTAAGATAAACCTTTATCTTAATAATTCAAACTATAATTATATCTTATATATATATATATATATATATATATATATATATATATATATATATATATATATATATATATATATATATATATATATATATATAAATCGAAATTTATATATTTCCATATATATATTTCGCTGGCCACTTCACTCACTCAAACTGTCACTTACTCA
Organism: Cichorium intybus; assembly: GCA_023525715.1. Taxonomy (NCBI): domain Eukaryota; kingdom Viridiplantae; phylum Streptophyta; class Magnoliopsida; order Asterales; family Asteraceae; genus Cichorium; species Cichorium intybus. Next base: position 77,370,869 of record CM042015.1, read on the forward strand.
ACTATTGAATAATTACAGTTTTAGTCCCTGCACCTTTAATTAATTAATTTAATAACCAAATCAATTCCAATTAATTCTAGATTAATTCCTAATTAATTAATATAGTTTCTAATTAACATATCATCACTTTAATATATTAATAAACTATTTATTTGATTTCTATTGTTTTATTAATCATATAATAAATCAATCTTTTCTTTCTACTGAACTTTCTATCAAACCTCCTGCTATGAGGGCAACCCAAATGGACTATGTCACTATTAATTAGATAAATAATAATTATTTGTCATGGCTTAGACACCTAATCCAACAGTCTCCCACTTGGATAAGTCTATGACTATAATTACTAATTTAACCTCTAATTAATCAGCAAATTGTAGCTTCCTAGAAACTACTGCCGAACTCTGACCCAGTCAGTTCTGTCCATAGATAAGTGATCATATGATCCTTCGTCCAACAAGATATTTTCAGACACGAGACATGGATTGAGATCAATCTCGGTCCGATACTCTGTTTCCCGATTTCCGACTCTGCTTATGACTTTAGAACTTCTAATTGAACACATCAATTTAGTCCAGGCTGGCCAACACTTTAGTCAACTTCAAAATCATCGAGAGGCCTACAGATATCTGTTACCCATCAGGGTTAAGGAACGAATAAGCTTTGACTTATATGCTTATATCTTTTACCAGACAAATCATTCACAACAACACGTTTTATAACATCGACTTACCGCTGCGTTTTCGTATTATCAATGAACAACTGCCTTGTAAATTATAACTCATATCTCTCCATTTCAAGATCATAAGATATTATCGTCTCAACATTGCTTGTGATATAATCCATTGAGCGTGGGTTTATCCAATACTCAAATCTCTATTTCTAAGTACTCATGAATGTTGTAGCAATCCTATTGCTATGTCTAACTCCTTAGACAGTCTACAAACTAATTCATGACAGTCTTGATTCAACTCTTACTTCCCAAAGTATGAACGACTGTGGACCTTTCTGAATAATTAAATTATTCAGGAAGTAAAACATGCGAAAGCGAAACATAAAAATCTGACTGGCAGCTACTCCTGCTTATTACCAAGTCTCCACAAGGTAATCACCAAGTCGGACCTTGTCATAAACTATTATCGGTTTCAAGATTTCTTTTAAACTTTCAATTCTAATTTTACAGCTATGTATTTATGAACCTTACACTCTTTCTATGTATCCAAAGTATCTTATACTTATACACTTTATTGCAGATGATCCAATCGGATGCTCATCCGATAACATCTCAATAAGTTATCCTGTTAATTTCTCTTCTAACTCCATTCTGGTAATGTGTACTGTGACTTCCTATGGTTCTGGGGTCTTTAGTCTACTTGACTGCACCCTAAGACTATTTCGAGGTGTTATGATGTGTCGGTGAACCACACGCGCTCCATCAGAATACCAACGAGACTCTTTAACCATGAAGTCCTTTAACATCATGTCCTGATGTTAATAATTACCACTTTGAAAATCTTTCAAATTAATACTATCACTTTCACCCTAATCATTTCCTAATGAATTCTCACTTGAGTTCAACCAATCCATCCAGTATTCCCAGCCAGGCAATGTCCTGAATCCAACTTACTATGCCCTAAGCATTAAGTTATCAGGACATGTTCATGACTTTATGATCGATCCAAAACTTGTGGAACCCGATCTAATCCTATTCCAAACCCTTTCGGAAATAATCCTTGTGTCATGATTTTCGAAAAACTATTTTCCTTTCGGAGACTTTTCTCATGCATCTTGAATCTTATCAAGATCATGCTTACAATGGCTAGGTCTATGCTGGCGATTTCATCTTTCCAATAGATGACTGTGAATTACATGAGTATGTTGCACCTTCTTTATTTCTTTCATGCCAAGTCATCACACTTTGCAATGATAGGAAAATCGTTTCCTGGTGCTATGAATCTTAAATCTCATCAAGATCATCTTGGCAGAGTTTCGATCTATCTTATAGATGTTTACAACCACTTGAGTATGTCGTATCTCTATTAAGTCTTTCACAGCGATCCGTCTCTTAACACCAAGTCATTACACTTTGTAATGAAAGGAGACATTTCCTAGAAATAGTATGTAACTCACATATGGAGATAGTAGATAACAACGATACTCTCACTAGCTTTGACACGGTTATGGACTATTCACAGAATCCAAAACTTTTGGCACATTTTGTGAATCCAAACCCTTTCTGACATCTTAATGGAAATCTTTCAGCACATTCCCCAAATCCAATCATTTGGCATATTTCGAGAATCTGAATATCCTTTCTTGCGAGAGGCCCGTGGGAAAATCGCGGGCCCATGTACCTTTATACTAGCATATTCTTTGTGAGCCCCCATTGTGTGTCGGTGATCCACACGCGCTCCACTACGGACTTACAATATGCAGTATCCTTTCGGATTTCATCTTCTATTGACAGTGCTCCTCTCGGAGCCAATTACTTGACTCTGAGTATCGTCTTACTCAACCAGATGTTCTGAAGGTACGCTTCCGTCCATGCTGTATTCTTTTGATGATTCATTTACTCTCACTGGTTTTTAGACCAGGTGTAAAATCAATCAAAATGCAATATGGACTGTATGTCGCCCTAAGGTTCTCTTGTTTGGCAGCAACCGGGCTCATCAATGCTTCCGAGTAGTCGGATTATAAATCCGTACCAACTATAGTGTTTTACCACCAATCGGTATGTCACCCTAATCATAACTACTTATGATGGTGATCAATACTACTGGTCAAGAGGAGATTATGTCAGTTGTAGAACAGAAATCTGATTTCTGTTCCAAGTCTAGTGATGACTAAAGGTTTTTTCACTTGGCTAATCCTGAACTCATTCAGGACTGTCCCAACTCCCACTGTTTCCTTAAAACATGAGTTCTTTCTAAAAGAGCTATTCTTTTACAGTTACAGCGGGATAGCCAGTGAAACGACATTGCTGATCAGGTTCAGGCTAGTCATAAGGTTCAGACGAATACTACAAGACCCTGGACTCTTTATGTGCAAGTGGGATAATCCCAGCTTCACATTTCAGCAGTGTCTCCAAAGCCTACTTAGTCTAGAATGTGGTTGGAATATGGTCTGACTGGTTTAGAATTCAATTTATTGGAAACTAATTGACAATGTATCTCATACATCGAGGATCGAACTGTTTCGACCAATGCTCCATCATCTTCCCTAAGACACATTATAACTTATTAATGTTCTTGGAAGAGAATGAACTGTGAAACATTTTCCCAGTTTATGTTGTCACTCAGGTTCTGCGGATCTTGTACTTCCTTTGAAGTCCTTGAACTGTTCAAGGTTTCAATTCAATTTCTTATTCTGATAAGCGAAGCTATATTCGTCATATCGAATGACAAATATCGTGAAGTACAAACAATTGTGTTTTGTTTGAAGATTCGAGTAATACACAGCAACTGATGTGTCCGTTGCTCCTAATCTCAATGCCTTTTACATATCTATGTAAACTTATGACTTTGTTAATTCTGTTCAAGATTTGCAATCTTCGGTTGACTCTAAGTCAACGGATTCCAAAATCCTATCCTCTGGATCTTTGGGTGATTCATTTCTTGCCATATGCGCTTACTAAAGAACTTAATCATCATCTGACTTTAAGTCAAATGATTCCAAAGTCCTGTCCAACTGGATCTTTGGATGATTCATTTCTTGACACATTAAGAACTCAACTCATCATGAGACTCTAAGTCAAATGATTCCAAAGTCCTGTCCAACTGGACCTTTTGGTTGAATTGATTCTTACAACATTTGTCTTAACAATCATAAGGGACACAATTCCTAAATCCAAACACTTTGGATGTATCAATATTCAAGTTATTACTAATCATGCATTCAACACAATCATACAACATTTCAAGGATATTTCAAACAACATGTGTTAAAAGAAAATTGACAATTTTATTAAAACAAAATCCTTGAACAATGTATTATATGATAGACAATGTCATACGCATCTAATAAGCTAATACCATGATTTCAATATCTAACTAAACTCTAAAACTGCCTGAGCTTCAGATCCAGTCTGAACAACATCCCACATCCTACAGAGTCCATGCATACAGAGCAAATGTGAGAAACACATCCTGTATCAAGGAATTAAGGATCAGGGGTTCTGAGTTTTAAGATATTCCTGAATTGCCAAACTGTTCGGCTTCGGAGCATTTTTCCAATCTTTCCGTGACTGTGTCCCAACCTGTGGATTCCCAGTTTGAAACATCAAGGAACCGGTCCAGACGATCTGGATCATTTCTTGATGTGTCCTATTACTGGACTCAATCCCGAAGCAGCTGAATCAATGGAACTATGCTTCTCTATGAACGACTCATACAGAGTTAACATTGAATGCATATCTACGATTGTCTTATCTGGTTTCCCTTCCTATACATCAGGATGAACGGATCAACGAGTCGATCTAATGCTTTAACTCCCGATCAAAAGGGGACCAAATTTATACAGTTCACCTATGTGTCTCTCAGTCTTGAGAACATATGAACTGGTGCTACTTCCTGCACACTTCAAACTCTTTGAAGATCTTAGCTCGTCCTTTCTCAACCAGTTCATGGAACTTTTCCACAACTAGCTGTGTTAACTTATCTGACCCCAGGAATTATAAATTCCTGCGGAACTCGGGGTCAATGATCAATAGTATTAGGCAACAAACTTTCCTTGACTTATCAATCAAGGAGTCATGCTCATCACAAGCTACTGTGTGATGTCATGCTTTGGGGGGTGGACACTCAGTCAGATATGGCTTGCCAGCAAAACAGGGAACTATTCTCTATTTATGAAGCCATACCATATAGTTCAGGCCAGTCAGCCTTTCCATATTTGGCAGGTGTATTCTGATACTTTCAGAAATGGGTGAAGGAAGAGAAAGAGGAGAATTGACACTAGACATCTATAAAATAACCAGAATTTATTAGTTTAATTGATCATTTTAAATAATTACCCAATATGTTATTTAATAAGGCTAGGATCCAAAATACCCCAACTATGGTGTGAAGAGGGATGTCGTAATCACAACATATTGGTCATTAAGGTAGATAAACATTTATCATTTTCATCCTATGAAATTCCTAGAACTGTTGAGATTCATTGAACTTTTTAATGGCATGTTTAATCTCGGATGTGCTCCACTGTCTGTGACTGGGATGCCGAGGATCACAAACTGGATGTGAATAACCATGCAAATTAGCTTGGTACTCTCAATGTCATTTATCATCTCTAATTGATGTGTCGGTTATGAAGGGTTTCTATGCAATCAATGAACACAAAATAACCTAAGGTTCACATGCAACCCTAATATTGATCTATGTTTTCTTCTATGAAGATTAGAACTAAGAACCTAAAGGATACAATTCAATTCTAAAGAAGAATTAAGAAAACCAACCTTTGATCTTATGATCCTTTTAAGCAGCAGCAAAACTATCCTGCCTCAGATGAAAGTCACACCCAGGGGATGGAAGAATCAGTCCAACAGAGTGAATCCAGAGAGAAGATGGCATGAATATGAGGTGCCAGGGGGTTCCTTTTATAGCCTTCTAGGGTTACACCTGAAACCCTAAGGAGCCTCCAATTGGACAAGGCTTTTGACCACTTGGACCAGGCTTACCAAAACCCTAATTAGGGTTTCGCCAAACCCTTGGAGAAGCCTCCAGGGTGGCGCCACTTTTGGTCCCTGGTTTTCCTGGCCAGTTGTAATACCGTAATTTTAATTTATGGTAGAGTTATTTTAATTTTTGATATAAACGAGATTAGATGAGTTAAAACACGAGTTAAGATGTTTAGAAACCCATCTATGAGAAGTAGGATTTTAAAAAGGGTAAAAGAAACAACTTGGGTTCTTGAAAGGTCAACCCGGGTCGTGTTCGACAGAACCCGGGTCGGGTTGGAGAAACCGGACCGTGCTGCACACAAAGAGTAAAAGCGTGAATTTTGCGTAACAGAACCCGGGTCGGGTTCTGCAACCCGGGTCGGGTTACGGCTGCAGACTATATAAATGCAGCAAAACCCACTTCGAATAAACATTTCCCCTTTTCGATTTTGAGAGCTTTATATGGCGATTTTGGGTCAAATTAGGCCTAGAGATTCATTGGAATGCATAGGGGGACGTGAATCTAACCCTGTAAACGTGTTCTTGCTTCCGAATTAGTCGAGGTGAGTATCTCTCGGTTTTGGGGGTTTTAAACCCTAGTCTTTAATTTTCGTGATTTAGCCATAATTTGTTAAATACGTTGTTAGTAGATTGTTAGTGGATGTCTTTTGAGTTATTGGTGTGATTATTGTTGAGTTCCTACGGTTGAATGAGTATAACCGCAGATTTGGGGGTTTCGGTAAATATAGAGTTGATATTTACCGTTTATATCCCTTTTTCCTCTTTCAATTACTACATCTTTTGAGTTAGATGTTGTTGAGATGATTGTGGATGTTGGAGAATTGATATAGACTGTGGTGTTACAACCAAGATTAGCGTACAGGAGCCCGGTACACGAAGTATTTGAGAATTTCACGTACCAAGTCGATAAAAAGGTGAGTACTCCTTTGTATTTGAGTAGAGATATGTTTAATGATTGTTGAGATACACGTAATATATATGTGGTTGTGTTATGTTATGGTTATTGTGGTAATTTCTGATTGAGTGAACTGACATATACAAGTAACAATACCTGAGTTAAATGTACATATTAATTGTATAATCAGAGTAGATGTTGAAATGGTTGTGTTATAGAGTTTTATGTGGGATTGTATAACTATGAGGGCTATTGAGCTGGAATATAGTTTGTTGTTAAATGAGTGGTTATAATAGAGTATATAAGTAGTACCGAGTGTGGTACTTACTAATGAGTGGATGTTATTAATATTTAGCTGGTGTTTGTGAAGCTAATGTGATTGCAGGTTTCAGTTATAAAGAGGATATTCTTACTTGCTAATGAGAATAGCAAGATAGGAGGATGAGAATGTTCATTGAGATACATATACGGAGTGTATTGGAGATTTACTCACTAAGCTTTATAAGCTTACACTTGAGTGTTATGTTGTTTTGCAGGTATCTGTAGTTGTGATAGGGGAAGACATGTGACAAAGAATGATGGACAAGTTTAGAGCATGGCCTTTAGTCGTATTTAATTTATTTATAATGCTTGGTTAAAAATTGTAAGGACCTTTTGTATAATTACTTGTGATGATAACATCTTGATCCGTGATTTGAGTACAAGTATACCCATTTTAATGTATAATTGTTTGAAAATTTTTGGGTGTACTTTGTATGAGAAACCGGGTGTTACACCAGTTATTCAACTATTGAATAAATGCCAAACCAGTCCCTGCACCTTTTAATTAATTAATTTAATCTCCAAATTAAATCCAATCAATTCTAGATTAAATCTCAATTAATTAATATAGTTTCTAATTAATATATTAACACTTAAATATATTAATAAACCATATATATATTTTCTATTGATTTATTATACAATTAATAAATCAACTATTCTCTCTACTGAACTATCTTTCCTCCACCCATGAGGGCAACCCAAATGGACTTTGCTTTTAATCATAAGATAAAAGATACAATTACAAGTCATGGCTTAGACACCTAATCCAACAGTCTCCCACTTGGATAAGTCTATGACTTTTAATTGTCTGAACTCTGACCCAGTCAGTTCTGTCCAAAGATAAGTGATCTGATGATCCTCCGTCTAACAGGATATTTTCAGACTCAAGACATGGACTAACATCAATCTTGGTCTGACACTCTGTTCCTCGATTTCTGATTTGCATATGACTTTAGAGACGACTAATTGAACACATCAATCAAGTCCCGGTTGGCCAACACTTTCAGTCAACTTCTAAATCATCGAGAGGCCTACAGATATCTGTTTCCCATCGGGTCATGGGACGGATAAGTTTTGACTCATATGTCCATAACTTTTGCGGGTCCAAATACATACAACAATGCATTTTATAGCACCGAGTTACTGGCGCGGTTTCGTATTGTCAATAAGTACTTGTATCACAAACAACAGATCATATCTCTCCACTTAAAGATCACTGGATATTATCGTCTTAACATTGCTCGTGATATAATCCATGAAGCAATCTGTTAAGCGCGGGTTTGTCCAATACTCAAATCTCTATTTCTAAGTACTTATGAACGTTGCAGCAGTCTTACTGCAATGTCTAACTCTTTAGACAGTCTGCAACCAATTCACGACAGTCTTAGTTCATACTTACTTCCTAACAGTATGATCGACTGTGGAGTTTTAAATAATCTAATTATTAAGGAAGTTAAACATGCAAATACAGAAACACAGAAATAAACAATTGACAAAGGCAGTAACAATACTCATTTATAAATCTCTATTATAAAATCACCGAGTCAATTACATTTATACTGTTACAAGTTTCTAATCTATCTAATTACTAAAACTAACATCATCCTTCAATCCAATGCTCCGAGCATGCTGATTGTGCTTAATCCTATTCAGAGCCTTAGTCAAAGGATCTGCAGGATTGTCCTCGGATGATACTCGCTTAACCAGTAAGTGCCCTTCTTCTATCTGATGTTGAATGTAGTGGTACTTTCTTTCGATATGCCTGGACTTTCCATGGTCTCGCGGTTCCTTTGCCAAGGCGATCGCTCCTTCATTATCGCAGAAACGTTCCACCGGCTCTTGAATGCTCGGGACAACTCAAAGATTCCCGATGAAATTCTTTAGCCAAGCCGCCTCCTTAGACGCTTCACTCGCTGCGATGTACTCTGATGCGCACGTTGAATCAGCCACCATTTCTTGGTTGGAACTTTTCCAAGTGACCTCTCCACCGTTCAAAAGAAATACCCAGCCCGACTGGGACCGTCCACTGTCCCTATCTGTCTGGAAACTGGCATCTGTATATCCACTCACTTTTAACTCATCACTGCCACCAAGGACTAATACCATATTCTTTGTCCTTTGCATATACTTGAGTATGTTCTTGATTGCAATCCAATGTGCTTTTCCAGGATTACCCTGGTACCGACTAACCATGCTTAGTGCATAGGATACGTCGAGACGAGTACATGTCATAGCATACATGATCGACCCTACTGCCGAAGCATAAGGTACCCGACTCATTTAAGCTATTTCCTGATCGGTACTCGGACTTTGAGTCTTACTCAATTTAACACCACTTAGGATTGGTAACTCTCCCTTTTTGGAACTTTCCATGTTAAACCTCTTTAACACCTTTTCCAAATATGTACACTGGCTTAGGCCTATCAATTTTCTCTTTTTATCTCTAAGTATTCTTATCCCGAGAATATAAGCAGCTTCCCCTAGGTCTTTCATGGCGAAACACTTCCCGAGCCAAGCCTTAACATTCTGCAAGGTCGGAATGTTGTTTCCCATGAGCAGTATGTCATCAACATACAGCACCAGGAAAGTGACTATACTCCTACTAGCCTTGACATATACACAGGACTCATCTTCACTCCTAGAAAAGCCAAATTCTTTGACTTTCTCATGGAAGCAAAGATTCCAACTGCGAGATGCTTGCTTTAACCCGTAGATTGATATTTCAAGCTTACATACTTTGTCAGGGTGCTTAGTGTCTACAAAACCCTCTGGCTGACTCATGTAAACATCTTCAGTCAGTTTCCCGTTGAGGAAGGCGGTTTTGACATCCATCTACCAGATTTCATAATCATGAAACGCAGCTATGGCAAGCATTATCCTGATTGACTTAATCTTGGCTACTGGTGAGAAGGTTTCATCATAGTCAACCCTCGGGGTTTGAGTGAATCCCTTCGCAACCAGCCGAGCTTTATAAGTATGCACTTTTCCATCCATGTCGGTCTTCTTTTTGAAGATCCACTTGCATCCGAATGTCTTTCGACCCGGTACATTGTCAACCAGGTTCCAAACTTGATTGTCATACATGGACTTTATCTCGCTGTCCATTGCCTCTTTCCATTTTGCAGACTCGGGGCCTGCCACTGCTTCACGGTAGCTAGCTGGCTCATCCAAATTAGTCAATGTACGATCACTGACTAACGTGTCTCCGTCCGAAGTAATATGGAAACAATAGAACTCGGGCGGTATGCTAACTCTACCTGAACGCCTTAGGGGCAACGAAATGTCAGTGGGTCCAACAGGAACTTCTTCCTCATGTTGGTTGCTAGTTTTCTCTAAGGTTGTTTCATCGGGCGTCTCCTGAATTTCTTCGAGATCGATCATACTCCCACTGTTCTCTTTGGATATGAGTTCTCTCTCTCGAAAGAACCCCCGTCTTGCTACAAAGACCACGTCCTCGCTTGGTCTGTAGAACAAGTATCCAAAAGACTGTTTCGGGTATCCGATGAAGTAACACCTCTCACTTCTTTCTGCGAGCTTATCTGAAGTATCTCGTCTCACGAACGCTTCACAGCCCTAGACTTTGATGTGTGCCAACGAGGGAACTTTCCCGGTCCACATCTCGTGCGGTGTTTTCGCAACCTTCTTGGTTGGGACAAGATTTAGGATATGGGCGGCAGTCTCTAAGGCATACCCCCAGAAATGGATTGGAAGTGAGGCTCGACTCATCATGGAACGAACCATGTCCAACAAGGTTCGGTTGCGTCTCTCTGCGACACCATTCAGCTGAGGTGTTCTTGGAGGCGACAACTGTGAAACAATTCCACATTCCTTGAGGTAATCGAGAAACTCGATACTAAGATACTCACCGCCTCTGTCGGATCTAAGCATCTTTATCTTTCTGCCCAATTGATTTTCCGCTTCATTCTTAAACTCTTTGAACTTTTCAAAGGTATCCGACTTATTCTTGATTAAGTAGACATATCCATATCTACTAAAATCGTCGGTAAAGGTCACATAGAACCGCGTGCCATCTCTAGTGGTTGTTCTGAAGGGACCACACACATCAGTGTGTATGATATCCAACAGACCTTCACCTCTTTTAAAGGAACCTTTGAATGGTGATTTTGTCATCTTGCCAAGTAAGCAAGATTCGCATACATCATCTGACCCGAGGTCGAATGATTCCAACACTCCATCCTTTTGGAGTTGGGCGATGCGTTTCTTGTTTATATGGCCAAGGCGACAATGCCACAGACATGCCTTTTCTACACCGCTTGAAGCATCAATAGTTAACACATTTTTACCATAATTATCAACGCACATAATAGATTCATAAACACCATCACAAGGCATAGCATTAAATATAAAAACATCATTTTTGAAAACCGAAATTGAACCATTCAATTTATTAAACTCATAATAAAAGCCTTGTCTAAATAGTGCATGAAAAGAAATTATGTTCTTTGCCATATCTGGCGCATAGCAACAATTATGTAAATCTAATCTAACTCCACTGCTCAACATCAGTCCATAAACACCAATCTTGGTAACAGGTGACGTTCACCTATTGCCCATGACCAGGTTCAGTCTGCCATGCTCCAGTTCCCTACTTTCCTCTAGGCCCTGCAAATCAGAACAGATGTGAAAACCACATCCTGTATCAAGGACCCATGAATGGGAAAAAGATGAGTTATTAGATATAGAATATGTACCTGCCTGTGACGGTTTCACTTTACCGTCCTTGACATCCTGCAGATACATGGGGCAGCTCCTCTTCCATTGACCCTTTTGCTGCAGTAAAAGCAGTCGGCCACTTTGGGGTTCCGAACATGTGGAATTCCGGAAGACTTACCTTTCGGGGCACCGCTAGATGACCTGACGTGAGTCTTTTCCCTCCAGCTTTGCTTAGGAGGTCCTTTCCGTTTCTTTCCCTTTCCGGATCCAATAGCCAGGACAGGCGGGTTGACAGGGAGCACAGCTTTTCCCTTCATCCCGTCCTCAGCCGTACGCAGCATGCAGTGTAACTCAGCTAGGTTTGCCTGGTTGTTGTTCAAATGATACGCCAGTGTGAACTGGTCATAAGAACTGGGTAAGGAGTTCAGCAATATGTCCACTGCTAAATCCTCATGAACCGACATTTCCAGCTTTCTAAGCCTTTCCACGTAACCATGCATCCTCTGCACATGTGCACAGATGGACTCGCCCTCTTTGGGCTTGCTGTTAGTGAAAGCTTTTACAACCTCACGCCTCTCGATGCGCTCTTTCTTGCGGAATCTTTCTGCGAGCTCTTTGTGCATCTCGTAAGGCCAATAGTCCTCATAGATACGCTGCAGTTCAGGGTTCATAGTAGCGATCATGATGCAGGCCACTTTGGTTGCATCATCAGAGTGTTTAGTGTACGCAGCGATTTCCTCGGGAGTAGCGGTTTCAGTGTCCACATCAACAAGCTCGATTTCTAGAACATACTCTTTATGTTCACACCTTAGAGCCATTTTGATGTTGCGGATCCAGTCATTGTAGTTGGTGCCGTCCAACGTCACCTTTGAGCATAATGACAGAATCGAGGTGACACTACCGAGATTTGAGTGGGGAACGGATTGGTCAGAAGACATCTGAACAAGAAGAAGGTAGTTTTAATTAGATAGAGTAATAATAATAATCCTCATATTCACCCAAGAATAAATACGAGGCTAGGATCCTACAATAACAATCTACAATACTAAAAAGGGATGCCGTAATCAATATTGCAAATTTTACAAGGTAGGCGAATGACGATTCAGCAAATTCCATCGCGGAAACATAAACATATTATAATGGAATTCCTAGTTTCTTTGAGATTTATCGAACTGTTCGATAGCATGTTTTAATCTCGGGAATGCCCCGCTGTTTGTGACTGGGATGCCGAGGATCACAAACCGGGTGTGAATAACCATGCAAATTGCTTGGTACTCTTGAAGTCAATTGTCATCTCTAATTAACGTGCCGGTAAACCACACACGCTCCGCTAATAATGACAAAATCAAGAAAACCCATTGCGACTCTTTGTGGACCCCAATTGGCGTGCCGGTAAACCACACACGCTCCACCAACGTTCCACAAAGTGCAATGTGCAATTTCATGGATTAGCACCAATTCACATTTTTAACCTAAAGTAACTAGATTGGGATTTGTTTTAGGGTTCTAGTACTTTCAATTATAGCATTATACTTTTAAGAGGCTTAGCGGTTCTATCATAACCGTTCAGCTAACGACACTCGACTGACCAGGAGAGCGGTGGGTAAGAGTAGATACCCATTAGACTAACATTTTATAGTCAGTCGCCTTATACCCTCTTTATAGGACAGTTTTGTGAATGAGGCTTACTAGCGGTAGACTAACCAATTTTCTTATACATGATAAATTAACTTTTAATTTTAAATACATATAAGATATATTTTAATCTCATTAAAATATTTTAGAATTAATTAAATTCTAATTTTCTCAAATTATTCTAATTTTTTGAAAATTTTTAATTAATTCTTAAAGCTGATTTAATTGGTCTTTTAATTAATCAATTAATTAAACTAATTAAATCTAGGTTACAGATTACCAATTAATCAAATTAATTAACCTGTATAATCCCTTTGATTTTCGAAATTTACATGCCAAATAAAGGGGTTCAAGTTATTTTAATTTATTTAGTTACCAAAAATAACAACACACAAATAAGGCAAGCAAATCAAGCAATCAAGGAAGGGATCAAGGAGGGTGGCGGCTAGGGTTAGGAAACCCTAGCCTTGAGATCGATTTTGGCCTCCTCCCAAGGGTTAATTTTTGCCAATAACCCTTAGGCACAAAACAATTCAAGCAGTTCATAATCAAACACAAGAAAACAAGCCAGCTCTGATACCACTGAAGGGTTTCTATGCAATCAATGAACACAAAATAACCTAAGGTTCACATGCAACCCTAATATTGATCTATGTTTTCTTCTATGAAGATTAAAACTAAGAACCTAAAGGATACAATTCAATTCTAAAGAAGAATTAAGAAAACCAACCTTTGATCTTATGATCCTTTTAAGCAGCAGCAAAAGTATCCTGCCTCAGATGAAAGTCACACCCAGGGGATGGAAGAATCAATCCAGCAGAGTGAATCCAGAGAGAAGATGGCGTGAATATGAGGTGCCAGGGGGTTCCTTTTATAGCCTCCTAGGGTTACACCTGAAACCCCCTAAGGAGCCTCCAATTGGACAAGGCTTTTGACCACTTGGACCAGGCTTACCAAAACCCTAATTAGGGTTTCGCCAAACCCTTGGAGAAGCCTCCAGGGTGGCGCCACTTTTGGTCCCTGGTTTTCCTGGCCAGATATTCAACTATTGAATAAATGCCAAACCAGTCCCTGCACCTTTTAATTAATTAATTTAATCTCCAAATTAAATCCAATCAATTCTAGATTAAATCTCAATTAATTAATATAGTTTCTAATTAATATATTAGCACTTAAATATATTAATAAACCATATACATATTTTCTATTGATTTATTATACAATTAATAAATCAACTATTCTCTCTACTGAACTATCTTTCCTCCACCCATGAGGGCAACCCAAATGGACTTTGCTTTTAATCATAAGATAAAAGGTATAATTACAAGTCATGGCTTAGACACCTAATCCAACAGGTTAACCACACGCGCTCCATCAAAAATGATAAATCATGAGAAACCCATTACCACTCTTTATGAACCCCTATTAGTGTGCCGGTAAACCACACACGCTCCACTAATGTTTCATAAAGTGTAATGTGCAATTTCATGGGTTAGCATCTATTCACATTTTTCCTAAAGTAACTAGATTTTGGGATTTTTTTGTAAAGATGTTCTAGTACTTTCATTAATAAAATTATACTTTTAATGAGATTAAGTTGGTCCTATCAAACACGTTCGGCTAACGACCCTCTACTGATCAGGCGAGCGGTGGGTGAGAGTGGACACCCATTAGACTGCCATTTTATAGGCAGTCTCATTATACCCACTTTATAGATCAGCTTCGTGAATGAGGCCTACTATTGATTTGACTAACCATTATATATTATACATATAATATTAACATTTAATTATAATATATATAAGATGAATTTTAAACCCTTTAAAATGTTATTGGTTTATCTTTTAATTTATTGGAATTTAAACTATTAAATTTTAAATTAAATTAAACCTATAAAATGATTTAATTATCTTTTAATTAACCAATTAATTAAATTAATTAAATTTTATATTTTAAACCTTTTAAAATATTTTTTAGGATTTATCCTTTAATTTTTCGCCAATTTAAAACAATTAAATTTAAATTAAATTAAATCCTTGAATTATCTTTTAATTACCAATTAATTAAATTAATTCAAATGTAGATAGGTTTTATCAAATTAATCAAATTAATTAAAACCTATCTTAAACCCCCTAATTTTCGATTTCAAATAATGGGTTTAAGGTTATCCATTTAATTAATCAAATTAAAGTTACCAAAAATAGAATACCTTCTAAAACCCTAGCATATTTTTCAAAAATCATAAGGGGGAGGGGCTAGGGTTTTCAAAACCCTAGCCCTAAATCGATTTCAGCCCAATTAGGGTTTAGAAGCTATAAACCCTAATTTTTAGGAAAATAATTACAGCAGTTCAACAAGAAAACAACCAAAAAGCTCTAATACCACTGAAGGGTTTTATGCAAATCTATGAACTAAAAATCCTAAGTTCACATGCAACCTATAAGGATCTATGTTTTATTCTAATTGAACATATAATAAATTCCTAAAGTCCACAAGAAAATAACTAAAAGAACCAAATCAGCAAAACTAACCTTTTAGGATTTCTTGGAAGCTGAGCAGCACAATTGTCCTGCCTCAAATGAAGTCACACCCAAGAGCTAGAGGGGAGAACAAAATTTCTAGAGAGAATAGGTATTAAAATCGCAGGTTATGAGGTTATGGAGCTCCCTATTTATAGCCTCAATTAGATGACCAGATAAACCTTAAGAGATAAGCCTTTTTGAATTCAAAGTAAGATAAACCTTTATCTTAATAATTCAAACTATAATTATCTTATATATATATATATATATATATATATATATATATATATATATATATATATATATATATATATATATATATATATATATATATCGAAATTTATATATTTCCATATATATATTTCGCTGGCCACTTCACTCACTCAAACTGTCACTTACTCAATTATTGAATAATTACAGTTTTAGTCCCTGCACCTTTAATTAATTAATTTAATCACCAAATCAATTCCAATTAATTCTAGATTAATTCCTAATTAATTAATATAGTTTATAATTAATATATTATCACTTTAATATATTAATAAACTATTTATTTAATTTCTATTAATTTATTAATCATATAATAAATCATTCTTTTCTCTCTACTGAACTTTCTATCAAACCTCCTGCTATGAGGGCAACCCAAATAGACTATGCCACTATTAATTAGATAAATACTAATTATTAGTCAATGCTTAGACACCTAATCCAACAATTTCTACAGGTTATCGGTTTTTTAAGAGAAGCAATTTCTAAAGAACTTACTATGTATACGATCGATCGATTGCCTATGCTGGATGGCGATTACTGTAACATCGATGCTTTGTCTTTGTGGATTAGGGTTCCGATTGATCAATTAAGACTCTAATCGACTGAGAAGTGAGAATCGATCATCCATTGTTGCACGCCTCCTATTAATAATGCTCATGTCGACCCTGATATGTGAGAGACTGAAACTCGAGAGTCGATCAGTCGAGTGGTGGTGGAACCGGAGACGAGTGAGCCTGGGAAAGAGAGTAAAACGTTTGAGTTTTCAAAGGCGTGTTTTCAATATTATTTATTTAGTTTAATATTTTAATATTAATATTTATTATTTATCATTTAATAGTGTATATAATTTCGAATTAATATCGTGTTATTATCAGTTAGTATCGCGTTATTATCGGTTTAATATCGTGCTATTATCGGTTTAATTTCTTGTCATTATCGTTTCACTATTGTGTTATTATCGTGTTATTAACGTGTGTGATTTTGAACACGAACACAACACGACACGATTTCGGGTTTTTTTTCATGACACGAACACGACACGATTTCGTGTCGCCTTTTGCCACCCCTAGTTTACGTATAAATTTGACAATGTAATTCATTCTACTAGAATTTGTATGTATGTTTCAATTCTAAAATATCTAGTCAGTTTCAAAAATAGATTAGAATTCAAAGAATGAGAGTTGATTAAAAAAATAGATTAGAATTCAAAGAAATCGAAATTTGAAATGTATTCTGTCATAATTATTATGTATTCTGTGAAGAATCATGTCAGAATGAAATGTATTCTGTCAAAATAATCGTGTATTCTGTTAAAATATTCAACATTTGGAAGATCAAAAATAGTAACTTTGCTAATAATTTAATTATTAAATTGATTTGATCAACTTTCCTAAAAATCAGTTAGTTTCGTTTTTTCTATAATTAAAATGTCTATTTTACGCTTTCGTAACCGTTTTTTAAAAATCATTTAATAATATAATGGATAATTATAATTATGTCATTGTAATCTAGACCATTGATATTTTGAATCCTACGCACCAGATTTGGTTTTACGACCACACAATAATTGTGGTCCTTAATATAACCTAACCGTATATATATATATATATATATATATATATATATATATATATATATATATATATATATATATATATATATATATATATATATATATGTAGTTAGGTTCTCCTGAGATCCCAAAAAACCATGAGAACTTGAGAACTCTTACACTATACTTTTTTTCAAAATTGTTACTTATATAAGACATTGCGTCAAAATAAAATTTAAGACAATTGATTTTTTTTTTGAAGATGCACATATGCACATTTGCACAAAAATGCACATATGCACATTTCGTATATGCACTTTTTTCAATTTTTTTTAAAAAAGTCTGAAATCTATGCGACTTAGTGCATTAAGTCATTTTTTTAAAATAAAAATTAGTTTAAGAGATATCAAGATCTCACGAATATTTGAGATCTCACAAGATCCTGACCCTATATATATATATATATATATATATATATATATATATATATATATATATATATATATATATATATATATATATATATATCGGGTCAGGTCGGGGCAAGGGTGTAAGAACCCGCGAAAAAGTCAAAAAGGGTAAAACTGTCATTTGTCACGTTGTATGACTATTACGTGTAATAATATGTATTAATATAATGAGAAATAAAAGTTTATGAGAACTTTGAAGTTTTGTCATGTGAATAGTAAAATTTGATCAAAAATGGCAAATTGGTCATTTGACATGGAAATGACCAAAATGTCAAAGAAATGTCAAGTTAGAAGTTAATGGAACATGATTTGCAAATATATGAACTTTTGGACTATATTTGTAGAAGAATTGGAAGTTAGGGACTAGAATGTAAAGTTTTTATAAATATTATATATATATATATATATATATATATATATATATATATATATATATATATATATATATATATATATATATATATATATATATATTATATGTTAGTTATTACCATTATTTGAAGGATTAAGAAAAGAACTCCAGAGGATTCTAGAGAGAGCAAGAGAGTTACGGGAGAAGAAGAAGAGATCAAGAATTTGGCCAACGGAATCAAGAAATCAACTTTGGAATTAGAGATTCCAAGCTTTGAAAGGTAAGAATTCCCTTTGTTTTAACCTAGGTTTTGTGGGTGTTCTTGAATTGATTCTTGAGATGAATTGAAACTGCAATTGCAGTTATAAATCATGTGGGTTAAGTAGCTAATGCTTGCAACAAGTCATTAGTTAAGAACTTAACTCAAAAACATGGAAGTAGATTGCTATAATTGAGAATTTTCAAGTTTGGTCAAGAACTTGAATTCTTGTATATGATTGATTCAATCGATTTTAATAGCTTAAAACCTGTGATTAGTCAAGGGTTTTAGTCCTAGAACAAACCTTATACGATAAAGAACTGAAATAAGTGCTTAATGGGTGAAAACTGCGTGCTACAGTGCACAAATCGCAACTGATCAGGAGCCTGCCCAGGCGCCAGGCGCAGTGCGCCCAGAACCAGGACGGGGTGCGCCTAGGCACAGTGCGCCCAGCCCTGGCGCAGTGCGCCTTCAGTCAGGGACCAAAAATGTTAGAAATTTCAAATTTTCCAAACGCTAGAAACCATAGCTAGACATGTCCGATTGACCTGAAATTTTAGCCATAACCCTAAAATGGTATAAGAACATGTCGGGAATGGTCAAATCCGCAATCCGACCATGCGGAAAAGTCACTGTAGCGACAGTGGCTAAAATCACTATTCACGTTAAAACTTGATTTTGGAATTTGAGCTAGACTTGTCCAATGAACTACAAATATGAAACACAAATCTATTATGAGATAAGATTTCATGGAAAAGAGTCGGAACTGAAATACGAACCCTCGGGATTACTGTAGCAGTATACGCGTACCTCGGGGAAAACGATAAAACGAGTATATTAATGGTTATACATTTATTATAACCTGGAGTTATGTTATATGAGACTTTAGCATTATAGAGTTAATTATATTGAGTATTTATATATACCATTTGTATAGGTGGTGCTTCAAACGTTGTTGAGCACGGGAAGGGAAAAGCCGTACGTGAAGCTTAGTAAACCGTAGTAAAACCAAGGTGAGTATATGAGGATTTCTATAGTACATAGCAAAGTTATGATATTCAGAAAATAAGACTTTCAGTTTATTTAAAATGTTAACGTTTGGAAACAGTTTTGAAAGTAGCTCTTTATATGTATGAGCTAAGCGTTTTAAACAGATTTTTAAAGAAGTTTAGTTTATAAAGTTATTTTGAAAGAAGCTTCACAAGTGAGATAAAGGCGTTGAAGCTAGTTTGAAAGTATTTTTGATTGTAAGTTAAAAGAGTTTATGAGTCTGAGTTTAAAATAAATTGTGTTCCACTTTGACCAATTTAAGAAGCTAAGTAAAGAAAGTGATGAGATAAGAAGTAAGAGCCAGTTGAGTAAGAGCCAGTTGTCCGGACTAGGATCACCCACATAATTGGGAGATCAGAAGACACTACTGGGATGGTACCTCCCGTCGCGAAGTAGTTGTCTAGCTTAGTATACCCTTGTGCTTGAATCCGTTCCAAGTCACAAAGGGGAGACAGAATGAGCATAACCAAGGGGACGGATCTGTTCTGTCCCGCGAGGGGAGCTAGTTGAATGAATTAAATTAAAATAATTTATGAGTTTCATTTGGTCACAAGGACAAGAGAAAGAAAGCAGTTTCAAAGTATTAAAACAGTTTTAAAGTAAGAAACCGTTTTTGAGAAAGAAAATGTTTTAAGTTTTAATTACAGGAAAGCAAAGAGTCTTGAGACTTATTTTGAAAATAAGTCTTCAGCAGTTATCAGTTTTACTTGTTATTATTTCAAGTATTGAGCAGAAATATTTTGGGTCTAATCCCATATTACTCACGAGACTTTATGTCTCACGTATACTATTTTTTTAAAATGCTATGTACTTAGGTGAAAGGAGCGGAGATTGCAGTTGGGACCAACTTATGCACTGTAAGTTTAAATTATGGTTATCTGTATTGAGTCTGTAATACCCCTCGAGTTTAAGTTCGTAAAATAAAACAAAAATTTAAGTGGCTATTTTATAGTCGCGAGTTGTAAAATATGTTTGAAACTGTATTTGTGTTTTAAATATGGTTTGAGAAAAGGGGTGTTACAGTTTTGGTATCAGAGCCATAGTTTAAGCGAACTAGGTGTCAGTATTTGAACCTAGACTTAAACTGTGCAGGAGATTAGAGCACCTATTTGGGTATAATGTAGGGAATAAGTAGAAATGGGAGTAAAATCACAACAGTGGAACATGAGTCTTAGTGGTAAAACTGGAAGCAAATGAGTATAGGTGGTTATAATAATATGGGCCCGTACTATCATAATCACAGGATATACATTTGAGTCTGGTGGAACCACACAGGAATCATGTGAAGCTGTAAGAGATAAGTGTAAGAGGTTTGAGGGGTATAGATTCAGTATACCTATAGAAGAAAATCCAGTATGACTGGAAACAATACAGTATAAAAGAAAAAGTGTTAAAGACAAAATAGCAACTATGGGATATATAGGGAAAAATCCCATACTCCATATGAGTCAGTACAAAGTATATGTAATAAGATATAAGAAAATACGAGTAAAGAGCACTGAAAAATAAGATGACAAGAATAAAAAGGTAATTATGATAAAAAAATGCAAATTTGTGGTTCTGATAACCATTGTATAATATGAGACATAATGTAAATTATGATAGGAATCAGTAAAAGAGACATGGCCAGAATGTGTAAACGTATTAAAAATGTTAATAGAAGTAATGAAGTATATAGTACAGTTATAAAATAAAGAGTATAACTGAACATTTCAGTTGTCTAACAGAAATGAATTATGATTATAAAATAAAAATAATAAGAGTAATGTCACTACGGTGACCAAAGAAAGATTGGAAAAAGGATGTGAGTACAGATAAATGAATGAAATTCATATAAGAAAGAATAATGAAAACATATCAGTAGAAAGAATAAAAAGAAGTGAGTTGGCTGTAATTGTAGACCAACCCAATTCAAAGTATAAATATTAAGAAGTAGTATGATGTGTTGTTCATGGACAACAAAGAGATTAAAGTATGTATATAAAGGTTGTGAGTAAATAAGATAGTATAAAATGAAAGCAAAATACTTAACCAAGTATTAGAAGAGGAATTCAAGACAGAAATGAAAATATAAGAAATGGGAAGTTGTGACTTCCAAACTTGAAAGAAATGTGACTAATAAAGATATCTAATAATTGAAGCAAATAACTAAGTCTGGAATATATTATAGTGAGCAATAAAAGCAAGGTAAGGTGTCTAAATGAGAGTAATAAAATTTGTTAAAAAAGAAAACTATGAGTATGTTGCATTTTTATAATGCAAGAGAATGAGTTGAGAAATAGAGATTGAGTGCCTAATCAAGTGTTGGGCGAAAAGTTAAAGATTAGACAGACAATGATGATAAAGAGAAGAATATAAAGATAGATATCAAAGAAATGGTCACTTGAAATCAGATCTAGTGACTATATAAAGTATGAATAAGAAGAATTGAGAATGATAAAAGTATAACTGAAAGAATGTGAGAAAATGACTGAGAGTTATAATATATATATATATATATATATATATATATATATATATATATATATATATATATATATATATATATATATATATATATATATATATATATATATATATATATGAAACAAAGAGTAAAAGTGAATATGCAGATAGGTCCTAGACAAAGAGTCAAATATGAAATAAGAGTAAAAATTAAGAGACAACTCCTAAGAGGAAGAGACGAGTAAAATTAGCCAAATAATAGAAAAATGGTCAATATACGACTAGTAACTATAAAAAAAATGTATAGTGTGTATCGCTTTAAGATACATAAATGTAAAGAGAGTAAAGAAATGAAACTTAAATAAAAGAAATTCTGGGTATTAAACCTAGCAAGTTATAAGTAAAAATATATGAGAAAACAAGGAATTTTGAGACAGAAATGTCAATTTTTATTGAAATATGGTTACAGTGCAGTCAGGATAAAAAGAGAAGTAAAAGTTATATTGGCGTTAGCCATAACAAGTAAAGAGTAAGCAAGAGATAGAGTGCTAAACTGGGCATCAGTGTGAGAAATAAGAACTACAAGAAAATACTAAAACATAAGTAATAAGATGAGAGCGGTACATGGGGTACCTAAGAAGATAAGAAGAGTACTCATAAAAGTACAGTAAGAAAGCTGAGAAATGAAAAGGCATGATTATAGTAGAAAGTATAATGAGTAAAAGAGATTGAAATCTCCTAAATTTATAAAAATGGAAGAGGTATTTAGATCGTTAATATGTCGAACGATAAAAAATAATATAAGTGAAGAGTGATACTAGACATGTATTTATAAAAGTAATACATGCAAGTAACAAGATGATAAGGTACTAACCTTAAGAGAATGTAAGAAAACTAATAGTAAAGACAGAGAGAAAAAGAGAGAAAAAAATAGACAATTCTTTGAAAGTGAAGGATGAAAGAAACAAGAATAACGATTGACTTTTGAAAAGTCAATTCCTCTGGTATATGTAGATATACGAAGTTGTAAAACTTCTAAGGAAATGTATAAAGATGAAGTGGGCAGATAATTGTATAAATATATTTGAATCTAATGACAAGAAAGAAGTAATTGGAAATATAAATTGACTGTTGGAAAGTCAAATTTCTATAATAAAGTAGGAAATGATAAAGCTTCTCAAATAAGAGAGATAAAGTAAATTTAAAATATGAAATTTACTCAAGTAAAAAAAAAATAAGTAAAAGCTTCTATTACATTAAAAGAGAAGTCAAGTAAGGCGTCTGTCCTTATATTACCAGATGGGACAGAAGGTTTTGAAGTAAGCAGTAATGTCTCACATAGAGGGTTTAGCTGTGTATAGATGCAGAAGAGTAAGAGTATAGCATATGTTTCCGGATAGTTGAATGCCTAGAAACGAAGTATATTACCTATGATAAAGAGCTAATAGCGATAGTATTTGCCTTGAAAATTTGGAGGCATTACCTGTATGGAACAAAGCGCAAGCTATTCACTGATCACAAGAGTTTACAGTGTGTGTTCACTCAAATAGAGTTGAACATAAGACAGAAAAGATAGTTAGAGCTGATCAGTGATTATGTTTGCGAGAGTGTATACCATTCAGCCAAGCAAGTGTAGCAGCAGATGCATTGAGTAGAAAGATTTCAGAGAAAAGAATCAATGCAAGATTGATATGTATAGAACTAGTGTCCAGTATTATAGAACAGGTTAAAGCAGTCCAACAAAAAGTTGGAAAAAGCATAGACTTGAAAGATGAAAAACGAGGAAGACATGCAGTTTGAGATAAGTAGACAAGAGTTAAAGACTTCTAGAACCCGCATTTGGGTGCTGACAGTAGGAGATTTGAGAAAGTTGATTTTAGAAGAGGTCATGATAGTATATGGCTTATAGTGGACCGATTGACCAAGAGTGCACTGTTTCTAGCCATAAAAGAAACTACTCCACTGGAGCAGTTAGCCCAGTTGTATATAGATGAAGTATTTAGAAGATATGGTGCACCGTTGTCTATCGTGTCAGACAGAGACCCCAGATTTACCTCTAATTTCTGGAAAGCTTTACAAGATAAAATGGAGACAAGAATTCAGCTTAGTACAGCGTATCACCCACAAACGGATGGTCAAAGTGAACGAACGATCCAGACGTTGGAAGACATGCTACGGTCATGTGTGATGGATTTTGGGGGGAGTTGGGACGAACACCTGCCATTAGTGGAGTTTGCATACAACAACAGCTACCATTCTAGCATTAAGATGCCACCTTTTGAGGCATTGTATGGTAGAAAGTGTAGAACTCGTTTATGTTGGTCAGAGGCGGGTGAGACGAAGCTTACGGGGCCAGAGATTGTTAGAGTGACTAATGAGAAGATTGGAGTAATTCAAGCCAACATGAAAGCAGCACAAGATAGGCAAAGGAGTTACTCGAATCTAAAGAAAAGACCATACGACTTGCAAGAAGAAGATTTGGTGATGATAAAGGTGTCGCCATGGAAAGGAGTGGTTAGATTTGGTAAGAGAGGAAAGCTGAGTCCAAGGTACATTGGACCTTTTAGAATCCTAAAGAGAGTTGGGTTACAAGCATTCAAGCTGGAGTTACCACCCGAACTTAGTGGAATACATGATACCTTTCATGTATGTTACTTGAAGAAGTACTTTGGTAAAGAAGAGCTAGCAATACCGTATACGGATTTGAGAGTGGAGACTCCTAGCAAAATGATTGAGGAACCCGAAGCGATTTTAGAGATGCAGACCAAGAAGCTAAGGAACAAAGAGATTGATCTTGTACTAGTCAAGTGGAGGCATCCCTTAGGGTCAAACTTGACTTGGGAGACGTTAGAAGAAATGAAGAGAAGATATCCGAATTTCACGGATTACGAAAAGATTCCGAGGACGGAATCCGCTTAAGGAGGGGTGACTGTAAGAACCCGCGAAAAAGTCAAAAAGGGTAAAACTGTCATTTGTCACGTTGTATGACTATTACGTGTAATAATATTTATTAATATAATGAGAAATAAAAGTTTATGAGAAATTTGAAGTTTTGCCGCGTGAATAGTAAAATTTGATCAAAAAGGGCAAATTGGTCATTTGACATGGAAATGACCAAAATGTCAAAGAAATGTCAAGTTAGAAGTTAATGGAACATGATTTGCAAATATATGAACTTTTGGACTATATTTGTAGAAGAATTGGAAGTTAGGGACTAGAATGTAAAGTTTTTATAAATATTATATATATATATAGTATATGTTAGTTATTACCATTATTTGAAGGATTAAGAAAAGAACTCCAGAGGATTCTAGAGAGAGCAAGAGAGTTACGGGAGAAGAAGAAGAGATCAAGAATTTGGCCAACGGAATCAAGAAATCAACTTTGGAATTAGAGATTCCAAGCTTTGAAAGGTAAGAATTCCCTTTGTTTTAACCTAGGTTTTGTGGGTGTTCTTGAATTGATTCTTGAGATGAATTGAAACTGCAATTGCAGTTATAAATCATGTGGGTTAAGTAGCTAATGCTTCCAACAAGTCATTAGTTAAGAACTTAACTCAAAAACATGGAAGTAGATTGCTATAATTGAGAATTTTCAAGTTTGGTCAAGAACTTCAATTCTTGTATATGATTGAGTCAATCGATTTTAATAGCTTAAAACCTGTGATTAGTCAAGGGTTTTAGTCCTAGAACAAACCCCATACGATAAAGAACTGAAATAAGTGCTTAATGGGTGAAAACTGCGTGCTACAGTGCACAAATCGCAACTGATCAGGAGCCTGCCCAGGCGCCAGGCGCAGTGCGCCCAGAACCAGGACGGGGTGCGCCCAGGCGCAGTGCGCCCAGCCCTGGCGCAGTGCGCCTTCAGTCAGGACCAAAAATGTTAGAAATTTCAAATTTTCCAAACGCTAGAAACCATAGCTAGACATGTCCGATTGACCTGAAATTTTAGCCATAACCCTAAAATGGTATAAGAACATGTCGGGAATGGTCAAATCCGCAATCCGACCTTGCAGAAAAGTCACTGTAGCGGCAGTGGCTAAAATCATTATTCACGTTAAAACTTGATTTTGGAATTTGAGCTAGACTTGTCCAATGAACTCCAAATTTGAAACACAAGTCTAATATGAGATAAGATTTCATGGAAAAGAGTCGGAACTGAAATACGACCCCTCGGGATTACTGTAGCAGTATACGCGTACCTCGGGGAAAACGATAAAACGAGTATATTAATGGTTATACATTTATTATAACCTGGAGTTATGTTATATGAGACTTTAGCATTATAGAGTTAATTATATTGAGTATTTATATATACCATTTGTATAGGTGGTGCTTCAAACGTTGTTGAGCACGGGAAGGGAAAAGCCGTACGTGAAGCTTAGTAAACCGTAGTAACACCAAGGTGAGTATATGAGGATTTCTATAGTACATAGCAAAGTTATGATATTCAGAAAATAAGACTTTCAGTTTATTTAAAATGTTAACGTTTGGAAACAGTTTTGAAAGTAGCTCTTTATATGTATGAGCTAAGCGTTTTAAACAGATTTTTAAAGAAGTTTAGTTTATAAAGTTATTTTGAAAGAAGCTTCACAAGTGAGATAAAGACGTTGAAGCTAGTTTGAAAGTATTTTTGATTGTAAGTTAAAAGAGTTTATGAGTCTGAGTTTAAAATAAATTGTGTTCCACTTTGACCAATTTAAGAAGCTAAGTAAAGAAAGTGATGAGATAAGAAGTAAGAGCCAGTTGAGTAAGAGCCAGTTGTCCGGACTAGGATCACCCACATAATCGGGAGATCAGAAGACACTACTGGGATGGTACCTCCCGTCGCGAAGTAGTTGTCTAGCTTAGTATACCCTTGTGCTTGAATCCGTTCCAAGTCACAAAGGGGAGACAGAATGAGCATAACCAAGCGGACGGATCTGTTCTGTCCCGCGAGGGAAGCTAGTTGAATGAATTAAATTAAAATAATTTATGAGTTTCTGTTGGTCACAAGGACAAGAGAAAGAAAGCAGTTTCAAAGTATTAAAACAGTTTTAAAGTAAGAAACCGTTTTTGAGAAAGAAAATGTTTTAAGTTTTAATTACAGGAAAGCAAAGAGTCTTGAGACTTATTTTGAAAATAAGTCTTCAGCAGTCATCAGTTTTACTTGTTATTATTTCAAGTATTGAGCAGAAATATTTTGGGTCTAAACCCATATTACTCACGAGACTTTATGTCTCACGTATACTATTTTTTTAAAATGCTATGTACTTAGGTGAAAGGAGCGGAGATTGCAGTTGGGATCAACTTATGCACTGTAAGTTTAAATTATGGTTATCTGTATTGAGTCTGTAATACCCCTCGAGTTTAAGTTTGTAAAATAAAACAAAAATTTAAGTGGCTATTTTATAGTCGCGAGTTGTAAAATATGTTTGAAACTGTATTTGTATTTTAAATATGGTTTGAGAAAAGGGGTGTTACAAAGGGGACCCAAAGCCAACCCGATACCCGACATTCTCGGGTCTCGGGTTGTCCTGTCGGGTTCTAGTTTTTTTTGTCATCCCTAGCATGCGGCGTTCGTCCATAAAACGTAATACGGACTCAAGGATATAATCACATGTTACGCACGTCCATACAATATAGTTAATTTATTCGGGTTTTTTTACTTGTTTTTATTTATTTATTTTTTAAAATATTTTTTTTAGCTTTTAATAAATTCAATTTTATGTTTTTATTATTTTTTTCAATTATTTTTGTTTTTCAGATTTTTTATTTTTTTCATTTTTTAATATTTTTTTTCCAAATTGTTTTTTTTTCAGTTTTTTCCTTTTTCGTCTGTTTTTTACTATTTTTTAAATTTTTTTGTTTAAAACTCGTTTTTGTCTTTTTTTTAACTCGTTTTTAATTATTGGACATAGAATTCATAACAAGTTTTGGATTTTGGATTATAACAAATTTTAGATCTGAATCATAACAAGTTTTGAATATTGGATAATAACAAGTTTTGAATCTTGGATCATTAGTTTTGGATCATTGTACTTAAGAATGATAATATTTAGGACATAATAAGTTTTGATTAATAGCATTTTTGGATCATTATAAATTTGAATATTATAAGTTTCTTATATTATATTTTGATTCATAACATATGTGGATCTTGAAATAATCCAAAATTTAAGACACATTTTGGATCATTTTAATTCATAATAGTTTGAATCATAAAACATATTTTTGTTAGTAATATTTTTGGATCATGAACATTTTTTTCTAATTTGATGGGTTTTTTACTTAAAAATAAAAAATGTACACTTTAAAAACTTATTTTCGAAAAATTCTTTTTACAAACTTACTAATATAGAGTGTCGAGCGAGACGCGGACGAATGTGATCGGGTAGCCAGGGCAAAAGCTAAAGCGTTGGAGGAAGTTGAGAATGATTTAGTGGGTGTTGAAAGATGGTGTAGTTTGGTTGGCACGTTATTAACTGAATTGTTCTAATTAGGCAAAATACTTTTCCAATTCTCACTTATTAAAGCAATGTACTTATGATTGATAATGTGAAACCTTTAATTAGAATATATCTTTACTTTGTATAAAGTTCATATAATATCCTAATGAATGCTTGATTTAAAGCATATGCACATGCCATTTGACTACAACAAAGTACAAAATATCCATAAACATATTCTGAGTTTGGAATTTAACCTAAAAACCATAATATCAATAGCCAAAATCCAGCAAAGAACAACATTTCCTAACCAAAATTTTATGCATTGTTGCAGGACTTCAAACACATACTTATCCTACATACATAACCCACTTATCATCGACTACATATGGGAAGATGAACATGATCACAATCCGTATCACCATCATTGTCAATGCCTATTTCCAGACCTTCAGTTCCTCTTCATAGCTTCGACTTCTCATTGAAGATTAACCAGCTCCCTTTGACAGTGCTCATCTCCAACATAAAATCTTCTTTCATCTTCTCAACCTCCAATTGGGTTTCCATTGCCATAATCTCTCGCTAGCACGATGGTGTAAGCCGTTGAACGAGTGGATGGTTACTGATGGCATTGTTGGTGTTTAAATCGACTGAAAATGTACGGTTCGTGTTTGGTTGAATTAGGATAACAACGTTTTTATCTTTGGTTGAATAAGGAAGGATCGGTCTGTTAATAAAAGGGCCACTTTCTTGAACATGGTCTCTAAGTGTGTTATAGTAATGCCACATAGGCGATGAGTACTATGCCAATGTAATGGGTAATAGGTACACTTTTAACCGATACTACACATTTTATTTTCTTCAATATCATTTTCTCTAAGGGCGGGGGGAGTAGATCCCTCCCATCCCACTGAACCCACGCGCCACGTCAGCTTTTCTCTCTCCTCTCACTTCCATCTTTCCCCATCTTTCACCAATCTTTCACCCATGGAACCAGTACCCACTGAACCCACTGAACCCACGATGCCACATCAGATTTTCGATTATTTTAAATTCATTTATCAATTAAAAAAATTAATATAACATTTAATTTAATATTTCAAATAATACTAAATACATATTAATTAAAAAACAACCTAAATACTGAAAATAAAATCCTAAATCCGGGAAATTAAAACCTACATACGGTGTGTTTGTTAGAGTGTGTGTGTGTGTGTGTGTGTGTGTGTGTGTGTGTGTGTGTGTGTGTGTGTGTGTGTGTGTGTGTGTGTGTGTGTGTGTGTGTGTGTGTATATATATATATATATATATATATATATATATATATATATATATATATATATATATGTTTGCAACGGGATGAGTGGTTTCACCAACCCACAAAGGAACCCACTATGCTCGAACCCGATGAAACCAAAAGGGAGGGGACAGTGGTACCGGCGGTACCACCGAGCCCACACCCAATCTTTCTTGAGCCCGAGCATTACACCGTGCACCCTAATTAAAATATGTTTGGACTTCAACAATTAATGTTGAGATGAACCAAAATCATGTGCATAACCGAGACCCAAGGATTCAAGTTTTCCTAGGTATATTTCTCTTGAACGAACAAAATTTATGTTCTTCCAAAAAAAATTGTTTTGGTTCATTTGGAAAAGACGATACGTAATATAGAGAGACTATATGAGTTGATAATATGATGAAACAAATATTTTTTGAGTAATATAACCAATAAAATTTGAAATTAATTTGAGATGCAGAAAAGGTCTAAAACAGAAAGTCAACAAATAGACCATGTATTTAGAATCATTCAAAGAAAATATCTCATATCAGTGTCCCAAGTTTTTTGTCAATCTAAAGCCAGTTCGTCGACAAATTTTATTGACTCCACTAAAATGTCTTTATACGTATTTGGATGAAATAATAAAAAAACTAAGAGAATAAAAAATATGTATAATTCTATCACTCTATTATGTAGTTCAAAAAAATATCATTCTATTATAATATTTTGCCAATTTACAAAATTAAATATGTAGTTTAAATGATTAAACAAACTTTATATAAAATAAAATTGATATAACAACAAAATGATGTTCATAAATAATTTAAAAGTCAAATTGATATATACAAGTAATCTACGAATAAGTGGATCTGGGTGTTATTTTTTACATCTAATGGTAAAAACTCAAATTATCCAACAAAAATAGTACTTAGTTATCTAAAAAGGTTAGTTACGAAAAACGTATCATATCTTGTCAAAAGTTCGGTTTAATCATCAGTTTTGAAATATTTACAAAAATCACCAATTTTGATAAAAGGTTTTATCAAAACCATTATTACCGCTTCTTTCGGTTATAACGGTTGGGCTAAGACTTTGTTTAAAAAGTGGTGGTTTATTAGAACAAATGAAAATTTGATGGTTAAACAAAAATATAGATGAAATATACTGTTTTTTTCGTAATTATATAAATTAAAGTGTAAACATTATCTAGAAGTAATTACTAAAAGAACACTATATTTTGTCAAACATACGATTTAACCACAAATTTTTAAGATTTGAAAAAATCCGTTTTTTTTTTTTTGCTAAAAAGTTTCATTGAGTCATTGTTACGTCTTCTTCAGATCATAATGATCGAGTTGAATTTTTTTTCCAAAAATTAATGATTTTATTAGGACAAATAAAAAATTGATGGTTAAACTAGAAAAAAAAAACAAAATACAATATTATTATTATTATTAATTTTCTTTTTGTAATTTGCTCGGTCTAAAATATAGTTTCACACGTTCCAATACATATAAGAAATTTCCCTTTAGCATAAACTAATTTCGATATCCTAATAATCCATTTGTTGAAATGGTATGTTTTTTTTTTTTTTTTTTTTTGTTGAAATGGAATGTTATTTGAAATTCCAAAACTCAAGAAAATAAAAGTAAACGTTAAGCTTATAAGCATTTAATGCTCTTTATTGAATCACATATACATCCAATTTGTATTAACAAGTTCACGTAATCCTATGATACTAAATAAGTAATTTACAGTCAAATGTTATATTCTTATTAAATTTGTCACATGTAATTTTTTCATAATTTTAAATTTCTTAAAGAAACTAATTAGTTTAAAATATTTCTAACTCCTTAATGATCCGTTTAATTATCATTCAATTTCAAAATTAATTATCATCATTCAATTTCAAAAATAATTGTTTTTTAATATCATATTATTTTTTAATGTGTAGAATGATTTGAGAGTCAATAGAGAGACAATTGACGTCATAATATTTTGAAGAACGATTGTGAATTTGATTTTCGTACCGGTGACATTCTCATAATCAATTATATTTATCAAAATACAAAGTCGTAATAGTAAAAATCAAAAGCAAGATGTCACGATACACAAATAAATTTCTTATGTAAAATTATTAATGTTTAGATATTCTTAATTAATTTTTTTTGTATCATCCCGTGTAATACACGGGTCTCACAACTAGTCTATAATATAACTCAAAGCTTTTATCTTAAATGGAAAGTTTTTACTTGGTTGTCTTTATGGCTATACGGTGGCTGTTGATGTAAATAACTAAATATTGTGTAGAGAGAATATTTGCAAGAAGACTCGATACCATTATTGATGCCTAAAATGGGAAACAAGATGCTTATATATAGAGCTTACAAAACAGAGGAACGAGAAACTCAAAAAAAAAAAAAAAGGAAAAATGCTTAGTACTAAATTCAAACTCAAAGAGCCATTGAAGTGGCAGTCAAATGAGTCTTTCTAATTTCTTAGATAGTTAGAATCATTCTCCAATACTCCCCTTTGATTCAAAGCTAGTGATAGTTGGTTGTTACATTTCCTCTTAATCTTCACATATTTATCATCACCTAATGAACTTGAGACTTCACAGTTTGTACAGGGTCTTGAACTTCTTCCATATACCTGTCATGTGGTTGGAACATGCACTTGCTATTTATCATGTTTCCTTCGTTGTTGTAACTGATTCAATATAGGTCATGAACAGGTAATGATCTTGTTTCGTTTATTCTTTTAGCGTATTTTTCTTGATTCTATTTCTGTCCAATATCTTCTTTTAAGTGACTGAATTTCTTGCAATTGTCATATTGGACTAGTTCGCCTTGTGGCCTACTTTGTCTTCGTCCTTGAAAAGATCCTTTACCCTAGCCTCGGTTGCTAAAGATTCTGACATGCCTCCCCTAGGTCTGAAATGAATGTTCATCCTCTTGAATCTGCATCCTGTTGATTCTTGTTTCATGTACTTGCAATGGGCCAATCAACTCATCAAATAAGAAGGCTTCAAGGTCCTTTGATTCTTCAATTGCTGCCACAATGTGATCGAATTTTTATGGCAAGCTTCTTAATAGCTTGGCTACTATGATTTCATTAGTAATCTTATCTACACAGGTAGGTATATGAGTGACAGTGGATGGGGATTTTGCTAAAAGTATCTTGTATTTTTTCTCTTGTCTTGATGATCATAGTCTCAAATTACCTTCTTAAAGGCGTTTGCTTGATGGTAATCAACTTGGCAAAACCTTGATATTTAGTTTTGAGGATGTTTGAAGCTTATCTTGATGCAATGGTTGTAGCGATTTCAAGAAAAATTGCTTCGTCAATTGCTTGTTAGACTAAGAACAAGGCTTTGGCATATATTTCTTTTGATTTTCTCGTGTCGATTCTCATACATGCTTCTTTCTACATAACCGTTCTCGAAAAATTCCCATAGATCTTGTGAACTAAAGAGAGTTCTCATTTTGGTACTCCAAAATTCGTAGATCTTGTGAACAACTCTTGGTGTGCAATCAGGCTCTGATACCACAATGTTAGTTTAAATACCGGGTCGGTAAGAATATTTGCACGAATAATCAGTATTATTGATGCATTAACTAGGAAACAAGATGCTTAATTTATAGACCTTTACAGAGAAACAAGAAACTTACAGAACATAAAGGAAAATCATAACTACTAAATTCAAACTCAAGGAGCCGTTGAAGTGGTAGTCAAATGAGTCTTCATGATTTTTTGGATAGCTTGAATAATTTCCCAATAGTGGCATCCATACAACTTTGTGGCACAACGATGCAGACTAGGCATGTTGTGGGTGACGCTTGGGGTGGACCATTCCTCCTGATGGCGCTATTGCTTACACCACTTGGGTATCCCTGCAAACCTTTACCATCGGTGACATTCTTGTCTTCAACTTCACCAACAGAGAACACGATGTTACAGAGGTTTCAGCGACGACGTACGACCCATGCACATCTATCAATCCCATCGCTCTTGCCACCACTGGGCCCGACTACCTTACATTGACCATCGTTGACACTTCTTATTACATCTACACATTTACAAGCCAATGCTAAATTGGTCACAAGTTAACTATCAACATCTCATTTGCTGCCACTAATCCTCCATCAGTAACACCGACCCTATCTTCAACCATTACTCCTACCCTTCTATCAACAACACCTATAACGCCTACATCTCCACCCACCCCACCCCTAAAACACACACCGCTCCTGTCCCCCCACCTCATCTGCAACCTCTGACCCATCAACTCCACCAAGCATCATCACCTCCAACAACAACACTTCACCACCACCATCGAGTGTTGGAGTTCCATCTTTACTGCAATGGTACCTGCCACTTTTTTATAATTAGTTTAGCTTTCTTGAACCATTAAATATGAGAGTAAGAGATTACACTTATTAACTTGTGATTTTTATGTATTTACTTTTGATATCATTTTTCTGGGATTAACGGATTTTTTTGTCCTTCATTTTTTGGAAACGGCGCGGGAGTCGAACACTTTGTGACGGGTTTTCAACCGTCCCTCATTGTTTGACACTCCAAAGTGTCAACTCCCCCCCCCCCCCCCACCTCACCTGGGAAAATCCCCCACAGGGGCTTGGAACCGGGATCGAACCCGGAACCTCCCCCACATGGGTATATAACCCGATGCATCACTACCAGCTAGGCTGGAGATCACTTGCTTTTTTGTCCTTCATTTGAGATGTGTTTATTAATCAAATAATTTGTGATACATTATTGGTGAGTTGTTTCAATACAAATATACAATCATATGATTTTTTATGTAATCCTATGTCGGAAACTTTGGTTAATTCTTATAGGTCACGTTAATCTCTTCTATTAAGATGTTTGCCTGGTCCAAATGTATATGTCCAAAAAGTTAGATTTTTGATACAACTACTTGATTAAATAGTTGAATACCATGCCATCAAGAAAGTATCAAATTGTTGAGTCATTTCGTTATTTATCTAAATTACCAAAAGAAATAAAGATTATGATTTTGTTATTTTCAATTTTGTTGACCGGTTATATAAAAATCATTTCGATCTGTCGGTGCGCAGCTCCTCACTTTGTGCCAAGAATTCTCAAGCATAAATGATCCATTAATTTATTTATTTATTTTTTGGTTTTTTCATTCACCCCACATATAACATATTCACGTACTTCTAATGATAAAAAACGATGTGTGCAAGTTAAAACATGTTTGAGATTAAACTCGTCATTGCGATTTGAAGTCGTGATTCTCAACTGTTGGAACCAAATCCAATGGTATTAATGTGTGTTCTTCAACCCAAATGATAAGGGTTCTAGTTCTCTTAGAGACAAAAAAATATAGAACAGAAAGTTTACAGTAAATTTAGTTTACTGTTAAAAAAATTATTGGAGTTAATATTATACTATCTTGAAAACATGTAATAAATTGTTGTAGAAATTTGATAGATATATTGTCTTTCTCATACCAATAAGTTTGTTATCTTGCTTAATCATGTATTTCAATTCATAAGAATCATTTTTTTTAAATTAAATCTAAACAAGTACAACCCAATTAAAATAATTAAATAGCATTTTATTAATTATGCTTTTTGTATTTTATTTTACATTTATAAAAACAATTCTAAAGATTTTTTATGGTATTTAACTATCAACTAGTTTGACCATCACTCAATAACATTTTGGATTGGTAGGCTGTAGTTTTTTATTATTATTATTATTATTAAGCGTTCAATATATATAGAATGATCAATATATTATCATAATTTAAACATCTAACACTTTTCTTTTTAAGAATATTTCATTTTACTCTTATTTATATTTTATTATTAAAACAATGTATTAAATTAATTAATTATTAATATCTAATGATAATATTTATTAAAAAATAAGTTTTTTAAAAACAACTAATTATACAAGAAAGGTTTTATAAAATATTTTAAATAGATGTGAATAAATTAGTTAAATTAAAAAAATTATAGAAGTTGTTAATCATTAAGAATATCATTTAATTAGTTATCAAAGTTAATAAAACGATGAAAAATAAGATGACATATTTTGAAGGGTATAAATTTACGGGTTAATGTCATCAAAACCCAACAAATTATTGCTTTTGGTTTTAAATGGTCCCTAATGTATTTTATAGGCATTTTAGGTCTTTAAACTTTCATTTTACCTATTAAAAAAGGAAGCAACATATTTTATCAGGTTGTCTATATGAGGTGGCGTCCATGTGGCGTTTTAATTTACTAAGGTGGTCCACGTGGCTTTGACATGGTGTCCACGTGGATTTTTCTATTAAAAATTCTATTTTACATATAAATTGTTTGTAAAGATCGACAGAAATTAAATTCGACACCTAAAAGTTTCAAGAATCACAACTAATTTTCTTCACGCCAATTCGTCGAACTGAATGAACATATTATCCCCATATTCATCTTGCAACAAAGCCATGGTTTTTACCTTTCTCGGCCAACACAACCAAAGCTGCGGAAATCTGCTCGATCCAATACGATTCACTACAAAACTCAGCCACAGTTACATTATCATCGTCGTCGCCAGCGGCAGTTCGTTCAAATATGATCTGAAAAACAACAAAGATGTGTAATGATAGTGCTAAACTGTTAAAATCAGTCAACGAAACAAGAAATTGGGAAAGAAAACAATAAACTAAAGAAGAAAAATACTAGGATTTTCCCATACCTATCAAGATTAAACACACGTTGCCAACTTCATTTTCCTCAATCTCTCAATCTCCCTGCTTCCCAATCTCTCTCGAATCTGGATCAGCACCAGCACCACCGTCGACAGGTCAATTACAGTCGTCGGCGACCCTATTCCATGGCATAGAACTCGTAACAGTAGCGACATCTGTTGTCCACTTTCCTTCTCATCGACACTGGTTCCATCTCTCGGTATCTTTTGCTTCCTTGTCATGATTTCTCTCGGTCCTAAGTAAACACACACCACATCGATGGTTATGTGTGTTTTTTTCTTCTTCCAGATGAAAAGTATTTCTATTATCTCAGAAAATTCCAGTAAAATGAGTAGTCGTGAACAAGATTATACAAGAAATTAGGGCATAATCGAGTTAAACTAAACTCTTATAAGAGATTGCATCTGATGAGCCATTGCACGTATTCAATCTCGTCTTTCCTCTTCTCATCATAATCCAAAGTCGGTGTATGCAATTTAACACTTTCGGAATCGAGTCTTCAACTAAAATCCAAGTCTCGACCCAAATCAAAAAAGATGCGCCTCTCGATCTTTCCTTCTTCGTCGGTTACTCTGGCAAGGATATAGAGATATACAGAATATACGCCTCACGTATTGAATCACATTCTTTGTATCTATATGTTTGTATGTATCGATCTCTGAAGAGAGCTCTAGACATTGTCTAACACGAATGAAAAACGATAGTGGAGCTTTAGGGTTTTAATGAGAAAAAATTTAACCTTTAATAAAAAAAAGATATTCCAAGTCGGCTCTTTTGCCACATAGACAACTTATACCGGAGTGTAAACGGTGAAACCGGACATAAATACATTCAATCCCCCCTTTTTTAACAGGTTAAATAATATTTTAGGGACTTAGAATATCCAAAAAAAATATCAGTGATCATTTAAAACCAAAATTGAAACTTGATTGCGCTACAGTGAAATTAACGCTAAATTTACCGTTAGAAATGCTTTAACTAATATGATTTTGGAAAACATATTTGATACTTGGGCCAAAATATTAGACGTTTTTGGATACTAAACGCGGGCTTTTACCAAGTGTTTTTGGAAAACATACTTGGGCCAAATTGTGGTATCACTTTGACGACTTTTACCAAGTGTTTGATGAATGGACATAGCATTTTCCTTTATTACTCATAGTAAAATACGAAATTGTCCTTGGACATAAATCCAGTTGCAGGTGTAGTCAGGGTTCCTTCAAACAATTTTCATACATAACATTAGAACTGTTATAAAGTATCTATCCATGGTATTCATTTTACCAATCTTCATATGGATTTTGATATCGATCTTCTCTTCTTCCTTGTCCCCCATTTAATATTATTTTCAGTTGAGCCCTCAAACTTAAAATCAAATATAAAACCATACTTAAAGTTGAAGTTAGTATGATGTTAGAACAAATTCAAGGTTTTAAATCGAATTACAGGTGAATAGACATGTTTTGGTAACGCTAATTGATAACAACTAAAATTTAAATAATAAAATCCAAAAACAAACAAAACTCCCATGAATTTTATTAGATGAACAAAATACAAAAAGAAACAAAAAAATAAAACTCACAACACATGGTCAAATGGCTAACACAAAACTATGATCAATGAAAACTAGTTCAAAACTTCAAACACATCATCAAGCCTATAAACATGAACATGGAAGATAAGGT
Source organism: Cichorium intybus (assembly GCA_023525715.1). Taxonomy (NCBI): domain Eukaryota; kingdom Viridiplantae; phylum Streptophyta; class Magnoliopsida; order Asterales; family Asteraceae; genus Cichorium; species Cichorium intybus. The sequence goes on from CM042015.1 coordinate 77,409,136, forward strand.
ATCCAACAATGCACGAGCTCCACTTCTTTCTGGGGGTGATGAAAAGGGGGAAGGTGCACTGGGAGGAGACTCCGTAGAAGGGGTGTTGCTGGTATCGGTGTTGGTGTTGGCACTGATGGTCAATTTTTGGTTAAGAGAACAATGATTGAGAATGGTACACATAAAATAGTGCGAGCCAACAGTCGTGATGGTGAAAGTTGCAGGGCCGTTGGTTTGGATAGAGAGAGGATTTCCAATATTGCAATTGTCGAATGAAGATTTTGTAACGTTGGCCACTGTATGGCTCCCGCTAGCGAAATTAAATACTACAAAGATTAAAAGGTATATAAATTAGCAGTTTAAAATTACATTTTCTCAGTACAAACAAACTATTTAATTTAAATATATGATTCTTCATACAAATAAACAATCTTTCACAAAACAAAATCCACATTTAATCAAAATTAATTGTTTGTAGAGTCATGTACAAATAGGTATACTAATAATAATAAAAGTAAGACATTGTAGTTCCCATCGTGAACAAAACATGGTAAATATTCATTAAAATATATTATAATAATCATTAATTTACATTGTTTGAGAAACTTCGATTAATAAGGATTTTTCGGTTAAACATAGATTGAAATATTATGAAAACTATGAAATCTTACATTTAGCATGTGTAAATCAAAAGACATACCTAAAACATCACCTACAACAAAGGTGTGTCGGGAAGCCCATGTTGAGTAAGGATCGCCACCGGTAGGAGTCGCCCATCCTGTGCTATCTCCGACTGTGTGGGTTGCCGCCAATACGCTCGGTACAATTAACATAGCTGAAAATACAACCATCAAAAGCATGGCTAGTTTGTTACTCCCCTCCATCTATATGTTACGGTGACTTGATGTCTTTTTTTTACAACACTATGGAAGAACGACGAAGTATTGTGAAAATGCATCCCCCCAAAGTGACTATATAAAGGAATTCCCCGCCAATGGATGGTTGATATGTGTACTAGGAAATTATAATAACCATGTTAAATAAGATTTAATATAGAAAATAACATATGTATACTTTTTTTTATTATAATAAGAACTTATTCTTTTCGCATAGAATGACATAATGTTTTTCTATAGCAATGTAATATTTAATCTTTACCTGTTATAACAACTAACCGAAGTGATCTTCAAAATGTAGAACGTCAAATGACTATATACACAATATAATTTCGGATCGAATACTTATGCAAAAAGAAGTTCACACTTGTAGTATATGCTAAGAATTTTATTTTAGAAACAGGGTTAATAATTTGTAAGAGTAACTAATAGTTGGTTACTTAATATTTTTTTAAATACCTTTTACTACTAAACAAATCTATTAAAAATAGCAGTTTTTTGTAGTGGTCCACATATATGCTTATTCAAATGCCATTTGAATACCCAATATCCATAACACAACATCAATTTTCAAGATTTTCAAACCATCTATCAATGACTCACCGGGAACACAACAATAATCATTCTTGTGTTTTTCAGCTGGTTAACTTCTTTAGATTAGAGATGAATTCATTAAATCTCATAGAACTGAGACCCACATCCCTAACTGATACAATCACACCATTGTAGTATGTGAGGGCTTAGGGACGAAAACCCCTTGGTGGTTTACATCTACTATTAATTGCGTACTCGAAGATGAAAGCAATGACGTTGTCTTTTAGGATACATTATCGATAAACAATACAAACACGACAAATAAAGATGTGAAGAAAATAAAAACATAATGAAATTAACGTGGTTCACTTGATCAAGGTAATGGAGCGACATCCACATACGGACTAGAATGGATTTATTGATAATAGTCATCTCACACAATTTCTACATAAGGTTACATTCATACACGGGGAGATGTATTTATAAAAATTGTTTCATTTAAATTGCTTTTAGGTTGGGGCCCACAAGCCCATGATGTTACCATTGATATTGACCATAGGGCGAGCACTGCAACTGTGTATAGCAACTCCACCCTGCATCTTGCATCGAAACTTCACCCCACAACTTCACTCTGAGACTTCATCCTATAGCTTCGCCTAGCAGCTTCACTCTATAGCTTCGCCTTGAAACTTTTCCATGACACTTCGCTCAATAGCTTCACCTATAAGCTTTCCCCTGAAGCTTCTCCCTAAACCTTGAAACTTTGCTTCGAAGCTTTAGATTCCGCTATACGAACTGCTATAAGAAAGTTTAATTCGGGGATGCTGCCCATGGCTCCTAACAAGAGCGGCTCCTTACTTGACCTCTTCTCGCTCTTTCAGATCCTGTACCCCATGCATAGCCTCCAAAACGTCAATAAGGACGAAGGGGGGATTAGGCTCCACAACTCAACAATCTCCCACTTGGAGGCTGTTAATCCAATTTGCTACCATCTAAGCTTTGTAACCACTATCTCTCTCTAGTTAGTGCATTTCCTTCAAGTAGCTAACAGGTTAGTTGAAGCCATACATAGCTTTAACTTTTCTATTGTTACAACGTTGGTAAACGTGTCTAGTGGATTTTTGTACTAGTGATCTTCTTTAACCAAATAAGCTCATTGCTAACTTCTGCAATGGCCTTACGTTCAACTTTTGTTGTTGATATAGCAACACTCTTCTAAAATTTGGACATTCAACTCATGGTTGTACCCCTGATGATGAACCATAATCTATTGTGCTTTTCCCCTTATCCCCATAACCTCCCAAATCAGCATTAGCTAATCCTTCTAAGACTACCTTCTTTCTACTGAAATGTTAGGAAACTTTTGAAGTTTCTTTCTAATAGCATAACAGACACTTTGTACCTTCCCAATGTTATTTGCTGGAATTTGACATAAACCTCCTAACAACCCTTATTGTAGGCAATATATGCTCTAATGCATACCATCCCATTCATCAAGCTACCAATTGTTGAGGTATAAAGAACTTTAGCCATTTTCCCTTTGTCTTTATCTGTCTTTGGTGATTCTTTCTCTTAAAGATTAAATGATTTCCTAGAGGTGTGCTTCTAGCCTTATCATCTGACATACTGACTTTCTTTAAGACTTTTCTAACATACTTCTGTTGGGAAAGCATTAGAGTACCAACAACTGCTTCTTCAACTTGTTGATCTCATGCATGTTAGATCTAGCTACCAATATGTCATTCAGGTAGCAGCAAGGATCTATATGAAACCTTCTATGCCTCAACATAAAAATATCAAATTTCAAGTACCACTTCCTTGTACACACACACACTATATATATATATATATATATATATATATATATATATATATATATATATATATATATATATATATATATATATATATATATATATATATATATATATATATATATATATATATATATATATATATTCAAATGATATATATTAAAAGGTTTAAATATATTGCAAAAGTTATTTGATAATGGAAATGGTGTTTACATTTTATAAAATATGAAAAACAATAAAAGAAATAGGTCCAATAGAAATGTATTGACCTCCTCCATTGTCCATTGCATGTATATCTATTGACCAAGATGTTTTGGAAACATAGAATGCATGGTCTGTAAAGAGATGCATGTGATCTTACAAAAGCTACTAGTTCTTTCTCTTTGGCATACATTGGCCGAAATTTTTCTACCCCTCTCTATTGTTGGTCAAATGTAGATTTTGATATTATACGTATCTCTCTTAAATACCATAATTTATTTTGGTTTCTAAGCTTAAGAGATAGTAAGAACACAAGCAATGAACTAGCATTACAAAGTGTTGCACAACTTGTGGTGGATACCACTAGAGAATATCATCGTTTTGGTATTGTTGCTACTTCAACAACATCCAACACTTGAGTTGGGTTCAAAGACTACAAAGGTTGTAAATTCTTCTTTCTTTGATGTTGTAATTGAAGGGTTTCTATGCAATCAACGAACAAATAAATTCATATGGTTCACATGCAACTCTAATATGATCTATGTTTTCTTCTATGAAGATAATAAACTAAAACCTAAAGGAAACAATTAATTTCTAAAGATCAAATAAGAATAACCAACCTTTCTTGATCTTGTTCTTGAAGCTAGCAGCAAAGCAATCCTGCCTCAAATGAAAGTCACACCCAAAGCAATGGAAAAAACAGTTCAGCAGAGTAACAGAGAGAGAGATGGCGTGAGATATGAGGTGCCCAGGGGGTTCCTTTTATAGCTTCCTAGGGTTACACCTGAAACCCTAAGGAGCCTCCAAATGGACAAGCCTTTTGACCACTTGGACCAGGCTTCCCAAAACCCTAATTAGGGTTTCGCCAAACCGTGGAGGAGCCTCCAGGGTGGCGCCATTTTGGTCCCTGGTTTTTACCTTGCCAGTTATTCAACTATTGAATAAATACAAACCAGTCCATGCATCTTTTATTAATTTACTTAATCACTAAATTAAATCCAATTAATTCTAGATTAAATCTCAATTAATTAATATAGTTTCTAATTAATATATTTACACTTAAATATATTAATAAACCATATATTTATTTTCTATTGATTTATTAAACAATTAATAAATAAACCATTCTCTCTACTGAACCATACATCAATCCTCCAGCTATGAGGGCAACCCAAATGGACTTCGCTTCTATTAACAAGATAAATACAATTATAAGTCATGGCTTTGACACCTAATCCAACAGTCTCCCACTTGGATAAGTCTATGACTTTAATTTTCTGTTTACTTTCCGATTAATATCAGTTTTCCAGAAACTGTCCTGAACTCTGACACAATCAGTTCTGTCCAAAGATAAGTGATCAGATGATCCTCTGTCCAACAAGATATTCTCAGACTCCAGACATGGATAAAATCAATCTTGGTCTGATACTCTGTTTCTCGATTTCTGATTTGCATATGACTTTTGAGACTACTAATTGAACACATCAATTTAGTCCCTGTTGGCCAACACTTTCAGTCAACTTCAAAATCATCGGGAGGCCTACAAATATCTGTTTCCCATCGGGTTAGGGGACGGATAAGTTTCGACTTATATGTCCATACCTTTTACCAGTCAGAATACTCACAACAATGCATTTTATAACACCGAGTTACCGGTGCGTTTTCGCATTATCAATAAGTACTTGTCTCACAAATTACAGATCATATCTCTCCACTTAAAGATCAAAAGATATTATCGTCTTAACATTGCTCGTGGTGTAATCCATGAAGCAATCTGTTAAGCGCGGGTTTATCCAATACTCAAATCTCTATTCTCTAAGTACTCATGAACGTTGTAGCAGTCTTACTGCAATGTCTAACTCCTTAGACAGTCTACAACCGATTCATGACAGTCTTCGTTCACACTTACTCCCTAACAGTGTGATTGACTGTGGAAATTTAAATAATCTAATTACTTAGGAAGTTAAACATGAAAATAAAGAAACACAATAATAAACAATTGACAAAGGCAGTAACAATACTCATTTATAAATCTCCATTATAAAATCACCAAGTCAATTTACATTTATATTGTTACAAGTTTCAAATCTATCTAATTACTAAAACTAATATCATCCTTCAGACCAATGCTCCGAGCATGCTGATTATGCTTGATCCTGCTTAGTGCCTTAGTCAAAGGATCAATAGGATTGTCTTCTGATGATACTCTCTTAACCAGTAAGTGACCTTCTTCTACTTGATGCCGAATATAGTGGTACTTTCTTTCGATATGCCTGGATTTTCCATGGTCTCGCGGTTCCTTTGTCAAGGCGACCGCTCATTCGTTATCGCAGAAAAGTTCCATCGGCTCCTGAATGCTCGGGACAACTCCAAGGTCACCGATGAAGTTCTTCAACCAAGCCGCTTCTTTAGACGCTTCACTCGCTGCAATGTACTCTGATTCGCACGTTGAATCAGCCATCATTTCTTGCTTGGAAATTTTTCAAGTGACCGCTCCACCGTTCAAGAGAAATACCCATCCCGACTGGGACCAACCACTGTTCCTATCTGTCTGGAAGCTGGCATTTGTATATCCACTCACTTTCAAGTCATCACTGCCACCAAGGACTAATACCATATTCTTTGTCCTTCGCAGATACTTGAGTATGTTCTTAACCGCAATCCAATGTGCCTTTCCAAGATTACCCTGAAACCGACTAACCATGCTCAGTGCAAAGGATACGTCGGGACGAGTACATATCATGGCATACATGATCGATCCTACTTCCGAAGCATAAGGTACTCGACTCATCTCAGCTATTTCCTCATCGGTACTCGGGCTTTGAGTCTTACTCAATTTAGCATTACTTTGGATTGGTAGCTCTCCCTTTTTGGAATTTTCCATGTTAAACCTTTTTAACACATTTTCCAAATATGTACACTGGCTTAGACCTATTAATTTTCTCTTTCTATCTCTAAGTATTCTTATCCCGAGAATATAGGCAGCTTCTCCTAGGTCTTTCATGGCGAAACACTTCCCGAGCCAAGACTTGACATCTTGCAAGGTTGGAATGTCGTTTCCCATGAGCAGTATGCCATCAACATACAGCACCAGAAAAGTGACTATACTCCCACTAGCCTTGACATATACACATGACTCATCTTCACTCCTAGAGAAACCAAACTCTTTAACTTTCTCATGGAAGCAGAGATTCCAGTTGCGAGATGCTTGGTTCAACCCGTAGATTGATCTTTCAAGCTTACATACTTTATCAGGATGCTTTGTGTCTACAAAACCTTCTGGCTGACTCATGTAAACATCCTCAGTCAGTTTCCCGTTAAGGAAAGCGGTTTTGACATCCATCTGCCAAATTTCATAATCATGAAATGCTGCTATGGCAAGCATTATCCTGATTGACTTAATCTTGGCTACTGGTGAGAAGGTTTCATCATAGTGAACCCCCGGGGTTTGAGTGAATCCCTTCGCGACCAGCCGAGCTTTATAAGTATGTACTTTACCATCCATGTCGGTCTTCTTCTTGAAGATCCACTTGCACCCGACTGTCTTTCGACCCGGCACATTGTCAACCAAGTTCCAAACTTGATTGTCATACATGGACTTAATCTCGCTGTCCATTGCCTCTTTCCACTTGGCAGACTCGGGGCCCGCCACTGCTTCGCGGTAGTTAGCTGGCTCATCCAAATTAGTCAATGTACGATCACTGACCAACGTGTCACCGTCCGAAGTGATATGGAAACCATAAAACTCGGGCGGCATGCTAACTCTACCCGAACGCCTAAGGGGCAATGAGATGTCGGTGGATCCAACAGGAACTTCTTCCTGATGTTGGTTGCTAGTTTCTTCTAAGGTTGTTTCATCGAGCGTCTCCTGAATTTCTTCGAGATCGATCGTACTCCCACTGTCCTCTTTGGAAATGAGTTCTCTCTCTCGAAAAAACCCCCGTCTTGCTACAAAGACCACGTCCTCGCTTGGTCTGTAGAACAAGTATCCAAATGACTGTTTTTGGTATCCGATGAAGAAACACCTTTCACTTCTTTCCGTGAGCTTATCCGAAGTCTCTCGTCTCACGAAAGCTTCACAGCCCTAGACTTTGATGTGTGCCAACGAGGAAACTTTTCCCGTCCACATCTCGTGCGGTGTTTTTGCAACCTTCTTGGTTGGGACAAGATTTAGGATATGGGCGGCAGTCTCTAAGGCATACCCCCAGAAATGGATTGGAAGTGAAGCTCGACTCATCATGGAACGAACCATGTCCAACAAGGTTCGGTTTCGCCTTTCAGCAACACCGTTCAACTGAGGTGTTCTTGGAGGCGACAACTGTGAAACAATTCCACATTCCTTGAAGTAATCGAGAAACTCGATACTAAGATACTCACCGCCTCTGTCAGATCTAAGCATCTTCATCTTTCTGCCCAATTGATTTTCTGCTTCATTTTTAAACTCTTTGAACTTTTCAAAGGTATCTGACTTATTTTTTATAAGTATATATACCCATATCTACTAAAATCGTCAGTAAAGGTCACATAGAACCGCGTGCCTTCTTTTGTGGTTGTTCTGAAGGGACCACACACATCTGTGTGTATGATATCCAACAGACCTTCACCTCTATCAAAGGAACCTTTGAATGGTGATTTTGTCATCTTACCAAGCAAGCAAGATTCGCATACATCGTCCGACCCGAGGTCGAAAGATTCCAACACTCCATCCTTTTGGAGTTGGGCGATGCGTTTCTTGTTGATATGGCCAATGCGACAGTGCCACAAGCATGCCTTTTCTATACCGCTCGAAGCAACAATAGCTAAAACATTTTTACCATAATTATCAACACACATAATAGATTCATACACTCCATTACAAGGCATAGCATTAAATATAAAAACATCATTTTTGAAAACTGAAATTGAACCATTCAATTTATTAAATTCATAATAAAAACCCTGTCTAAACAATGCATGAAAAGAAATTATGTTCTTAGCCATATCAGGCGAATAGCAACAATTATGTAAATCTAAAACAACTCCACTACTAAGCACTTATCTATTGACACCGATCTTGGTAACAGGTGACGTTTGCCTATTGCCCATGACCAAGTTCAATCTACCGTGCTCCAGCTCCCTACTTTCCTTTAGGCCCTGCAAATCAGAACAGATATGAAAACCACATCCTGTATCAAGGACCCGAGAACAGGAAGATGAGTTATTAGAGATGGAATATGTACCTGCTTGTAACGGCTTCACTTTGCCGTCCTTGATGTCTTGCAGATACGTGGGGCAACTTCTCTTCCAGTGACCCTTTTGCTTGCAGTAGAAGCAGTCAGCTTCCTTGGGGTTCTGGACATGTGGAATGCCGGAAGACTTGGCTCTCGGGGCACTGCTAGATGACCCGACATGAGTCTTTTCCCTCCAATTTTGCTTCGGGGGGGGGGGGCCTTCCTTTTCTTTCCTTTACCAGATCCAATAGCCAGGACAGGCGGGTTGACAGGGAGCAAACCTTTTCCCTTCATTCCGTCTTCAGCAATACGAAGCATGCGGTGTAACTCAGCTAGGGTTGCCTGGTTGTTGTTCAAATGATACGCCAGTGTGAACTGGTCATAAGAACTAGGCAAGGAGTTTAGCACTATGTCAACAGCTAAATCCTCATGATCAGGCATTTCCAGCTTCCTAAGCCTCTCCACATAACCATGCATCCTTTGCACATGAGTGCAGATGGAGTCTCTATCGTTAGGCTTGCCGTTAGTGAAAGATTTTACAACCTCACGCCTTTCGATGCGCTCTTGCTTGCGGAACTTTTCCACGAGCTCTTTGTGCATCTCGTAAGGCTAATAGTCCTCATAGATACGCTGTAGTTCAGGGTTCATGGTAGCGATCATGATGCAGGCCACTTTGGTCGCTTCATCTGAGTGTTTGGTGTACGCGGCGACTTCCTCGGGAGTAGCGGTATCTGAGTTAACCTCAACTAGCTCGGTTTCCAAAACATACTCTTTGTGTTCAAACCTTAAAGCCATTTTGATGTTACGGATCCAGTCATTGTAGTTGGTGTCGTCTAACGTCACCTTTGAGCACAATGACATAATCGAGGTGACATTACCGGGATTAGAGTGGGGAACGGATTGGTCAGAAGACATCTGAATAAGAAGAAGGTAGTTTTAATTAGATATTAATAATAATCCTTATATTCACCCAAGAATAAATATAAGACTAGGATCCTACAATAACAATCTACAATATCGAAGAGGGATGCCGTAATCTTTATTGTAAATTTTATAAGGTAGGCAAATGACGATTCAGCCAATTCCACCGCGGAAAATAATCTTATTATAATGGAATTCCTAGTTTCATTGAGATTTACCGAACTGTTCGATAGCATGTTTTAATCTCGGGAATACCCCGCTGTTTGTGACTGGGATACCGAGGATCACAAACCGGGTGTGAATAACCATGCAAATTGCTTGGTACTCTTGAAGTCAATTATCATCTCTAATTAACGTGCCGGTTAACCACACACGCTCCGCTAATAATGACAAAATCAAGAAACCCATTGCAACTCTTTGCGGACCCCAGTTGGCGTGCCGGTAAACCACACACGCTCCACCAATGTTCCACAAAGTGCGATGTGCAATATCATGGATTAGCACCATTTCACATTTTTGAACCTAAAGTAACTAGATTGGGTTTTGTTTTAAGGTTCTAGTACTTTCAATTATAGCATTATACTTTTAAGAGGCTTGCGGTTCTATCAAACCCGTTCGGCTAACGACACTCGACTGACCAGGAGAGCGGTGGGTAAGAGTAGATACCCATTAGACTACCATTTTATAGGCAGTCTCCTTATACCCTCTTTATAAGACAGTTTTGTGAATGAGGCCTACTAACGGTAAGACTAACAAATTTTCTTATATATAAATACTAACTTTTAATCATAAATATATAAGATATATTTTAATCTTATTAAAATATTTTAGAATTAATTTAATCACAATTTTCGCAAATTCTTATCTATTTTTTGAAAATTTAAATTAATATTTTAAGCTGATTTAATTGATCTTTTAATTAACAATTAATTAAACTAATTAAATCTTAGATAGATTTCATGAAATTAATCAAATTAATTTTACTATCTTGGCCCCTAGATGGTTCGAAAATTACAAGCCAACACATAAGAGTTCTAGTTATTTTATTAATCAAATTAGTTACCAAAATAACAACCTACTTATAAAAGGCAAGCAATTAAGGGGGGGGCCAAGGGAGTTGGCGGCTAGGGTTAGGAAACCCTAGCATTGAAATCGATCAAGCCCTTCTCAAGGGTTTATTTTCGCACAAAAAAACCCTTTGGCACAAACAGTTCATGCAGTTTATATCAAACACAAGAAAACAAGCCTAAGCTCTGATACCACTGAAGGGTTTCTATGCAATCAATGAACAAATAAATTCATATGCTTCACATGCAATCCTAATATGATCTATGTTTTCTTCTATGAAGATAATAAACTAAAACCTAAAGGAAACAATTAATTTCTAAAGATCAAATAAGAATAACCAACCTTTCTTGATCTTGTTCTTGAAGCTAGCAGCAAAGCAATCCTGCCTCAAATGAAAGTCACACCCAAAGCAATGGAGAAAACAGTTTAGCAGAGTAACAGAGAGAGAGAGAGAGATGGAGTGAGATATTAGGTGCCCAGGGGGTTCCTTTTATAGCCTCCTAGGGTTACACCTAAAACCCTAAGGAGCCTCCAAATGGACAAGCCTTTTGACCACTTGGACCAGGCTTCCCAAAACCCTAATTAGGGTTTCGCCAAACCCTGGAGGAGCCTCTAGGGTGGCGCCATTTTGGTCCCTGGTTTTTACCTTGCCAGTTATTCAACTATTGAATAAATACAAACCAGTCCATGCATCTTTTATTAATTTATTTAATCACTAAATTAAATCCAATTAATTCTAGATTAAATCTCAATTAATTAATATAGTTTCTAATTAATATATTTACACTTAAATATATTAATAAACCATATATTTATTTTCTATTGATTTATTAAACAATTAATAAATAAACCATTCTCTCTACTGAACCATACATCAATCCTCCAGCTATGAGGGCAACCCAAATAGACTTCGCTTCTATTAACAAGATAAATACAATTATAAGTCATGGCTTAGACACCTAATCCAACAGTTATTTTATCTTAAACATGCATGTAATCTAAGATCATTGTGGGAATAAAATGATTTTATGTTTTTGTTCCAAAATTTTAAGCTTCCATTACAAAATCTTGTTATTTTATGTGTTAAAAGTATGGGTGTAGATGGGGCGGTTTGATTCGCATAGTAAGAAAATTGTGAACCGTAACTGCGGGACAGATACCTAATTTCCATGAACCGTAACTGAACTGGATGCTCAGAAAACTCGAACCGAAACTACAAACTAAATGTATGCCAATTGGAAAGCATCCATTCAAAGAATTAAAAATAACTATTTATAAAATGTCACAAACTTCAAACTTTTGATTATTCATCACATCACTTGTGTATATGAAAATTCATGACTTCTTCATTGCAATTGCCCCTTGTGTGAAACTATAGGCTTAAGACACTAGTTTTTGTGTGTGTGTGTGTGTGTGTGTGCGTGTGTGTGTGTGTGTGTGTATATATATATATATATATATATATATATATATATATATATATATATATATATATATATATATATATATATATATATATATATATTTTCTGGCATCAATTTTTTAGTTTCGATTTTGTGCGGTTTCGAATCGACTGGATCGGTTCGGTTTTGCGGTTTTTTTCACAGTCGTAATTAAGAACATCATCTTTTGAAAACTAATTCCCAACAAATCTTAGTAGTTCATGTTGAGCAACTAACATTTGTAACAATTCTAGACCAACATTTCGGCAATGAAGATGATAATAATAATAATACATGGACTTCATCTGCTACATTAATGTCAAATTATACTAATCTAGATGGTATCGAGTTAATTTTGTTTACATAATCTGTCACAACCAGTCCTTCCTTCATCTTTGTATCAAACAATTGGCTAATTAATAAAACATTGTTTGTAGCCGAGGGTTTATCGTGCATGTTAGATAACGCCTTGATTAACCCAAACATTGTCTTTACGCTACAAATGTTTTATGCAACATTATTTGTCAATGACAACCTCACCACACCAAGAGCTTGTCGATCAAACATATCCCAATCCTCCTGCTTCACCATTTCATGTTTCTTTTCCAACGAGAGTTGGTGTAACTTCTTCTGATTGAGATAATCTTCGATCTGCATCTTCCAAAAGTCAAAATCGTGACCTTTAAATTCATCGATCTTAACCTTCCTTGTCTTTCTCGATAACTCTAATATCAGGCGTCAGAATTTAGTATCGGTAAACAACACAAATATACTAATTAAAGATAGAAGAAAATTGCTAACACGATGCATTAACATGGTTCACTTAGGGTAATCTAGCTACATTCACAGAAGAACTAGAGAGATATGCTCTAGATATTATTGATAATAGGCATCACACATTGATCTTGCTCATGGGGTGAGCATTGTTTCTTTGTATTGCAACTTCGTCCCGCAACTTGAACCGAAACTTCACCCTACAACTTCGCTCTAAGGCTTCACCCTTCATATTCACCCAGCAGCTTTGTCTTGAAGCTTTCACCTGCCTTGAAGCCTATAACTTAGCAGAAGCTTTAAATTCTGCTATACAAACTGCTCCAAGAAAATTTGCTCTAAAGCCGCAATGAGGAAGAAGGGAAGATCAGGCTCCACAAGTCAACATTGCCTTCAATAATTCACAAACTTGAGCTCTATTGCTCATTCGATTTCATCAATGGGGTAAATTTTCTACGATAATTTTTCAGCAGTGATATACCACATTTGAAACCTTAGATGGTTAAATAAGACTTAAAGGTTTACTTTGCCCACTAATTTCCACAAGTTATCCACATATGTATTTCTTGCTAACTTAGAGGTGTTATCTAGGATTAGCTGGCTATTGCCAATAAAATCGATGCTTTTGAACATATTTGATAACTTAAATGATAAATTGTATAAAAAAGAATTAAGTGACCAGTTGTATACAATGAGACCGGCTACTTATATTTATAAGTCACTATCCATTTCCATGTAATATCCACGTAGACTTACTTATTGTCAACTCAAAGATGTTACGATTTAACATATTATTGTCCCGTAAATTTGATCCTTTTTTAGCATATCTAAAACTTTTAGTGGTAAATATATAAAAAAAAACGTTAAACGACCAACAATGTACATAAAAAGCTGTTAATTATCATCCCAAGTAATTAACACTTCAAATATGGATATTTATAATATGACATGGTAATGATAAAACTAGAAATACATTTGAATATAATAAATAAAGTCGGCGATTTTAAATTGGGTTATTCTAGCTTTTATATGTAGTAGAAATTAGGTTTACATATATAAGTTTTTTTTTTATATTCTTCTATGATCCCTGGTTAAGCCTAAACTTTTTTCTTCTAATTCTAATGATCGTGCATGCTTATCAATCTAACTAACCTAGTTGACTTACACCACATATTCAATTTTTTTTTAAACAATAAATCTAGGGATGAGCATGGTGCGGTTTTAGGCCAAAATCAAACCGCAAACCGCATGCATCGGTTTTCGTAATTTTAAAATTGCAAAATGCGGTTTTTAAATGTTGCGGTTTTGCGTTTTTTCCCAACGGTGCGGTTTCAAGTGGTGCGGTTTTTACCAACGGTTCGATTTTAAATGTCGGTTTCTAGGGTAAAACCGTACCGTACCGACTTTGGTCGGTTTTTGTCAAATTAAAAACCGCACTGTCGGTTTTTATATCGGTTTCGGTTTTTTGGTTTCAGTTTTAGGCGGTTTTGCTGTTTTTTTTTTAGATCGATGCGGTTTTTGCTCACCCCTAAATAAATCTACCCTACTTCTACTCTTATACTAATCATCTAAAATCATCATTTTCTAAGGATTGAACCATCAACCACAATGATAAGAATGCAACTCCAATGTCGTTAATGTATACCAAATAACTGATGATAGGATGTTTTTATTTGATTTTAGCTACTAGGGTTCAGACAAAAAAATTATATTCTGTAGCCAATAATAAATCAATGAAATAAGAAACAATTTTAAATATTCCACAAAAATGATGTGCCTATAAATAAGAACAAGTTCATATAATCATAAATAGATTTGTGAATAAATAAACTAAATTATAAACAATTAATTAATACTATTATAATTAAAATGAAAATGGATATGATAAATAATAAACTTAGCCATCTGATGTGGGCTCTCACCAGCTCTCATTTTTTCTGTGACACATCAGCGTCCAATTAGCACACCTTACTCCTCTCATTACCCTTGAAAATGGTTACCTATCACTTCTTTTGGTTTTGGTACAATTATGTAAGTTTAATATACAAGTTGATTGATTTGAGATTGTTTTAGTCGTGCGACGCCGGAAGCTCCTACGGGGAGAAAAGTGAGAGCTCCCCTCACTAGGGCCGGTGTTCCCCTCACTAAAGTGCAAGCTCGCACAATATGTCGCACACACTCCGAAAGACCTTAGAAAATGATAAGTGTGTAAACATTTTTTAATTAATAATAATGGATAGACACTAAATTGAAAATGAAAATTTTGTAAAAATAAAGAAATAGAAAGAACATGCGAAATAAAGTTTATAATTTCAAATAATTGTTTGCGGAATATATTTTTGTGTTTTTGGTTTTCTTTCATAGTTCAACGTGTTATTTCCTGGATTCATCTGTTGGGATTAATACCTCATATATGTTTTCTTTTAATATGGTAAAAAAATTTAATACTGCAAGCAATATTCTAGGAAATATATAATACAATATTATCCGGTTATGAAGTTAATCAATCCAGTTAATTTGATTTTAATGTTCAAATGTGTGAAAGTCCTTAATTTGATGAGATCAATTTGTAAATGTCTGATCTCACCTATCAGTTTATGGCAACAGATGACTCACGAACAAATCAAGATAGTGAGGTATATATTATTATACTTTGTGTTTTTACATTATCATACGAGATGATCAAGATTCTCTCTCCCATTGATCCATTCAGGTAGTATGTTTAGATAGTAAAGTAATAAAGATCGTATAACATACATGGTATATACTTAATCATGTATATATGTAACTTGTGTAAAAAAAAAAAAAAAAAAAAAAAAAAAAAAAAAAAAACTTCATGTAGTTCCATATTCTTAGACATGTTGTCAAATCACTCTTATAATCAAGATTCTTAAATTATTTAAACACTAAAACTATGTGCCATTTTTTCTTGCAGAATACTTGATTGTTAGTGTGGAAGTATATAACTATTCAATATGAAGCATGTGAAGATAAATATAACTTTTCTAAATCTTTCCAGATCTAAAGATAACTAGTTTTCAAGTAGTAAGTTACAATATTTTTTAGTAAGTTACTTACGGTATATAAACCTGCAAAAACTTTTCAAAAAATTATCTCGATTATGAAATCAGAAAGGATTTTCAAGGACTTAACATCACTCTTTTTCATACAGAATTTCTGCCCGTAGTTTGTGAGGTAGTTCAAACTAATGGAACCCAAAAGTAGAAAACAATTGAACCGAAAACCGTACCAATCTAACATGATCGAGTTTTTGTTTTAAAAGTCTTTCGATTTTAAAGCGGACCGTGAAAGGGAATATAAATGCAAGGCTTCTAATTTCAAATATTTATATATTAAATGACATTGTTTCAATTTTGAATACTTTCATAAAAGTGTGATGGTTCTAATCGGATGGATCGAAGAACCAACTTTTTGAAATCGATAAAATCGAGAAGCAAACCAACTATAGTCTATTATATTTGGTCAGCTCTTCATTAGTATTTTTATGAGACTTTTTTTTTTTTTTTTGAACAGCAGCAAATGATTTTATTATTAAAATGGGGGGGGGGGGGGGGGGGGGGGAGCTCAACCCCACAGAATACAAGCCAGGTTACATCATTTTAAATTGTTACATCATTTTATGAGACTGAATCAAGTTTTACTTACCCTTGTTTTATGTAGGTCGCCCCTAAGGCATAACTTAAATGGTTTTATGGTGGCATTTTGGGGTTTGAGAAAAAAGTAAGAAACTCAGGTTTAAAGCTTAACAATGATAGTGTTGGGGTTTTCGTCCAATTGTAGATTCCCTTATCCGAGGGCTCCTTGCTAACTCTGTTAAAGTTACTTGAGTAGGGATGAGCTTATTGACCGAAAAACTGAATGGGAGTGGCTGGAACCAAATAGGTGTACTTTGTCTGATTATCGATTCTCTAAAACATGCTTTTCGATTTCAGTTAAATTAGTTTTGGGTCTATCGATTTTAGGGTAAATCGATTCTTAGAACTGGAACGGGGTAGTTAAGAGCCATCCTCTTTTAGCATTGTCCGCTCATTTAAACTGCCATAATTGTTTTGTTATAAGTCTAACTGACCTGATTTTTTTCCAAAATTTAGTTAAATGTTTTGGTTAAATTTGGAATATAGAAATCCCTTATATGGTCATAAATTGATTGATTTATAGGTCCTTAAATAGGAGGATCAAAGTTGATTTATTGTTGTTTCTGCACTATGCATAATTATTGCTCCAAATTAAACTGCCATAAATGCTTCATTACAAGTCTGATTGACCTGATCTTTTCACAAAATGTAGTTCAATGTTTTGGCAAGATTTTATACTATGGAAAACCCTTATTTGGTTATATATTGACTGATTTGCATGTCCTTAAACATGGGGTAAAGCTGATTTGTTTCTGTTTCTAAACTATACAAAATTATTACTCTACTTTAAACTACCATAACTGTTTGGTTATAACTCTGATTGAGCTTATTTTTTTCCAAAATATAGTTTAATGTGTTACCTTAATTTTAGACTCTGGAATACCTTATTTGCTAATGTATTAGCTGATTTACAAGTCCTTAAACAGAGGGTATCAAATATGGATTTTTTTAATAAAAGTTATCTTATTTATTGTGATGAATCCTAGGGGGTGTGCCTGGTGCGGTGCAGTACAATGCAATTTAGAGTCAAAACCTAAACCACATCACATATGTTGTTTGCGTTTTTTTGAACCGCAAAAGGGTTCTAAACTACGTTATGCTGTGCGGTTTGGTACAGGCACCGTGTGCCGTTTGAATGTGGTTTGTTAAACATGAAGTATTTGTGCGTCATTATGGTTGTTCATGATCGGTATATGTTATCCCTAGGGTTTGATAATTGCGTCTTTATTATTTGGATTTTGACGAGTCGATACTATTAGCCCATATTCATTAGTTTCAACATTTTAGGTAATTCTATTAGATATATATATATATATATATATATATATATATATATATATATATATATATATATATATATATATATATATATATATATATATATATATATATATATATATATATATATATATATATATATATCAGTGTTGCAGAAATCGGCCTTGGCGGCCGATTAATCGCTTGGCGGTCTTCAACCGATTACGATTATGCCTAATCGGTCAGCATGGCGGTTTGCTGCAAAAATCGGCATTGGCGGCCGATTAATCAGTCTTGGTGGCCGATTAATCGGTCTTGGCGGTCATTTTTTGAATTTTTTTAGAATTTTTAATTGATTTTTAATTTTTTTTATTTTTAAATGAAGACACAAACACTCTCTAATAACTCAATAATACTAAAAAAATCAATATTAAAGAATAAAAATAAACAAATGAATAATATTTTATATGCATCTCGAAATAAAATGAATCAAACTTTGCTATTTTTAATATTTATACATTTTAAAATGAGTTCCTTTACAATTTAGGGTCTAAGATTAATCCCCGACTAATCCCCGATTAATCCGACTAATCCCTTAACCCCACTCGACCGCCAAGCTACCATCAAACGATTTTTACAACCTTGATATATATATATATATATATATATATATATATATATATATATATATATATATATATATATATATATATATATATATATATATATATACTAGTTGTAAGACCCGTGTATTACACGGGATGAAACAAAAAAATAATTAATTAAGAATATCTAAACATTAATAATTTTACATAAGAAATTTGTTTGTGTATCGTGACATCTTGCTATTGATTTTTAATATTACGACTTTGTATTTTGATAAATATAACTGATTATGAGACAAAATATTATGATTTCAATTGTTTCTTATTGTCTCACAAATCATTCTACACATTAAAAAATAATATGATATTAAAAAACAATTAATTTTGAAATTTAATGATAACAATTAATTTTGAAATTGAATGATAATTAAACCGGTCATTAAGGAGTTACAAACGTTTCAAACCAATTAGTTTTTTTAAGAAATTTAAAATTATGAGAAAATGACATGTGGCAAATTCAATGAGAAGATGACATGTGGCTTTGAGTTACTTATTTATTAGGATAGGATATATATGTGTGTGTGTGTGTGTGTGTGTGTGTTTGTGTGTGTGTGTGACAATTATATTAATAATGCGGTGTGGTTCCGTTTGCACCGCAACTTTGTAACTATAAACCACATACTGCATCACGAATGTTCAAAACCACATTATGCGATACGGTGTGGGCGGTTTGTGCTCTTCCCTAATAGATCATTTGTTTGCATGAGACGTAAAAGCCAACGAGCATGATGATTTTGTTATTTACAAATGTATGGTCTAGTTTTTGAGAATTTCAAGATCCTAACGGGCCTAGTATTGGTGAGTACGAAACCGTTGGCAAATCGATTTTTTAGAGAAATATATGACGTTCACGCATTTATTTCTTGTTCTAAAACCTGGGACTTTTTCTAGTACTAAAAAGTCCCAATTATTTCTTGTTCTAAACCCTATTTTTGATTATTTCAGGTTCCATTGCAATAAGCCAAGAATTTTCGGTGTAAAGCGGTTCCAAGTCCGATATACCCAGTTTTGTACCCGAAATCGAAATGGAACATGTTCCCTTCCGGTTCTCGAACCAAACACATCGCTACCCTTCAACGATCTACCTCTAATATTAAGGACTTAAGGTGGGGGTATGAATCTTTTCCAACCCTCCCAACTCACATTGTCACATCAACTTTTCTTTCTTCTATCACTTCCACCTTTCCCAACCCTCAACGCCACAACAGTTTTTCATCTTTCAGGATCATGTTATGTAATATAACGCAAACGTACATTATATCCTTACACCTGTCAAAATTTATAGACCATGCAGGTTGTCTGATTATGGCCCATCGAGACTTTAGTACACCAAACATCTGTTGCACGTCCTTTCTTGCTGCTTCTTGTGCCGCCTTGAAATTTTTCTTTTTTTGGGTCACCGGATGTGAACATGATTTCATAAAAGTGGCCCAATTTAGGTATATCTCATCTGCAAGATAGTACCCATGCTTGTATTTTTCATTGTTCAAAACAAATGAACATTTTGGTGATTTCCAAGCAATGTGTCATCAAACAGTGGTGATTGTAAGAGGACATTAATGTCAGTGTTACCACTAAATACACTAAAAGATGAATGACATGTCTACAAATCTTGTGATGCCACTGCTTCAAGTATCATTGTTGGGTACTTGTGATCACCTCTCATGTACTGGTCTTGCAATGTCGTTGGATAAGTCATCAAATCCTAATGTAAACAATCAATGCTACCTAACATACCTAGAAATCCATGTCTGGATTCATGTTCAACATACAAAAGTTGAATGTCGTTGGTTATTGGTTTGTATATAATTTGACTCCATACAATTTAATAATACTATAGTAAAAGTTGCAGAGGCTTTCACGAGCAGCTTGTTCTGGCATATTCAAGTACTCATCGAGCACGTCGAGGGTGTTCGCGAAAGTCAATTGTTGTATAGCATCTGTTCATTTTCTGCAATGCAGTGAAACATTTTACATCCTCACAACGAAAGTTGTATAAAAATATGGAAAACTTTTTTACATAGGGTGGTGCCAAGTTGGTTAGAGCTTGATCTCCAAATGTCAAAATGACTAGGAGGTGTCTGGTCTAATCCAAGGAGGAACAACCCCCCCCCCCCCCTCTTGTAGCTATGAAGATTCACTAGTGATGACTCTGGCTGCTCGCAAAGCGGGTAGTCGCACAGGGATTAGTCGGCTCACAAAATGTGTCGGAAACCTCAGCTCCTTGGAGGCCAAAAAAATTAAGTTTCTACTATTCAAATCTATTTTTAAAATTAGCGTCCCCAAACTTTGAATCAGGAACAAAGTAATCTTGTATCAGTAGTTTCTCTACAGTATCCCAATCTCTTTTGAGATACGTTCTTGAAAGAGGTAAGCTTGAACTTATAATATTTTCCGGAACCATTATTGCAGCTCAACCGGCGGATACAATAACTATTTGATAATGTTGAGGTTACTTGATGATTCGCATGACTAAGTTAATCAACATATTTGTTGCGCTCATACAAATCGGAATTATCAGAAGAAGACGTTTCAATAAAAAAGGTTGACAAAATATAGAAAAAATTATAAAAAGGGTTGGAGAGAATAGAAAAAAATTAATACGACAAGTGTGGTGTGGTTTTTGATGTGTTTGAGACGATATTTATAAGAGTGGCGAGGTAAATTAATTTTGGTAGAATTTCATTTTAAGGAAAAACACCCCCCAACACGGCACCCTAACTCGCCTCTCACCTATCTTTCTTCAACCCGCCATCCAATGACCCGATTAGTTACGAACAGTTTTAGATTAGTTATGAGACTTTAAACTGCACATAACAGTTTTCATCAGTTATGGGCATTGGGTTATTCATTGTTCTTTGGTCATACGAACTGGTACAGATCACGAAATCCTAACCTTCTTCATTCTCGGTTCTTGATAGCATTGAGTTTCATCCGGTTGGAAGTTCGATCGTACCGTCGAAATTTTTCAATATGAAAGTTAATTAAACGACTATGAGTGTTTCCAAGCATCCGATTTTCTAACATCCGATCTTATAGTTGTTCGGTGTTGCCTGATTACGGTTGTTAACCTTTTGAGATTGCGAAAAAAACTTTATGCATGTATGTATGACGTGTACGTTTAAAAAAGGCCCTGTTTGATGATTTTTAGTTTTCTTAACGAAATTATCTTAATCACTTTCATAAAATAATATAAGAAAATGAAATAGGAGAAGCCTGCTATGGAGTGGATGGAACGATGGCGTAATATTTAGATAAAATGAGTTGTTAAAGAAAGAAAGAAATTGACGACCATTTCTATATTAAATATTTGAAAGTCGCAACCCCGTATTTTCCAACTTTATAATAAAAATAGTCAATGAGATTGCGGTCGGTGACCGGTTGAAGTAGGATCGACCCGATGGTGACAATTCATGATAATAATAATAATAATAATAATAATAATAATAATAATAATAATAATAATAATAATAATAATAATTATTATTATTATTATTATTATTATTGTAAAAACAAAGTTAAAAGAAAACTCATAATAAACAATTGTTTGACAACTAAATTTTTTGATGTAATGTTTAAAGGCTTCTATATTTTTCTCTTACGAATTGGTCCGAAACAACGTTGAATGTTAGTAAAAAGAATTACTATTTCAAAAAACAAAAGTTAACAGTTTTTAAAATCAGAGTTTTCTTAAGAAGATACTTAATCATTTAATACACTTTAATCCCTCTAATTTTATTATCGGCAATTTTGATTTTTATTCTTCGTAATAGCTTATCTTACATCCTAATCATATTTAAATAATAGTTTAATTATTTTTTTCATTATTTAACTTATTTGATTAAATAAGCAAAATAATTTTAAATATGTTTTATAGATATTTAGATGTTAGTTTAATTATTTTTTATGTAATCTATTTGATTAAATATGCAAAATAGATTCATGGTTTCGTGGTGAATTCTTTCTAGTTTTGATGTTTCGAGCATGTAGGGTTGTAAGTGGCCATGGATTGGCATGGAGTTTGGGCGTGCAGGCTGAGTGAGTAAGGAAATAATTTCAGGGATGAAATCCCGTTAAGTGGGGAAAAGTTGTAAGACCCTAATCCCGGAAATCTCAAGTTCAACATTAAAGGAATCAAATTTTGGGAAGAATTGTGGTTAGCGTCGCTAAGTTGCTTCATAGTTGCTTCATAGCGTCGCTAATGGTTGTGAATAGCATCGCTATTCATGGCTGGGTAGTGGGATAGTGGGATCTCCAGTTTACGACACTAACTTAAGGTTAGCGACGCTAACTGTGTTGTTTGGGTCAAAACCCTAGATTTTTAGCCACGGGTCATATATAAAGGTATTAAACTCTAAGGGAGCCGTCATTCTTCACTTCTCAGCTCCCATGAACGTCCCAAACACTCTCTAGCCCATTTGGAGTGACTTTTGGTGTTTTTGTGCATTTTGGAATGATTCTTGAAGTAATGGTGATGCTAGAGGATGCATGGTGGTTCTAGAATGTGTTTTTCAAGTGGGTATCAGCAAGATCTTCCTTCTTTTGGACCATTGTGAGTAAATATTCCACTTTTTAGTGTTCTCAAGTGGGTATCAGCAAGATCTTCACTTTAGGTTGGTTTTTGGTCCTCTTGTTGTTTGATCTTTGGGTGGGATGATAAATGTTGGAACTTTATGTTCCTTGAGCCTTCCTTGAAGAGTTTTGATCTGACTTGGGGTGTAAGCCAAGCTCCATTGAGTGTTAAATTTGGTTTTGCTCATTTTGGACCAAGATCTTGACCATTTGCATGTGTGGTCATGTTTAGATGGAAAAGTCGGGATTTTTATGGACCTTGCTACTGTTTGGAAGGGTCCTGGAAGGTTTAAGACCATGACTTAACGGATTAATAGCTTTTGGAGGATTTTGGCTAAACAGAGGAGTTAGCGGCGCTAACTCTGTAGTTAGCGATGCAAACTCGGTCATGGTTCGCGATGAAGTTTTGAGACTGTTCATAGTTAGTGAAGTTATCTAAGGAAGATAGTGACGCTAACTGGTTGTTGACCGTTGACTTTGACTTTGGCATTTGAACGTTGACTTTTTGACCAGTTTGATTTTTGGTCAAACTTGAGGGTTCGGGGTACCGGTCTTAAAAGTTTATCCTGTTTGAGATTTAGTAAGTTCTAAGTGAAGTTTATCCTTGTTAGGAGGTTCATGTTGTCAGAATCTGAGGACACACGAGGAGAGCGTTGTCCAGCTTGGCATATCAGATGAGTTTTCTCATTATACTATGGGTGATGTTACATGCATTGTTGCTTTACTTCACGCTGAGCAGTGTTGTATGCTTAGGGTGTACGTGCCCTAACTATGTGATTGTATGATTGGGTAGGGACACACTGGGTCCCTTTGAATGCTTAGGTTTCTATGATTGGTAAGTATGTTTAATATCGATACTAATTTAGAAGGGGGTTGTCATGTGAAGTCGGATCGGGGTGAGCCCAAGAGCCGGACGTATTGGGGCAAGCTTGAGAGTCTACGTATTGAGCCATCGACTGGCTGAACGGTGAAGCCTGTGAGTCCTAGTCGGGACGGCGGATAGAGGTGAGACCGAGAACCAGGTTGTTCGGGGTAAGCCTGGAGACCATGACCCAAATGTTTGTGCCTTATGTGTTGGATCGTGTAGTATTTTTGGATACTCACTAAGCTTTGTGCTTACTCTTTCATTCTAACTATTTTTCAGGTATTTGTTAGCTTGTGCTTGGAGTACGACGCGACTGTATCACATCCGAGGTTTTGGCATTCAAGTCTTCTGTTGGATAATGTTTGTAAACGATTTGATAAACACGATTTTATACGTTTTAAATATCAAGTTTTAATTGGATGGGTTCTATTTTACAACCTATTTTATGTATATGAACCGTTTTAATATGTATATATATATATATATATATATATATATATATATATATATATATATATATATATATATATATATATATATATATATATATATATATATATATATATATATATAGTTACAGGATTTGTGACGTTACATATTAGATTAAAAAATACAAAGAAAATACTAAATATAAGATAACAAAACATGATAATTTTAAAAATATATTTCTTAAGATTTCATAAATTTAATCAACTTAATAAAACAAAATTTAACCAAAGCATGAACTTACACTTTTAGAAACAATTTTATATATGTCCCATGTTGGAAAAAGGGTCACCACGTACTCACATGAGAAGACTAGTTAGTCATCTAGTCTTTAATCAAGTTTTTCTTACAATCCAAATGGTGCTTCATAACTAAGATTTCATTTCCAAAATTCTTTAATCATTATGTAATGCTACTTTTAACAATAGGCAACCTACTTTTCAAAATGCCATAATCCTTCACTAATTTCAGTCTCTTTATATAGCTTCATTAATCATATCATATAGCTTGTTAATTTTCATATACCATTTAGATCTCTTATTCACATTTTAATAACTTGCATTAATTTTACGTAAATACTTTATCTTAGCAAATTTATTCAAGTATCATAACAATGTAATAACTATGTCAATCTAGTCATTCTAACATTATTCCAACTTCATTCCAATAGTTAAGCAAAGCTTCACAAAATAATAATCATAAATTTCTTTTTTGCATTTCTAGCATTTTTTTTCTACTTTTTCCAAAACATGTGATTTTCTTGCATACTTATGTTTCACACAATGTTATATAGTCCAAACACGAACCAATAATGACCTAAACATGTCTAATGGTTCTTAGGACCTTTAGACATGTTGATACTTTTATCTATTTATGCATCCTACTTTCTGAAATGTGGTTTCTTACACATTAGAATGCCTTTTAAGTAACTTTCATGTCCAATTCTGTTTATAACAATATACCAATGAAAAAGTTTTAAAACATCTTTGATTTTCATCCTTTATGCCATTTTTTTGTTTATTTCCAAAAATGTTACTAAAAATGAAACTTCTCAAATTTACCATCTTCTGTCTAATTGATTACAAAAAAATACTTTTAATACTTTATAATTATCATTCCAATTACATTTTGTACTCTTATGTACACATGTGTGATAAAATATGAGTATTTAGTAACATGTTAGTTTTTTGTCATTTTAGGCTTAAGCAAAATACCACTTTTCTTGATCTTAACTTTGTTGTTTCTATCATTTTTTCATATTTACATAGATTGGAATCACAATACTCAATTCTTTGTTGGTTCCATCTCTTATACACCTTAATTGGCGTAATATTATATAAAACATAATATGTTTTTAAAAACTAGTATTTCAAAAACCTTGTTTGTGGTATAGTCATATTTTCAAAAAAAATGGTCACGACAAAAACAAATAAGTTTAAAAGTATTTAAACAACATTGGGGGTTACAAACTCATATCAATCAAATCATAGTAAAGCAGTATAATATTTAAAAGCTAATGCCCCGAAATGATTCAACATTTCTACCGCAATTTCGGCATGATCACTGGGTTATTTAAACAATATTCATACTGACACGGCCAAATCAAATAGCCCAAATAAAGCCCATTGCATAGCTAACATTTCAATACAACTACATAGGGTGATGCTATACCATAAACATAGTCTCTGTCACTATATATATATATATATATATATATATATATATATATATATATATATATATATATATATATATATATATATATATATATATATATATATATATCACTACTATACCGTTATGGAATGAAACTATCTTCCAATCAACGTTTCTATCTATACAACCTCAAATGTCTTCTAAGTCTCTGCAATCCTTTGGTCCAAACCTGTTCCTGTGAAACATAGCATTAAAATAATAATGCGTAAGACGAAACGTCTCGTGAGATACATGACTTTTAGACCCAACAAGATATTAAGGTAGATTATCAACTTGAAAAATATATTACTTAACTAAAGTTTGTGTAAACGGGCACTTCTAAATCATATCGAAAGTTTGTTCATACAATTCGTTTGGAAATAATATTAGAACTTATATCACAAATAAATGAATCTTAGACTTGACAAGGGTAAAGTTAGTTTATAAGTAGAAACCTTCCATTAACTTAAAACAACATAAAAAACCAAACCAATAGATCAAAATCCATAACCCAAAAATCAAACTTTAAAACCCAATGAAAATCCAAAAACTCGGAACATAAAAACAATTATAATGGCGCCCCCGTATCGAACTCCCTTCATGGAATGGAACACGTCCACCCATAAGGTTATGCTTGCATAGATAACTCCCCTTCATAGGATTGGAAACACCCATCCTATAAGGTCGTGCTAAAGACTACTACTTCGCGACATAAGGTACCACCCCAGTAGTGTCTGTGTGACCCCCCTTCCAGTGTCCTAGACAGGACAAAAACATATGAATGTATTCATTACAAAAAATTCAAATTCCAATTCAATAATCAACAGCCAAATGTCAACACAAATCCATAGTCAAACTTCAAAAGACTTAACACAAATATAACCCAGTTTAATTGAGAAAATAAATGACCAAAACATCAAAAGAACTTAACAAGAGCATAATCAAAACCAATTTGACTTAATGAGTAAAGGATCAAAACTTAACGATATTAATAAGAATTTGACCAACTCTAATATATCAATTGACAACATTTGATGAAGGTCATTTAATATAACTAGCATGTCGATTACGTTAAAAATTATAACTTGTGTAAAATAAGCATTTCACAAACAAACTCATTTAGTAATGAAAACAAATTGGTAGTTAGAAATCTTGTTTGCTATGTACCCATTACAAAGTCCACATGTACTTAGCTTAGTAGCTAGGTATGTCTAGCTACACTAATCCACTAGCTCTGGACTTCACTTGCTTCCAAACTTTCTTTAACCTCTATTGATTTATTAACATGTTAGAACATCTTACACAACTAAAAAAGTAATGTTTGACTAATTATTCATAAACTCCTTCTAACCATTATCCAATACTATTCTATTGATTAACATGTTTTACAAAAGCTTGATACTCAAATTTGTCAAATTCACATTTTCTGTCTCATTTTGACCATTTATGGTATTTTCGGGTTTTACTAGGCTTATTTTAACAACATTCAAATTTATTACTTCTTTATAAGTTCAATTTGATGATTAGATGTCAAAACATCCTTCAATTTAATTTTTTATGTCACTTTGACAAATCCAAAATAATAAAGTTTCTAAAAGTAGAAACCGTTATAAAATATGACATTTTTTTGTTCACATGACCCCAAAATGTCCCTAACACTTCATCAATTACATCTAATCAAATTATATGTTTTCTTTCATGTTGTTCTTGCATAAACTAAAATTGTCCCATAAAGATAGAATTCACAATTCCATTCCAATACAAAGTTTTGTCTCATTAACATGTGTAAATATACATAATTCCATTCTTTTTTCCTTTAAAACGAGGGAATTGCCAATTCCAGCTATAACAATGCTACTAAACTAAACTAAACTAAATTTCCATCCCATTTCGAGACTTTACATTTCTTTCAAGAATAGTTCTTTGTTTGTATTTCACAATCTCATATCATTTAATCAAGTTACTAATTCCAATATGTGTCCAATATTTATAAAAATTCAAGTGTGCCAACATATTTCAAACCAATCCCATATTTACAAAGCATGTCCCATTCTTTCAAATTTTACCAAAAGCACTTCAAATTTTTGTTATTAGATCTATTTACCAAGATTTAACTCGATCATTTGATAAATGTTTTATGCACAAATTCAATGTAACACTCAAGGTTTGACTAATATAAAAGTCAAATCTGTCAAATTTCTTAAATTATCAGAATATGTTCTTGATTCTTTTGAACATTCCCACTTGAGATAAAAGGTTCTTGATACTTCAAAACACTTTACAACCATGCATTCGAGATCTAACATGTGAAACAACATTAAATCACAATCCATAGCTACTTTTAGATTCATCATATGACATGAACTATAACATAACTCCTAATTTCAATATTTACAAATTCCAAGTTTCCAACATCATAAAAAACATATTTTATATGTGGTACCAGACAACATTCATTAGTTCCATCCCAATTCTTGTTTAACATAAGGTGTCCTTCACAATTTGAATGTATTAGCAATCATTCATCAATATTTAAATTGAGATTTCTAGAGTTTCAAAGCAAATTAGAAATTACTTTTAGAAATATGTTCACATTGCCAAAAATAAGAAATTTTACTATGCATTAACCTAGAAATCGTATTATTAACTTTGTTCTCAGCCCTTAGCACTACCGTCGGCCACCAATGGACGTCGCGGCCACCACCGTCGCGCCACCGCTACCACAACAACATTCCTTCGGCTGGAATTGCACTGACAGCAGCACGCAACCTCCCATGCAGGTTTGTCCCTCGTTCTCTCTTTCGTCTATCCCGATTGTGCATCTCTCTTGATCGACGAATACAGTGAGATGCCCCCAGTAATACGCGATCATGCCTAAGCCTGATTATGACCATGTCAAAAGAACTGCAAAAAGACCAAAATTTCCCTTAGTCAAATGCATTGGTTAAATTTCTGCATTTCTTCCTAATTTTCTCATACTTTACATTAACATAACTTCTACATATCAAACCCGATTTTTGCAAACTTTATATCGTTGGAAAGATGTGAATGAGATTTAAAGTTTCTCCTTATTGACTTAAGGCTGAATCTTTCAATATTTTTCGTTACAGTCTCTCAAACATGGGCACTTGGCCATTTTTGTAACTTTTTAGCTATTTTGAAACCTTAATAACTGCTTCCTTATAACTCCAAATGACGCAAATCTTTTTCATATATTCTTATTACATCAAATATTATAAAACTCTCCTTAATGTATTTTTCTCAATTCCTTTTATATTTTGAGATATAAATATTTAAAGTTAGACAATTATTTTCTCCAGTTTTGTCCCCAAGTTTCCATTTTCTTCCCCTCATGTATTTAAAACAATTTTCTAAATGAAATAACATTTCATTATGGTTTAATAAAAGGTCTTAATGTAACACCCTTTTCTCAAACCATATTTAAATACAAATACACTTTACGTTTCAAACATATTTTACAACTCGTGACTATAAAGTAGCCACTTAATTTTTTTTTTTTACAAACTTAAACTCAAGGGGGTATTACAGACTCAATACAGATAACCATAATTTAAACTTACAGTATATAAACTGGTCCCAACTGCAACCTTCGCTCCTTTTACCTAAGTACATAGCATTTAAAAATAGTATACGTGAGACATAAAGCCTCGTGAGTAATATAGGTTTAGACCCAAAAACTTTTCTGTTCAAAACTTGAAATATTACAAGTAAACTTGCTGAAAACTGATTAATGTCATAAATCCCAAAATTTCTTTTCTTCTTTACTTTCAAACTCTAAAAATACTTTCTTTCTCATTTTCTGGTGACCAACAGAAACTCATGAATTAAGTTATTTTAATTCATTCTACTAGCTCCCCTCGCGGGACAGAACAGATCCGCCCACTAGGTTATGCTCATTCTGTCTCCCCTTTGTGACTTAGAACGGATTCAAGCACAAGGGTGTAAGACCCGGTCCGCCGAGTCGCGGCCTGGAGGAATCCGCGGCGCGGCTTTTGGAAGAATCTAGAATCGCGTAGGATTTGTACGCGCGGCGCGGTTCTAAAGAATCCGCGGCGCGGTGCGCCGCAGTCATGAAAAACCCTAATTCGGATTTAAACGCCTATAAAAAGGACCCCAGCCCTAGGGTTCGTGTTTTTGGAGAGTTTCTAGAGCAGAGGTGTCTGGTTTCGGCAGATACCCTTTGGTCTCGAGGTGTTGAAGGTTTTGGGAGATTAGAAGAAGGAGATCCACGCGGGAGAAGGTTTAGAACGGATCGTGGGCATCACTCCGTCCTTCAGAAGTAAGGTAAGAAGATTTACTCTTCTGACTTTACTTTTTATCCCGTCATATGGTGTTACTCGTTGGTTTGTAGCTTTAGACGATTGTAGCCCTTAGGGTTTGAACCAAGGACATGCATGGACTTGCATGTCCATAAGGAAGTGACATTAGGGTAGTTTCTGATCCCAGGAAGGGTGTAGAAAGGAACCCTAGCCGATTGATGTACTGTTGATCACTGAAAAACATTTTGGAATGTTACGAGCCGCGACGCGGACTGGCTAAGTCAGCGGCGCGGACTCAGCTGAAATCCCGTAATTGTGCAATGGTAGCCGCGGAGCGTAGGGCGAGGAGCCACGCCGCGGCGAGCGACTGTTTGTCCAGGAATTTAGTTTTGACCATGGTTTGATGGCAAATAGTGAGTCTAACCTTTAGGCAGGTCTGTAAGAGCCTAGTCAGTAATTGATATGTTGTATGTGTGTGGGATTTAGGTGTGTGGGCGAGCTAAGTGGGGATATTAGAGAATATCTGTGCGGTTTCGAATCAGGTGAGTATCCTCACCTTGCTATATGATGATGCATGTTAGGCATCTTGTGTGTTATTTACAGTTATATGATTTGCTCTATATCTGTGGTTATTTGTTGTTGGGCTCAGTACTAATGCGTGTCCCCTCGTAGCTGTTGTATGGCGAGTTGGACTATGCCTTGTCCCATAGCTGTTGTATGATGGGCTGGGCCATAACCGGGAACCCATAGCTGTTGTATGATGGGTAGAACCTTCCCGTGTCCATAGCTGTTGTATGATGGACGCCCGTAGCTGTTGTATGGCGGGTAGGGTCGGGTCGTTCTCGAGGACGGGTTGTTTAATGTGTGGGCATGTATGGTAACTTGTGGACTCACTAAGCTTTAAGCTTACCCGTTGTTTTATAGCATTTCAGGTATTTCAAAGGACAAAGGGAAGGGCAAGGTTTGACGGCAGCGCATCGCATTCCAAGGATTGACGTCAATGAACTATATTTAGTATTTTCAAATGTTTCCGCTGTTAAATTTAAGTATTATGTTGAATAGTTTTATGTTTTGGAATAAATGTTTATTTGGAACCTTGGTAATAAATGATTTTTAAAATTTTTGAAATTGGGGCGTTACAAATTGGTATCAGAGCCTTGGTTTGAGGGATTTGGATGAACTGTATTGGGAATCCAAACTCAAACTTAGGACTGAGTGATTTTGTTAAGAAAATGTTTTTGGAAGGTTAAATTAAAGTAAAAGAAGATGCGATGCGAACCGTCAGCCGAGCTCAAGTAAGTTTTGTGATTCCTAATTACTCATGCCAAGTTTGTGTTATGTGATAAAATGTATTGTGCTAGGATGTAAAGCTGCCTGGATAATATACTCTGTAGACTGTTTGTGCCTTATGTGCTGCTTTGGAATTCTATGCTACTGTCGTTAGGTTGCTTAGTGAATGCTGGTAGGTTATATACAATTAGGTTAAGATAGCCTAAGAATTCTTGGTCTGGCCTTACTGGCTGTTCCTTGTTTGGTTGTGACTTTAGGGTAGATCAGTTATTCAAACGTCTATCTTATTCCTGATTGTGTACGGCTGTGCGTCCGTGAGGTGACTCGACGACATTAGCAATAGTTCTCTTAGGCACGTGTGAGATGGAGAGTTAGATCAAAAGATTAGGCACCACGGTGCCTGACTGCAGGAGTCATAGAAAATGGTTTAGTATGTGTGTGACATTTTGGGAGGATGATTGACGAACTTGGAACAAGGGCGAATAGGTGTGGAAGGTAGTACCAGGCCAGTATTACCGAAAGCACAGGATTCCCGCTTGAGTCAAGAGTAGTCAACCAAAATCCTAGAAAGTCAAGTAGTTGGGTAGATAGGAGTGACCCGGGTATTGATATTGAAACTGTTGCGCATTTCAGAATGGCAGTCACTCGAAGTAACGGTGGACCAGATGCGGGTGCCTCGAGTGGGGGAGGACCGACTGATGAAAATCTCCGCAACCTGATAGCGAAGGAGGTTTCGCGAGAAGTGTTGGCTGCGATACCTCAGTTCTTTGGTACGATTAAGGCTGAGTTATGGGCAATGCTCGAGGAACGACTGGCTACTCAGGGCACATCACGTGCTAGGGATGCAAGTTATAAGGACTTTTCGGCTTGTTCGCCTCCGATGTTCGATGGGGGCAGGGATCCGATTGTTAGCATGCGGTGGATTTCCGCGGTGGAGGGTGCTTTCCGCACATGTTCCTGTCCTGAGAACTCCAAGGTAACGTTTGCGGCGAATCTTTTAAGAGATGGTGCGAAGGATTGGTGGGAAATACGAACGAAAGATCTCACCACTGCTCAGTTGGATGCCATTACATGGCCGCAGTTTAAGGAACAGTTCAAATTGGAGTATGTTCCACAGGTGGAAATGGAACGCTTGGCGCAGGAATACCTAAATCTGACCCAGACTACTGAAACGGTGACGGAGATCACCAAAAAGTTTAATGAACGAGCACTCTTCTGTCCAGAGTTTGCGGCGACCGAGCGAATGAGGATGACACGATACTTGGCGATGCTTCGCACAGACATTCGAGAATTTGTGTCTGCTGCTAGGCACCAAACTCTTACTGATATGATAGCGGCCGCTCGGGCCCGAGAGTTGGAACTGGAAACCCAACAAAAGCAGAAGCGTCCGGCGCCTACTCAAACTCAGCAGGTGTCGAAGAAATTTCGAGGGTCGGATCAGGGAAAGCAAGGGCAAAGGAGCCAGGGTAAGTGTGGCAAATGTGGGAGGAATCATGAAGGGCGTTGCTGGGTGTTAAAATGTCATAAGTGTGGAAAGGAGGGCCACTATGCTAAAGATTGTCGGCAAGAGGTCAAGATTTGCTTTAATTGTAATCAGGTGGGCCACTTCAAGGCCCAATGTCCCCGTCTGACTCAAGGAGTGGTTCAGAATCCGGCACCCACTACACTACGGATTACCGATGGTAGGCAGGGGAAAGGGGAAGCCCCTAAGACCAAGGGTCGAGCATTCGTCATGACCGCCGAGGAGGCACAGGATGCGCCCGACGTCGTCACGGGTACTCTTTCTTTACTTGCCTCGTGTTTGTGGTGTGTGTAATTAATATGTCTATTATGCTTTGATTAGGAACATTCTTAGTCAACTCTACGCCTACCTTTGCACTATTTGATTCGGGTGCTAGTCATTCTTTTGTGTCTGCCGCATTGGGAAAGAGTTTCGGTATTGCTTTAGGAACTCTTCATCAGTCGTTAGAAGTGGAAATTGCGGATGATAAAACCGTGCAAGCGACTAGTGTTTATCGGGGATGCGAGGTAGTGATTCAAGGAATAAAGTTTCCGATCGATCTCATCCCTATACCGTTGAGTGACTCTCGAGTCATCATCGGTATGGATTGGATGGGTCAGCATGAATCATGGATCGATTGTAAGAACAAGCGAGTGTGGATTCAAACCCTAAGTGGGGGAGAGCTGGTTGTGCAGGGCGAGAGAAAGAATCGAGGTGCAGCTTTCTGTTCAGCTGCTAGAGCACGTAGACATTTTCAACATGGAGGTTCGGGATTTGTGGCTTATGTTGTAGACACACGAGAAAAGAAGCCACAGCAGAAAGCAGGTGATATACCAGTAGTTCGGGATTTTCCTGATGTTTTCCCCGAGGACCTGCCTGGTGTACCGCCAGAGAGACAGGTGGAGTTTAAGATTGACTTAACTCCCGGTGCAGCTCCGATAGCTAAAGCATCGTATCGTCTTGCGCCTCCGGAGATGCTAGAGTTGTCTATTCAACTTCGGGAACTATTAGATAAGGGATTTATTCGACCCAGTTGCTCGCCGTGGGGAGCGCCTATTTTGTTTGTTAAGAAGAAGGATGGATCCAATAGGATGTGCATAGATTATCGTGAGCTGAATAAGCTTACGGTGAAGAATCGATATCCATTGCCTCGCATCGACGACTTATTCGATCAATTGCAGGGCGCTTCGTGGTTTTCGAAAATTGATTTGAGGTCAGGATATCATCAAATGCGGGTTCGGGAGGAAGACATCCCGAAAACGGCTTTTCGGACGAGGTACGGCCACTTCGAGTTTGTAGTAATGCCGTTTGGACTGACCAATGCCCCTGCAGCTTTTATGGATTTAATGAATTGGGTGTGTCGACCGATGTTGGATCGGTCGGTTATAGTTTTCATTGACGATATTTTAGTTTACTCTCGGAGCAGGGAGCAACATGAACAGCATTTAAAGGAAGTATTGGAGACCTTAAGGAAGGAGAAGCTTTATGCAAAGTTATCCAAGTGTGACTTTTGGCTACGGGAAGTTCAGTTTTTGGGTCACATTATAAGTGAGCAAGGAATTATGGTAGACCCGGCTAAGGTGGAGGCCGTGATGCGGTGGGAGGTTCCGAAGACTCCCTCTGAAATTAGAAGTTTCTTGGGTCTGGCTGGTTATTATCGTCGTTTCATCCAAGACTTCTCAAAGGTTGCGGTACCCTTGACTCGGCTAACTAAGAAAAACGCTGCTTTTCGTTGGGGTGAGGAGCAGCAGCAGGCTTTTGAGACTTTGCGGCGGAAATTGTGTGAAGCTCCGGTTTTGACGTTGCCTGAAGGCATGGAAGACATGGTAGTTTATTGCGATGCATCTATCACGGGATTGGGGGCAGTCTTGATGCAACGAGGCAGGGTGATTGCTTACGCCTCGCGACAGTTGAAGCTCCATGAAGCTAACTACCCTACTCATGATTTGGAATTGAGAGCGGTGGTCTTCGCTCTCAAGATTTGGAGACACTATTTGTATGGAGTGAAGTGCACCATCTTCACGGACCACAAGAGTTTGAAGTACCTGATGGATCATGCAAACCTCAATATGAGACAGAGAAGATGGTTGGATGTATTGAAAGACTATGATTGTGAGATACACTACCACCCTAGAAAGGCCAATGTGGTAGCGGATGCGTTAAGTCGGAAGGCTTCGGGTGCACCCCTTCGGGGCATTTGTCTAAGGATGACAATTGTGACACCGTTGTTTGAGCTAATTAGGAAAGCCCATGTGGAAGCAAGCATAAATGAGAATCAGAAAGGTGAGAGAATCGTGGGTCAGTTCGCAGCTATGGTCAAAGATAGTAGGGATTTGTTAACTCGCCATGAGAGAATTTGGGTACCGAAGCTGGGCGGGGTTCGTCAAACCCTATTGGAGGAGGCACATAAATCCAGGTTCTCTATCCACCCTGGAGCAACTAAAATGTATAGGGATTTACGCGAATATTATTGGTGGCCAGGCATGAAGAGGGAGGTAGCTTGGTTTGTCGAAAGATGCATGACCTGTCGTAGGGTCAAGGCCGAGCACCAACAGCCTCATGGTAGGTTGCAGCCTCTTGAGATTCCAGAATGGAAATGGGAGCATATCACAATGGATTTCATCACGAAGTTGCCAAGAACCCCTCGACATATGGACACTATTTGGGTTATCGCGGATAGGTTGACTAAAAGTGCTCATTTCCTCCCCATCCAAGAGACTTACTCTGCAAAGGAATTGGCTAAGGTCTACACAGATGAGATTATCTCTCGGCATGGTATACCGGTCTCGGTGATATCCGACCGGGATGTCCGATTTACGTCTAGGTTTTGGAAGAAGTTTCATGAGGAATTAGGCACTCGCCTTCATTTCAGCACAGCATATCATCCGCAGACGGATGGGCAGAGTGAAAGGACGATTCAAACGCTGGAAGATATGCTTAGAGCATGCGTCATCGATTTTGGCGGGAGTTGGGATTCCCATCTCCCTTTAGCTGAGTTTTCTTACAATAACAGTTATCACGCGAGCATTGGCAGAGCTCCCTTTGAAATGTTGTATGGAAGAAAATGTCGGGCACCTATTTGCTGGGGTGAGGTTGGCCAGCAGGTATTGGGAAGTACAGAGGTGGTGCTCAAGACAACTGAGTTAATTCAGAAGGTTCGGGAGAGGTTGTTAACCGCTCAAAGCCGACAGAAAAGTTATGCGGATAGGCGACGGTCCGATCTTGAGTTTCAAGTTGGGGATTATGTTCTTCTAAAGGTGTCACCTTGGAAGGGAGTTATTCGTTTTAGGAAGCGAGGAAAGCTTGGCCCTAGGTACATTGGACCATATCGAATTGTCGCCCGTGTAGGTGAGGTAGCTTACCGGTTGGAGCTGCCCGAACACCTTAGTCAGATTCACGACACGTTTCACGTTTCGTAGCTCAGAAAGTGCGTGACTGAGGAATCCACAATAGTACCTTTGGAGGATATTCAATTAGATGAACGTCTAAATTATGTGGAGCGACCAGTTGCCATCATTGAAAAGAAGATAAAGACTTTGCGGAATAAAACAATAGGATTAGTGAAGGTTCAGTGGCAGCATCGAAAAGGGTCCGAATGGACTTGGGAACCGGAGGAGGAAATGCAGAGGCATTATCCAGAATTATTTACCGGCACGGATTTCGGGGACGAAATCCAGTTAAGTGGGGGAGAATTGTAAGACCCGGTCCGCCGAGTCGCGGCCCGGAGGAATCCGCGGCGCGGCTTTTGGAAGAATCTAGAATCGCGTAGGATTTGTACGCGCGGCGCGGTTCAACAGAATCCGCGGCGCGGTGCGCCGCAGTCATGAAAAACCCTAATTCGTATTTAAACGCCTATAAAAAGGACCCCAGCCCTAGGGTTCGTGTTTTTGGAGAGTTTCTAGAGCAGAGGTGTCTGGTTTCGGCAGATACCCTTTGGTCTCGAGGTGTTGAAGGTTTTGGGAGATTAGAAGAAGGAGATCCACGCGGGAGAAATCGTATTATTAACTTTGTTCTCAGCCCTTAGCACCACCGTCGGCCACCAATGGACGTCGCGGCCACCACCGTCGCGCCACCGCTACCACAACAACATTCCTTCGGCTGGAATTGCACTGACAGCAGCACGCAACCTCCCATGCAGGTTTGTCCCTCGTTCTCTCTTTCGTCTATCCCGATTGTGCATCTCTCTTGATCGACGAATACAGTGAGATGCCCCCAGTAATACGCGATCATGCCTAAGCCTGATTATGACCATGTCAAAAGAACTGCAAAAAGACCAAAATTTCCCTTAGTCAAATGCATTGGTTAAATTTCTGCATTTCTTCCTAATTTTCTCATACTTTACATTAACATAACTTCTACATATCAAACCCGATTTTTGCAAACTTTATATCGTTGGAAAGATGTGAATGAGATTTAAAGTTTCTCCTTATTGACTTAAGGCTGAATCTTTCAATATTTTTCGTTACAGTCTCTCAAACATGGGCACTTGGCCATTTTTGTAACTTTTTAGCTATTTTGAAACCTTAATAACTGCTTCCTTATAACTCCAAATGACGCAAATCTTTTTCATATATTCTTATTACATCAAATATTATAAAACTCTCCTTAATGTATTTTTCTCAATTCCTTTTATATTTTGAGATATAAATATTTAAAGTTAGACAATTATTTTCTCCAGTTTTGTCCCCAAGTTTCCATTTTCTTCCCCTCATGTATTTAAAACAATTTTCTAAATGAAATAACATTTCATTATGGTTTAATAAAAGGTCTTAATGTAACACCCCTTTTCTCAAACCATATTTAAATACAAATACAGTTTACGTTTCAAACATATTTTACAAATCGTGACTATAAAGTAGCCACTTAATTTTTTTTTTTTTACAAACTTAAACTCAAGGGGGTATTACAGACTCAATACAGATAACCATAATTTAAACTTACAGTATATAAACTGGTCCCAACTGCAACCTTCGCTCCTTTTACCTAAGTACATAGCATTTAAAAATAGTATACGTGAGACATAAAGCCTCGTGAGTAATATGGGTTTAGACCCAAAAACTTTTCTGTTCAAAACTTGAAATATTACAAGTAAACTTGCTGAAAACTGATTTATGTCATAAATCCCAAAATTTCTTTTCTTCTTTACTTTCAAACTCTAAAAATACTTTCTTTCTCATTTTCTGGTGACCAACAGAAACTCATGAATTAAGTTATTTTAATTCATTCTACTAGCTCCCCTCGCGGGACAGAACAGATCCGCCCACTAGGTTATGCTCATTCTGTCTCCCCTTTGTGACTTAGAACGGATTCAAGCACAAGGGTGTAAGACCCGGTCCGCCGAGTCGCGGCCCGGAGGAATCCGCGGCGCGGCTTTTGGAAGAATCTAGAATCGCGTAGGATTTGTACGCGCGGCGCGGTTCTAAAGAATCCGCGGCGCGGTGCGCCGCAGTCATGAAAAACCCTAATTCGGATTTAAACGCCTATAAAAAGGACCCCAGCCCTAGGGTTCGTGTTTTTGGAGAGTTTCTAGAGCAGAGGTGTCTGGTTTCGGCAGATACCCTTTGGTCTCGAGGTGTTGAAGGTTTTGGGAGATTAGAAGAAGGAGATCCACGCGGGAGAAGGTTTAGAACGGATCGTGGGCATCACTCCATCCTTCAGAAGTAAGGTAAGAAGATTTACTCTTCTGACTTTACTTTTTATCCCGTCATATGGTGTTACTCGTTGGTTTGTAGCTTTAGACGATTGTAGCCCTTAGGGTTTGAACCAAGGACATGCATGGACTTGCATGTCCATAAGGAAGTGACCTTAGGGTAGTTTCTGATCCCAGGAAGGGTGTAGAAAGGAACCCTAGCCGATTGATGTACTGTTGATCACTGAAAAACATTTTGGAATGTTACGAGCCGCGACGCGGACTGGCTAAGTCAGTGGCGCGGACTCGGCTGAAATCCCGTAATTGTGCAATGGTAGCCGCGGCGCGTAGGGCGAGGAGCCACGCCGCGGCGAGCGACTGTTTGTCCAGGAATTTAGTTTTGACCACGGTTTGATGGCAAATAGTGAGTCTAACCTTTAGACAGGTCTGTAAGAGCCTAGTCAGTAATTGATATGTTGTATGTGTGTGGGATTTAGGTGTGTGGACGAGCTAAGTGGGGATATTAGAGAATATCTGTGCGGTTTCGAATCAGGTGAGTATCCTCACCTTGCTATATGATGATGCATGTTAGGCATCTTGTGTGTTATTTACAGTTATATGATTTGCTCTATATCTGTGGTTATTTGTTGTTGGGCTCAGTACTGATGCGTGTCCCCTCGTAGCTGTTGTATGGCGAGTTGGACTATGCCTTGTCCCATAGCTGTTGTATGATGGACTGGGCCATAACCGGGAACCCATAGCTGTTGTATGATGGGTAGAACCTTCCCGTGTCCATAGCTGTTGTATGATGGACGCCCGTAGCTGTTGTATGGCGGGTAGGGTCGGGTCGTTCTCGAGGACGGGTTGTTTAATGTGTGGGCATGTATGGTAACTTGTGGACTCACTAAGCTTTAAGCTTACCCATTGTTTTATAACATTTCAGGTATTTCAAAGGACAAAGGGAAGGGCAAGGTTTGACGGCAGCGCATCGCATTCCAAGGATTGACGTCAATGAACTATATTTAGTATTTTCAAATGTTTCCGCTGTTAAATTTAAGTATTATGTTGAATAGTTTTATGTTTTGGAATAAATGTTTATTTGGAACCTTGGTAATAAATGATTTTTAAAATTTTTGAAATTGGGGCGTTACAAATTGGTATCAGAGCCTTGGTTTGAGGGATTTGGATGAAGTGTATTGGGAATCCAAACTCAAACTTAGGACTGAGCGATTTTGTTAAGAAAATGTTTTTTGGAAGGTTAAGTTAAAGTAAAAGAAGATGCGATGCGAACCGTCAGCCGAGCTCAAGTAAGTTTTGTGATTCCCAGTTACCCATGTCAAGTTTGTGTTATGTGATAAAATGTATTGTGCTAGGATGTAAAGTTATCTGGATAATATGCTCTGTAGACTGTTTTGTGCCATATGTGCTGCTTTGGAATTCTATGCTACTGTCGTTAGGTTGCTTAGTGAATGCTGGTAGGTTATATACAAATAGGGAAGATAGCCTGAGAATTCTTGGTCTGGCCTTACTGGCTGTTCCTTGTTTGGTTGTGACTCTAGGGTAGGATCAGTTATTCAAACGTCTATCTTATTCCCGATTGTATACGGCTGTGCGTCCGTGAGGCGACTTGACGACGTTAGCAGTAGTTCTCTTAGGCGCGTATGAGATGAAGAGTTAGATCAAAAGATTAGACACCACGGTGCCTGACCGCAGGAGTCATAGAAAATGGTTTAGTATGTGTGTGACATTTTGGGAGGATGATTGACGAACTTGGAACAAGGGCGAATAGGTGTGGAAGGTAGTACCAGGCCAGTATTACCGAAAGCACAGGATTCCCGCTTGAGTCAAGAGTAGTCAACCAAAATCCTAGAAAGTCAAGTAGTTGGGT
This sequence comes from Cichorium intybus, assembly GCA_023525715.1. Classification (NCBI taxonomy): domain Eukaryota; kingdom Viridiplantae; phylum Streptophyta; class Magnoliopsida; order Asterales; family Asteraceae; genus Cichorium; species Cichorium intybus. Next base: position 77,449,756 of record CM042015.1, read on the forward strand.
AGATAGGAGTGACCCGGGTATTGATATTGAAACTGTTGCGCATTTCAGAATGGCAGTCACTCGAAGTAACGGTGGACCAGATGCGGGTGCCTCGAGTGGGGAGTTTTCTGGAGCAGAGACATCAGGTTACAGCAGAGACTCTTTGGTTTCAAGGCTTTGGAGGTTGAAGGAAGAAATACAACGCGGGTGAAGGTTTAGGACGGGTCGTAGGCATCACTCCGTCCTTCAGAAGTAAGGTGTGGACGAGCTAAGTGGGGATATTAGAGAATATCTGTGCGGTTTCGAATCAGGTGAGTATCCTCACCTTACTATATGATGTTGCATGTTAGGCATCTTGTGTGTTGTTTACAGTTATATGATTTGCTCTATATCTGTGGTTATTTGTTGTTGGGCTCAGTACTGATGCGTGTCCCCTCGTAGCTATTGTATGGCGAGTTGGACTATTGCCTTGTCCCATAGCTGTTGTATGAAGGGCTGGGCCATAACCGAGAACCCATAGCTGTTGTATGATGGGTAGAACCTTCCCGTGTCCATAGCTGTTGTATGATGGACGCCCGTAGCTGTTGTATGGCGGGTAGGGTCGGGTCGTTCTCGAGGACGGGTTGTTTAATGTGTGGGCATGTATGGTAACTTGTGGACTCACTAAGCTTTAAGCTTACCCGTTGTTTTATAACATTTCAGGTATTTCAAAGGACAAAGGGAAGGGCAAGGTTTGACGGCAGCGCATCGCATTCCAAGGATTGACGTCAATGAACTATATTTAGTATTTTCAAATGTTTCCGCTGTTAAATTTAAGTATTATGTTGAATAGTTTTATGTTTTGGAATAAATGTTTATTTGGAACCTTGGTAATAAATGATTTTTAAAATTTTTGAAATTGGGGCGTTACAAATTGACTCTTCGCGACGGGAGGTACCATCCCAGTAGTGTCTTCTGATCCCCCGATTATGTGGGTGATCCTAGTCCGGACAACTGACTCTTATTTCTTTCTTTCTTTAAAACTTATCTCATTACATCTCAAATTGGTCAAAATGGGACACAATTTACAAATAACTCATACTCATACACTTTATAACTCTTTACTGAAAATACTTTCAAAACTGATTTTGACATCTTAGTTCACATAAGGAACTTCTTTCAAAATATTTTGCAAACTATACTTCTTAAAAATCTGCTTGAAACACTTAGCCCTTGTATAGAGCTACTTTAAAAAACTATTTTCCAAACTTTAGTATTTACAAACATTTGGAAATCTTATTTTTCTGAAAATATCATTTTGCTATGTACTAGAGAAATCCTCATAAAACTCACCTTGATGCAGCTACAAATCTCTAAGCTTCTCGTACTCCTTTTCCTTTCCCCTGCTCAATGGTATTTGAAGCACCACCTATACAAGTATCATGTATAACTACTCAATAAATACATACCACACCTGACCCTACAGTGCTAAAGTCTCATATGACACAATTCCAGGTTATAACAAATGTATAACCATTAATAAACTCGTTTTAAAATTTTCTCCGAAATACGCGTATTTTGCTACAGTACCCCCGAGGGGTCGTATTTCAGTTCAGACACTTTTCCATGAAGTCTTATGCTATATTAGACTTGTGTTTCAAGATTGAAGTCAATTGGACAAGTCTAGCTCAAGTTCCAAAAATCAAGTTTTAACATAAACTTCATATTTGGCCACTGCCGCTACAGTGGTTTTTCTGCGAGGTCGGATTACGAATTTGAAAATTTCCTATATGTTTTCATACCATTTTAAGGCTATGGTAAAAATTTCAGACCAAACGGACATGCCTAGCTATGGTTTCTAACTTTTGAAGTCCCTGTCCGGAGGGCGCACTGCGCCTGGGCGCACCACGCCTGGAACCTGGGCGCACTGCGCCTGGCGCCTGGGCACGGTTCCAGACCAGTCGCGATTTGGCACTGTAGCATGCAGTTTTGACATTTTAAGTCCTTAATCATATGGGGTTTGTTCCCTGACTAAAACCCTCCATTAATACAAGGTTTTAATCCATTAAAATCAATTCAACCAATCAAATGCAGGAATTAAAGTTCTTGATCAAAATTGCAAATTCTCAAGAATAGCAATCTACTTCCATGTTCTTGAGTTATGTTCTTAACTAATGACTTATTGGAAGTGTTAGCCACTTAAACCACATGATTCATAACTGAAATTTCAGTTTCAATTTAACCTAAGGACCAAATCAAGAATACCACAAAACTTAGGTTAGAACTTTCTTACTAACCTTGTTTACTCGGGAATCTTCAATTCCAACCTTAATTCCTTTCAAAAATTCCTAGAATTCCTTCTTCTCTTTTGCTCTCTCTCGCTCTCTCTCGAGTCTTCTGGAGATGTCTACTGAGTTCTTGATTATGAGAGGATAACTCTCATATATTATATATATTTAAAGTTTTATAAGTTATTTGCACTTTGGTCCTTTAAATCTCAACTTTCATTCAAAAATGGTCCTATGGTTCATTATCTTGCAAATTTAGTTCCATTAACTTCCGATTTAGCTCATTAATGAAATTTCTTAACACAATGGTCATTTTCAGGTCAAATGACCAATTTGCCCTTTTCGGCCATATTTCACTATTCACGCGTTAAAACTCCAAATTTCACATAATCTCTTATTTCTTATATTATTATTTCACAAATACATATTATTTTACATAATAGTCTTATAACGTGTCAAAAGACCGTTTTACCCTTTTACCACTTTTTCGCAGGTTCTTACAGTCACTCCTCCTTAGATGGATTCCGTCCTCGGAATCTTTTCGTAATCTGTGAAATCCGTATATCTCCTTTTCATTTCTTCTAGTGTCTCCCAAGTTAGGTTTGACCCTAATGGGTGCTTCCATTTAACTAGTACAAGGTCAATCTCCTTGTTTCTTAGCTTCTTAGTCTGCATCTCTAGAATCGCTTCAGGTTCTTCAATCAGTCTGCTAGGAGTCTCCACCCTCAAGTCAGTATACGGTATTACTAACTCTTCTTTACCAAAGTACTTCTTCAGGTAGCATACATGGAAGGTATCATGTATTCCACTGAGTTCTGGTGGTAACTCCAGCTTGAATGCCTGTAACCCAACTCTCTTCAGGATTCTAAAAGGTCCAATGTATCTTGGACTCAGCTTTCCTCTCTTGCCAAATCTGACTATACCCTTCCACGGCGACACTTTTATCATCACTAAGTCACCTTCTTGCAAGTCGTATGTTCTTTTCTTCAAATTGGAGTAACTTTTCTGTCGGTCTTGTGCTGCTTTCATGTTGGCTTGAATTACTCCGATCTTCTCATTAGTCACTCTAACAATATCTGGCCATGTAAGCTTCGTCTCACCCGCCTCTAACTAGCATAAAGGAGTTCTACACTTTCTACCATACAATGCCTCAAAGGGTGGCATTTTAATGCTAGAATGGTAGCTGTTATTGTATGTAAACTCCACTAGTGGCAGGTGTTCATCCCAACTACCTCCAAAATCCATCACGCATGATCGTAGCATGTCTTCTAATGTCTGGATCGTTCTTTCACTCTGACCATCCGTTTATGGATGATACGCTGTACTTAACTGAATTTTTGTCCCCATTTTCTCTTGTAAAGCTCTCCAAAAGTTAGAGGTAAATCTGGGGTCTCTGTCTGACACGATAGACAACGGTGCACTATATCTTCTTAACACTTCATCTATATACAACTGGGCTAACTGCTCCAATGGAGTAGTTTCTTTTATGGCTAGAAATAGTGCACTCTTGGTCAACCGGTCCACTATGACCCATATACTATAATAACCTCTTCTTGTTCTCGGTAACCCGACAATCAAGTCCATGGTTACATCTTCCCACTTTCCGGCTGGAATGTGCAATGACTGAGCATCCCCATGCGGGACCTGATGTTCCGCCTTGACTTGTGCACAAATGACACACTTGGAGATGTACTTAGCTATCCTCTTCTTCATTCCAGGCCACCAGTACTGTCTTTTCAGATCTTGATAAGTCTTGGTACTCCCTGGATGTATGGAATACTTTGACTTATGCGACTATTCTAGAATCAGCTTTCTCAAACTTCCTGCTTTCGGTACCCAAATGCGGTTTCTGAAGGTCTTCAACCCTTGACTGTTGGTCTCAAACTGTATGTCTTTTCCTAGCTTTTCATCTTTTAAGTCTCCACTTTCTTCAACTTTCTGCTGAGCTGCTTTAATCTGCTCTATAATACTGGACACCAGTTCTATGCGCATCGACCTTGCCTTGATTCTTTTCTCAGGAGCTTTTCTACTTAATGCATCTGCTACTACATTTGCTTTACCCGGATGGTATACAATGTCGCAATCATAGTCACTGATCAGCTCTAGCCATCTACTCTGTCTCATGTTCAACTCTTTTTGAGTGAACACATACTGCAAACTTTTGTGATCAGTGAATAGCTTGCACTTTATACCATACAAATAATGTCTCCAAATCTTCAAGGCAAATACGATCGCTGCAAGCTCTAAATCATGGGTTGTGTACTTTTTCTCTGGATCTTTCAACTGTCTGGAAGCGTATGCGATAACCTTCCCTCTTTGCATCAACACACAACCAAGCCCCCGATGCGAGGCATCGCTGTACACTTCAAAGTCTTCTGTCCCATCTGGTAACGTAAGGACAGGCGCGTTACACAACTTTTCTTTCAATGTAGCAAAAGCTCTTTCTTGTTCTTCTTGCCATCTAAATTTCTCTTCTTTCCGGGTTAGTCGTGTAAGTGGCACAGCTATACGGGAGAAATCCTGAATAAATCTCCGGTAATACCCGGCAAGACCGAGAAAACTTCTAACTTCTGTTGGCGTCTTAGGTGGCTCCCATTTCATCACTGCTTCAACTTTTGCTGGGTCAACTTTTATACCTTGGATAGAAACAACATGTCCAAGGAACTGCACTTCTCGCATCCAAAACTCGCACTTGGAGAACTTTGCATATAGTTGTTCTCTCTTCAAAGTCTCATGTACTGCTCGCAAGTGACTCGCATGCTCTTCTTTATTCTTTGAGTATATCAGTATGTCATCTATGAACACCATAACAAACCGGTCTAGAAATGGTTAACAGACTCGATTCATTAAGTCCATAAAAACCGCTGGTGCATTCGTAAGACCGAATGGCATTACTAGGAACTCGTAATGCCCGTATCGTGTACGGAACGCTGTCTTCTCTACATCACTTTTTTTCACCCTGACTTGGTGATAGCCTGATCTCAAATCAATCTTTGAAAAATAATCTGCTCCTTGTAACTGATCAAACAAATCATTTATTCGGGGCAACGGATAACGGTTCTTAATGGTAATCTTGTTCAATTCTCTGTAATCAATGCACATCCGCATTGATCCGTCTTTCTTCTTTACAAATAGGACTGGAGCACCCCACGGAGAAGAACTAGGCCTGATGAAGCCTTTATCTAGTAACTCCTGCAACTGGGACATTAATTCCCGCATCTCTGTTGGTGCTAACCGGTACGGTGCTCGTGCTATTGGGGAAGCTCCTGGAACAAGATCTATCCGGAATTCAACTTGCCTTTCTGGTGGCAAGCCTGGTAATTCATCTGGGAAAACTTCTGGGAATTCTTTTACTACTTCTATGTCTTTATACGTCTGTTTTACTTTGTCTTCGGTCATCACATAGGCCAGGAAAGATACACACCCTTTTCTGATACATCTTCGAGCCTTAGCTACACTAATGAGACTTGGTAGATGCTTTCTTCTTTCTCCATATACGTACACCTTAGCTCCTAGGGTTTTAACAGACACCCTCTTCTGTCCACAAGCTATCTTCGCATCATTTGCACCAAGCCAATCCATTCCGATTATCACATCAAAGGACTTAATTCCAATGGGAAGGAGATTAAGTCAGAACTTCTTGCCGTTGATGTCAAGTTCACAATCTCGGTACATATGTTGAACTTCAACAAATTTCCCGTCCGCCACTTCTACCTCAAAAACTAGATCTAACAATTCTAATGGAACTCTCAATCTGGCTTCGAATCCATGGGACACGAATGAATATGTAGAACCAGAATCAAACAACACATATGCAGGTGTCGAGTTGATCAGTAGTATACCTGAGACCACATCGTGCGTCTCCCTTGCCTCTTCCCTGGTGATCTGAAAAGCTCTAGTCTTCACCTTCTGGGGTTCTGTCTTCTTCTGAGCTGTTGACACCATAGTTTCTCCTCCCTTGTTTGGGCAGTTAAAACTATAGTGCCCCATCTGGTGGCATGAAAAGCACTCCACTTCACTAGCTTTCTTTGCTTTGCAGTCTTTCATTTTGTGACCGAGTCCGCCACAATTAAAACAGGCGTTTGATCCCGCACGACATTCACCACTATGTTTTTTTCCACACTTTTCACACTTTCTTACACTTCCCGGTCGAGTCTGACTCAGGCTTGTTTTCCCCTTTTTCTTTGAATTTCCGCTGCTGCTCACTGTCTTTCTCTTGTCACTAAAACTTGGTCTTTCGTCATTTCGTCGTTTCCCAACATCCTCCACGGTTCGGGCAGCATTGATCGCCCCATCTAATGTTTCAGCTTTCTTTACTTCTAGCTCATAATTCCATGGCAAACCCCGGACATAGCGGTTAATTCGGGACCGCTCACTGGGGTAGGATTCCCCCACAAAAGGCAGCATGTCACAAAACTTCTTCGTATATTCGTCCACTGTCAAGTCTCCATTCTTTATCGTTAAGAAATCTTTGTTCATTTTCTCCAAATCTCTTATGGGACAGAATTTATCTTTGAGACACGAGACAAACTCCGCCCATGACCAGCCATACACAACGTCTTTCCCCAAACTCTCGTATTTGGTATTCCACCACACTAAAGCATCATCTTTCAACTGCCGGGAGGCATAGTTGACTTGGTCTTTTTCATCACACTTGCTAGCTTGCATCACCTGTTCGATTTCTCGGACCCATCTCATTGTCACATTTGGCTCAAAACTGCCATGGTACTCGGGCGGTTTACAAGCCATGAAGGACTTAAAGGAACAGCCCTTCTCCTTCCTTCTGTTTTCTCCGCTAGCTTCTTCCTCGGTCGTCTTTTTAGAGACTTCTTGTGAAGAATGGGCACTAGGTTCACCCATTCGGCTATCGATTATGTTATTCACATCTTGCTTCAGTTCATTTCGTAAGTTATTGATCAAATATTGGATAGCTTCCATAGTGACAGGTTGTGGTGGTGGGTTTGGCTCGGCCCCATCATTTCGAATAACATGTCCGGGTCCACTTCCTCTTGAAGAAGTGTGACTGCCCTCACCCCTGTCAGCTTGTCTTTCACCTTCCATTACTATATAGACAAACAAAATATCTGTTTAATACGCAATTCTATATAGTATCTCGTAGGCGGTAACATGTTATCTCCCTATCTTGACTGCACTTTTATAGCAGTCATACTCACTCTATAACTTCTATAAGTCTAAGTGTACCTCTACATTACTAAGGCACCTTACTACTACTCTTGCTAGTTTAAGCCTAGGATGGTATTCCAACCTAATTCGCTTAAACTATGGCTCTGATACCAAAACTGTAACACCCCTTTTCTCAAACCATATTTAAATACAAATACAGTTTACGTTTCAAACATATTTTACAACTCGTGACTATAAAGTAGCCACTTAATTTTTTTTTTTACAAACTTAAACTCAAGAGGGTATTACAGACTCAATACAGATAACCATAATTTAAACTTACAGTATATAAACTGGTCCCAACTGCAACCTTCGCTCCTTTTACCTAAGTACATAGCATTTAAAAATAGTATACGTGAGACATAAAGCCTCGTGAGTAATATGGGTTTAGACCCAAAAACTTTTCTGTTCAAAACTTGAAATATTACAAGTAAACTTGCTGAAAACTGATTTATGTCATAAATCCCAAAATTTCTTTTCTTCTTTACTTTCAAACTCTAAAAATACTTTCTTTCTCATTTTCTGGTGACCAACAGAAACTCATGAATTAAGTTATTTTAATTCATTCTACTAGCTCCCCTCGCGGGACAGAACAGATCCGCCCACTAGGTTATGCTCATTCTGTCTCCCCTTTGTGACTTGGAACGGATTCAAACACAAGGGTATACTAAGCTAGACAACTACTTCGCGACGGGAGGTACCATCCCAGTAGTGTCTTCTGATCCCCCGATTATGTGGGTGATCCTAGTCCGGACAACTGGCTCTTATTTCTTTCTTTCTTTAAAACTTATATCATTACATCTCAAATTGGTCAAAATGGGACACAATTTACAAATAACTCATACTCATACACTTTATAACTCTTTACTAAAAATACTTTCAAAACTGATTTTGACATCTTAGTTCACATAAGGAACTTCTTTCAAAATATTTTGCAAACTATACTTCTTAAAAATCTGCTTGAAACACTTAGCCCTTGTATAGAGCTACTTTAAAAAACTATTTTCCAAACTTTAGTATTTACAAACATTTGGAAATCTTATTTTTCTGAAAATATCATTTTGCTATGTACTAGAGAAATCCTCATAAAACTCACCTTGATGTAGCTACAAATCTCTAAGCTTCTCGTACTCCTTTTCCTTTCCCCTGCTCAATGGTATTTGAAGCACCACCTATACAAGTATCATGTATAACTACTCAATAAATACATACCACACCTGACCCTACAGTGCTAAAGTCTCATATGACACAATTCCAGGTTATAACAAATGTATAGCCATTAATAAACTCGTTTTAAAATTTTCTCCGAAATACGCGTATTTTGATACAGTACCCCCGAGGGGTCGTATTTCAGTTCCGACACTTTTCCATGAAGTCTTATGCTATATTAGACTTGTGTTTCAAGTTTGAAGTCAATTGGACAAGTCTAGCTCAAGTTCCAAGAATCAAGTTTTAACATAAACTTCATATTTGGCCACTGCCGCTACAGTGGTTTTTCCGCGAGGTCGGATTACGAATTTGAAAATTTCCTATATGTTTTCATACCATTTTAAGGCTATGGTAAAAATTTCAGACTAAACGGACATGCCTAGCTATGGTTTCTAACTTTTGAAGTCCCTGTCCGGAGGGCGCACTGCGCCTGGAACCTGGGCGCACTGCGCCTGGGCGCACTGCGCCTGGGCGCACCACGCCTGGAACCTGGGCGCACTGCGCCTGGCGCCTGGGCACGGTTCCAGACCAGTCGCGATTTGGCACTGTAGCATGCAGTTTTGACATTTTAAGTCCTTAATCATATGGGGTTTGTTCCCTGACTAAAACCCTCCATTAATACAAGGTTTTAATCCATTAAAATCAATTCAACCAATCAAATGCAGGAATTAAAGTTCTTGATCAAAATTGCAAATTCTCAAGAATAGCAATCTACTTCCATGTTCTTGAGTTATGTTCTTAACTAATGACTTATTGGAAGTGTTAGCCACTTAAACCACATGATTCATAACTGAAATTTCAGTTTCAATTTAACCCAAGGACCAAATCAAGAATACCACAAAACTTAGGTTAGAACTTTCTTACTAACCTTGTTTACTCGGGAATCTTCAATTCCAACCTTAATTCCTTGCAAAAATTCCTAGAATTCCTTCTTCTCTTTTGTTCTCTCTCGCTCTCTCTCGAGTCTTCTGGAGATGTCTACTGAGTTCTTGATTATGAGAGGATAACTCTCATATATTATATATATTTAAAGTTTTATAAGTTATTTGCACTTTGGTCCTTTAAATCTCAACTTTCATTCAAAAATGGTCCTATGGTTCATTATCTTGCAAATTTAGTTCCATTAACTTCCGATTTAGCTCATTAATGAAATTTCTTAACACAATGGTCATTTTCAGGTCAAATGACCAATTTGCCCTTTTCGGCCATATTTCACTATTCACGCGTTAAAACTCCAAATTTCACATAATCTCTTATTTCTTATATTATTATTTCACAAATACATATTATTTTACATAATAGTCTTATAACGTGTCAAAAGACCGTTTTACCCTTTTACAACTTTTTCGCGGGTTCTTACACTTAACATATAAGTTTCCATATTTTCCCTTCTTTGACCATTTTGCCCTTGTATAACATAAGTAATAAATAAGCTTTAAACCTTTGAATATCAAATGTACTTATATGTATTGATTATCTTATATCAAAGTTTAGTTGTCACATTTGATAACTTCTATATGTTATATTTCGTCTTAAATGGAAAATTCCAACTTGTGGTCTTTTGTCTTATTGTCTAATCTTGGTCTCAATGCCTCCCTGATGCTTTCTTAGGTCCCTTAAGGACATGTTATGAATATCTAAGGGTTTAAAAGAGTTAGTTAAGTTTAGTAACCTTAATTAGAAAATTATATTATGACTAATGTCTACTTAGCTTAGTTATGTTTATTTAGGTGATCTTTGAACTTCATTACATTTGGTGATGTTGGATAGAAGATTTCCCAGACTCTTCAGGTGATTTCATTACTTTTGAGCATATATCTCCTATTATGACATTGTACTTCAAACTTTTCTTCTATAAAATATTATGTTAATAATATCTTTGGCTTGAAATATATATATATATATATATATATATATATATATATATATAGGGAAATCTCCAATAAAGTCCCAATATTTTGGCTCAATTTATGAAAAAGTCCAAAATTAATTTTTATTAACAAAAAAGTCCCAAAATAATTTTTATTAACAAAAAAAGACAGAAAACCGGCTAACGTTGGGACTTTTCTGTAAACAGTGCGAAAATATTGGGACTTTATTGAAGATAAAACATGTAGTTTCTGTCCTTTTTGTTAATAAAAATTAATTTGGGACTTTTTTGTTAATAAAAATTAATTTTGGATTTTTTCATAAACTGAGGACAATTTGAATTGAGGACAATTTATCAAGTTCATGAAATGTTACCTTTTTGCAAAATAAATTTGAATTGAGGACAATTTATCAAGTTCTATATACAAGTTTAAATCATAATCATTTGCATCCCTCTTTAGATGGGTTGAGACTTGTGTGGTTCGTACACTTTGTGACTTCGGATATTTATCCTTTTGTAAGCTTCACTTGTAGGTGTAAATGGCATTCGATAATGCCTTTGCATAGGGAAGGGCCTTGCAAACCCTTTCTATGTTTTCATGTGTGATGATCGTATCTTACCAAAATATTTGTTGTTTGAGGCCTATAGGTATATTTTATTCTTTGTGTTATTATCATGTTTATGCTTCGGGTTACCATCTTTACCTCTAGGTTTATCTTGGGAAGTCTCTTAGACACAATGGGCATTTTATTGTGAGATTAGATGACATCAATATTTGGATTAGTTCCATATCACATATGCATTTTCTTGCACTGTTTACCTTATGATGTTTAAAATTCTTTTGATGCTTAGAACAATGTACTTTGTTATTGCTATGTTTTTCTCGAAATTGAAGTATTAAAATAGTGAATTTAAATGTTTTATGGGGTTTTACAATGTATATAAATTCTATGAACATCCATATAGTTCTATAAATATCTAACACATGTAATGCTCAATAGACTTCACTGGCTTAACATATTATTTTGACATTTGTTCAGATGAAAATATATAGTTAGTGATTTGAAGATCGAAGGCATGTTGATGGTTAGACGACACAATTGAAATGATGTTTGAAATAGTACTGATGTTACCTATTGTTGCTTGATTACTTCATTACCCCTCGTATATTTTATACATTTAAAAGTTAAACTGTTAAAAGACTTGAATCTTTTGGGAAAAATGGTTTTAAACTGTTTTGACTAGTTTGTATACACTTCTTAAACTACCCAGACAAGGGATGTGACATAAAATATGAGGGAATAATACAAGGTTGCGGTGTTTTGTTATGTTAAATGTTCCCCACATGTTCAAAATTGTTGTTGTGACATACTGTTTGATCGTATGTTTGATTAATTTTGAATTTCTAAGTTTCTGATAATATATTTTCTAAATGTTAGGAAAACTTGGAGTTGTGACACATTCGATTAATTTTTGAGATGGAGATTCATGGCTATGGCTATGGTATGATTGTGGTTATGCTTACGGATATGGCTATGGCTATGGTTGGTGAGGTGGGAGTCACCACAAGTGGGTTTTCGAAAAATCTTCAATAAACGTAAACCATTATTGTAGTTGTACGTAGTATTGTAATTGTGCATAGTATTGTAGTCGTACATGGAAATCAGATGATATGTCAAATGACAATATTACCCTCATATACATCACACGTGAGATTCGTATCCATAGAATGCTAATTATTGTTAAAGCCAAATGACTAAACGTGCAACAAAATAATAGAATCGGAACCGAGTGCAACAAATGGATTGAAATTCGATAACTTGTAAATTGTATTATTTGAACAAAAAAACTTAATATTGTAACTTGTAAATTATATTATGTGAACTTCGGCTTCAAATTCGATAACTTGTGAAATGCACCCCTTAAAAGTTTATTAAAGTGATGCATACACATCAGTCGTGTTCCCCTATTTTTCATTTGTAAATGGTCAAATCCGACACACTTCCAACTATTAATGCATCAATTTCATGCTACTAAAAGTCACAATTCCACCTAATCCTATCATTTCGTCACCACAAAAAGTTATTCACCTGACACAAAAGCTAACTTTCCACCTCATAAGTTTAATGGTCCCCATACGTCAAATGTCACACACGTCACACAAACATTTCTACCACACAAACACTAAATTCTTAATAATCTATATAATTGATATTTTAGATTAAGTTTTCGATTTACCTTTCCATGTTTATATGGAAGCTCAAATAAATTCTTAATAATCTATATAATTGATATTTCTCCCAAGTGGTTTGGGTTCTATCCCCACTAGGAGCAAGGTGGTTAAAAACTAACAAGGTGAACTAACAGTAGAAATAGAATAGCCGTTCAAAAAAAAAAAAAAAAAAAGTTGGAAAAAGTAAAAAGCATGAGAAGCACAACTTATGATCAAAAACCATAAAAACATCGATTACCACCAATTAAGAGCCCCGGTTTTTTAGCGTTTGCGGCATGTATATACTTAAATATTATTGATTCTAAGTATAAATTAAGAGCAACTTTTTCATAAAAAAACATGAAAAGTATATTGTGACAAAGGATTAACTTAATGAAAACTTGTGGTGCCAAATACTTCATGATCTTAGAAATAGAAATAACGTTGATGCACATGTGGTTAAGACCGAGACATACGAGTACCAATGAGCTCCAATTTCCTGAAAAAATAATTAGATTTGCATTATGAATTTGATTAAAATTTTGTATTGGAATAATTAAGCACCGAAAGCGAAAAATATTTAAACATATTTACAAGAATTCAAGAGAAAGAAAAATAAACCATGGTCAAACTTATTTTAATTGTTTGGGTTTAAGCAAATTATCTTGTATTAAATTCATTTGTTATAAAAGAATTACAAAAAAAAAAAAAAAAAAAAAAGGAAATGATGACAAAGTCACACGTACAATACCATGCGAATATATGAAAAACAGAAAATATTATAAACAGAAGAAAAATAGAAATGGTGAGGCAAGAAAAGCAATGAAAAGACTAGTGTGATCAAGTGACATACGCAATCCTATTTTCTTTATCTTTTCACCTACTCTTTTCATAGTTAAATATTATAAATGAAATAAAATCTGATATATTAAATAAGCAGCCAAAAAATGTATAGACAAGTAACCCGGGACATTTTCTTATCTTACTTTAATATACAAAAATGAATCTTGCTCGCAAATAAACTATCTTTAATAAACAAAAATGTCTATTATTTTTAACTAATTAAGTGTTGTATGGATAAATATTAAACAAATACTTAAGAAAATGATACACACCTAGGAAAATGGAAGAAAATAAATAGAGGAAAATTTTATTTGACTTTCTCTATTAAGTCGTTTTTTCTACATTTAGTAAAAAACTCATATATAGCTTACCAGATTAAGAGCATGTCCCTTTTTCCCAAATATGGGCAAAAAGTTTAGTGGAATATAACAAATATCAAATTGCAGAAAATAGCAACGTACTTTGCTCTTGCTACCAATACGGTCAATATACTTTATTTTTTACAAATAATAGCAACGTACAATGTACTTAACTTTTTATATATAATTCGAATATACTTGCATTTCACTACTAATATTGCCTTTATATATTTTATTAGTCACATATTATTGTTATAAAAAATGTAAGCATTTTGCTATTATGTGTAAGGAAAATGTAAGTACATTGCTATTATCAGTAAAAATAATACGAATATGTTGCTAATATGGGTAAATAAATATTTATATATCGCTCTAATGAGTAAAAAAAAGTACATTGCCTATATTGGTAAAAAGAGTAAAGTACGTTGCTATAAAAAGATCCATACCTTAACAGAAGATGAAGACTTAAGAGACGGAAACCCAACATCATACGCGATAGTCCCATCCGGTTTATAAAGACCAAAATTCCTCTCAGAAGTGGGGCCCGGCTTCGAATTCTCATTAAACAAAGCAAAAATATACGCCTTCAACATACTTTTCGGCCTACGTGGCGTCCCCTTCCTTTTAGCAAGCCTTTTCCGCAAATTATAATTATAAGTTCTCGCGTTCTCAAAAGTCGCCGCCTCTTCATTTTCATCACCGTGTGAAGCCCACCCCGTTTCCGTAACAACAACTTCCATTTTCCCAAATCCCGCATCTTCAAGCGCAGCATAAGTCGCGTCAATTTGAGCATCAAGCATGTTGTCATAATGAAGTTTTGTTTTTTCATCATAAATTCCATTTGTCGGATTAAAAAGCGCGTAGTTTATATCGATTTGATCTGGGCTACCCATGTAGGCTAAAAACGGGTACGCGTTTAGACAAAAAGGGGACCCGATTTCGGAAAACAACTCTAGAAGTTTCTTCATGTTTTGTGAAACGGTTTCGGTGAACACGCATGATGATGGAGGGTATGACGTGGCAAAAACAGCTTGTGAATGTGCGGTTGTGATTTGAACTAAATTGTTTAGTTTGAGTTTTTGTGTTGCGTTGTAGATGTTCTTGATTGCGTTGTATAAAGATGATTGAAGATCTTGATCATTGCTTCCAAGAACTTCGTTTCCAACCGCGATTCCTACTATGTGTGTTTCGGGGAGATATGATTGGACATTGTCTTTGACCCATGTGAGGGCGTGATCGGGATTATTGCTCATTTCTTTGACCATTCCATTTGGGAGTCCGATTACTAGATCTAGACCACTACCTTTGAATGCATCAAGAACAGTGTGATCGTAATCGTATATTCTTACGTTTTTTATCTTTGCGGATTTGAGAAGTTTGACGACTTCATTGGGAGATGGGATGTTGTCTGCGATTCTTCCATAGTTTATACCGTATGTTCCTGTGAATGGTTTGGCTGTTACATAACCTGGAAAAATAACAAGGAATGAGTACTCGTAATGGATTTAATGCGATCGAATATTTAAGGAAATAGAGCAGTTATAGCATATCGAGTTTGGAGTTAATGCAATTGGTTAATTGAATAACAATCAGGATGTGAATTGACCGGAATGAAGATGTAAATTGAAATTAAACCTAATTTCGTAGAAACGTTTTAGAAGAATGGTAAATAGAACAGTATACTGGTAAAACAGTAACAAGAGTTGAATTCACGCTTAATTGCTTTGATATGTATTGAATTTGAGTCCAGAGACATGAACTCAAGGAGCGTTGCTGTCTGCGTGCCGAAGAAGGTTACGATTACGAAAATGATAATCAAAACAAGTAATAAAACTCATGATCCGCGGATGGAATCATGTTGACTGAACCAAAAAGTTATAATTGCTCACTTGAACTATCAGTTAACTAGGTTACAAGTACAAATCAGTGTAAAAATAAGCAAATTTTAGTACCTTTTTGAACAAAGAAGACCAAAAGCAGAAGAAGACATCGAACAAACGATCGGGAAATTTTCATTTCGGAGTCAATAACACGACTCCTGAGCCGTTGTTTTCAATCCTCCAACTCAACCATGCCATAAAGATGAGTGAACTGACCAATTTATCTCTCTCAATACACAGATATCCGTAAGTTTGTACGTATATACAAGTATTTTTCTCTGAATTGGTGTATAACCGAGCTTCTCTTTTTAAGATGAAGTTTCTCGTTGCGGTTCCGGCACGGAGGGCGGCGGCGAAAGGCGGAGCAAAGGGGGTTTTGGCGGTCGTTTTCTTTGGAGCGGACGCGTTTTATAGCCGCGGAGAGACTTTCAGCATTATTTTTGTGAATACGGCATTATTGGAATATCGGACATATTTATTTGATTGAGTATTTTCATTTTAGTACCCTCAACTTTAGAGGCGAGTCAAATCAAGTGCTTGATTTGGAAATGTATCTTTTTCAGAATATTATAAAAACATAGCTGATGAAATCTCATCGTATATTCTACTTTTTTCGTAAATAAGCACTTAAATTTAGTGAAGTGGAAAATTCGCTAATGATGTTAAATATACATAACTATAAACATACATATTCTTTTTATTAGTAGTAATTGCTTATATAGTAAATTACTTGGTATTCTTTTCCATTTTTTACTATTCTTCTCTCTTTCTTTACTATTCTTTTCCATTTTTAGAGTAGTGTAAACATCACATATGGTTTTCTTAACGGTCATTCAATTATTCAATCTTTATACATTTCGAATCAAATTAACTAACATATGTTTGTTAATTTGATTAAAATTTGAGTAAATACGTAAATCAAATGTGTGTAATTAAAAAGGCTTGTCTTTATCCATTTATGAAGAAATAGTAAACATATTCCCAATTTTAATAGATTTCTTGTTTTTGGATAAAAAAAGAAATACGTGTCTTATGATTTACCCATTATTAATTGTTTTCAAATTTTATCAAATGCATGAATTTTGATCTATTAAACAATATATCAATTTGCAATATTTTATGTAATGCTTCTTTCACATTTATATATCTAAATAGATAGAATCAATGACCCAAAAACTCAGTATCATACAGTGTTTTTTAACCATGTATAACTTTATTTATCACAAGTACACGCTATATATACTCAGAAATGGTAAACCGTATTATATAGACGGTCAATTTAAAATCCATCTTAAAACCATCACATGAAAGATAAATTGCATAGAACTAGTAATATATTAGTTATGTAAAAATTAAAATTCTAAATTTTCTTTATAAAATTTCATACATCACCCCCTTCGGCTCTCCTTAAGAACTTTGTACGCATTTATAATGATCAATGATAAAAGGATTATGTGATTAATAAAAGTATTATAAATATATTATTTTTTATTTTTTTGGTTCAGCAAGAAAGGATTCCGATTTATTAAATAAAAATATTTGGTTGGTACCTTCCCTTGGTTGATGAGCCAAGGATGTACACATCAAATTCTTATTCCATAAGATAACAAAAGGTACAAAAGTTAAAGGGCTCCACGCTGCAAATATATTAATAATTAATAAAAAGGACAATAAAATAAATTGTATAATGGTATCGACATCCAAGACCTTCATAATTTATATGGTTTATGTAAATTGTCTCTTCCGTATAAATTAAGTTAACCTTACGTAATTATCTTCTTTCGAAGAATGAACTTGATACATCTACAATAATGCTTCTAACAAAGATCGAACTTGGTATTCCACAGTATTTGGCCAAACTTGATATTACAATGGAGCATATTTCCTAATTATATACTTTTAACTTACAAGTTGGGGCTAGCCCACTTGGCTAACAAGGTGTGTTACTAACAAGGAGGTCCAGGGTTCAAACCCTGACACTAACATAACAATGAGTAATTTAGGAGTAAGATAGACTTGCCGTTCAATATATATATATATATATATATATATATATATATATATATATATATATATATATATACTTTTAACTTGATCTTAATGAACAACAAACTTTATTTGTTACTTTTTATATTTACACAAATATCTCATTTAGAGCGTGTTTCACAAAAGTTGTTGGAAGCTTAAAGTTGTAATTTTTATTTGTACAGAAAAATTCGGAAAAAATAGTTGTTATTTTTAAATGTATAAAGTTATATAAAAATAAAAGTTAAAAGCTCTGGAGAAATAAAACATCTCAATAGCTACTTGAAGTAATTTTTGAATTAAGAGCTTTCTGTTTAAAATAAAAACTAAAAGCTCCTACTATCGAACAAAATTTTTTTCTTTTTTTCCAAGCTTTTTATTTTTATAAAACTAAATGCTAAAAAGCTCTAAAAGAATTGTCTACCAAACACGTTTATACTTAACGCGTACTAGATTTTTGTTTTGTTTTGTTTCTCATTTATTTTGTATAAAGTCCCTATTCATATAAACATATTTGCATAGTAATAAATATTACAAAACCTGATCTTAACTCATTTCTAATTATGGTTAGATTACATGAATGGGTTTTAGGTGTTAAAATAAATCAAGAAAAATAATTATATATAAGCATAAGCCTGTTAAGAAATGATCTCATTTTTCTAAAAAAAAAGATCATATATTTCGCATTGGTACTACGAAATATGATATTCATGATTGTAGTTCCCTACTCAAGCCCAAAATTCTGCCAGTGTCTACTTTCATTATCGCATCACTATTGCTGAACCTCTCATGACTCATCTTACATTTTGGCATATCAAACCTCTAACAAATGGTTGTAGACAATACATGGCTGAATAAGTAAGGTTTTGTATGCAGTATTGAATACATATTTCTTATGCTTATAAAATAACTTTTTTTAGTCTAAGTTTGGCTTGAATGTGTTTGGATCATTGGGGAGAACCTCACATACTTTCGCCTTGGAGGAAGTTCAATTTTGCAATGCCATATTTTTTTAGCTTTAGCTAAATAAACTTGGTTCACATGTGCCTTTTTTATGTAAAGTGATGTATACTTGATATATTTATGAAATCAGTAAAGGAAATTATCTTACATATAACAAGTTGTATACTTAGCTTTCACATTGACAGTTCTAAAATTCGTAGTGGAAAAATTGCTTTGAGTTTTATCCTTTATTATAAAAAATATAGTGTAAATGCGTAAATGCTTGTTTATGAGTATTTAAGTTATATGTATAAATGAAGGTTTTAAGCCCGTACGTTGTGCGAAAGTTTGAAAATATTTTTTTTTGTGAAAACTAATGAGAGAGAAAGAAAAAGAGATAATGTTTGTGGGGCTCTATATGTGTTGCAAAAACAGAATAATAATAGACATTTATATTTTTGCCACACACATACACATCCATACACACATATGACAAAGTCATACATATACACAAAAGCATAGTCGCATGCAAATACACAATCACACACACACACAATAACAAACCTATACACAAAGCTATAGCATTGTACTTTCAAAACCCCACTAGCTATACCAAAGCATAATAAATGGAAAAGAAAATATAAGGAAATAAAAAGAACAACCTTGTTGTCTTGTTTATTATAGCATCCAACTTTCATTTATTTTGATTAAAGCATTTTACTATAATAATCTACCCAATTATAGATGAAAAAGAAAGTATAATGCAATAAAGAAACAAACACATAAAGTACATTGATATTTACTTTTCATGGCAATTGCCAAGTTTTACCAACTAGAAGGTTGTTGTCAAGAACGATGTCAAGTAATTGCAATGTAATTTCATTGATTAACCAATCACCCATACATTTTACACAACGTTGTCAATAGCGTGATCTTACTTATGATCATTTTATGATCTGCAAAATAGTGATCGTAAGATCATATCATGATCGAAAATCCACCAAAATGAAGTACAATCCAAATTATCTCATAATGCCTTTTTTGTCCAGTACTAATTATAACTTGATTTTGATTATTACGTTGATTTTGGAATCAACTATAACTTCTTAAGCAAGAACCATGATTGTTATAGCTACAAACCGCAAAAATTTAGAAGAAAATATCATAAGCGAAAAAAGAAAAAAAAATCATTGTGGCCATGTATAACGAAGGGCATATGATCACAAAGGACCAACATAAGCGTAATATCTTTTCCTAAATCAAGATGAATAGATGAAGTGACGACGCTCTAAGACTTTTTGCGACATCTAAAGCTTAATTTCATGTTGAATAGATTAATTTTGACATTAAACTATATAAAAAGGACTAAATATGTGGGATTGGTGACAACGCCTATCAATATCAAGTATTTTAGTCGTTGTTAGGCCCTATTCTAAGTGAAATTATATCGTATAAGTTGTGGTATTACTCACTTTTGTGTCTAGTGCTTGTATGTGAAAAAAGATAAAAATAGGGACTAAAGACGTACAAAATAAAGAAGTTCTTGATAAAGTTCACTTTTCAGTCGAAAACGTATGCGCGCCGCGAGCAGAAGACATGCGCATCGCGGATAGTCAAAGATCAGGCGGTGAGTTGAAATTCAAAGTGCGAAAAACGGAGATAAGGATAAGGCGCGCCGCGGTTTTCAACCATGCGCGACGCGATTAGCTCGATTTTCTCAACTATAAATAGAGGCATCTAGGTCAAATTTCAGCAGCGAAGAACAGACCCAAAGGTGGAACCTAGGCTTCTTTGAGTCAGAATTTCGGATTTCAGTAGCTTCAAGTTGGTATTTTTATGTTTTTCATTTATTTTTAGTATGTATTAGTTTTAGTTATTGCTTGATTCCATCGATTTTGGATTGTAGAATATGTTGGGACAAGTTTAGTTTGGGATATTTTCGAAGTCAGTACCTTGTGGCTTGTGGATTTGGTTTTAGTTAATGTTAATCATTCGGTTTAAAGTATTTTGCGTGTTTTCGGTATTAGTTTATGTTTAATTGCTTGTGGATGGTTTTGGATTGTTTACAGCTTCTGATTTCTCTAGAATCAGTAAGTAATTTTGGTTTGAAGTTTGGAATTGTTTAGTTTAGTTAATGCAAGTTTTAGTTTTCGATACTTTATTTTATCGGTTTTCGAGAAGTGAAAGGAACACCGCGTAAGGTTTTATTTTCTATTTTTGACCACATAACGACCTAGGCATGTCAATTGGGTTCGGGTAAGATCTTAAGATCCTAGTCGGAATCCTAAGATTCTAGTATAGATTTTGCGTCAGATAGATTCTAGTGTGATCGAGATCATTTTTTGCTTGTAAGATCTTAAAATTGTAAGATTTAAATATCAAGGTCATGATCTTAACAATTATGTTTTACTGGAGGAAACGTTGAAGAAGAAAGGATTACAGGAAGAATAATAAAACTTATGCAGAAACCAAAAATACGCTTTTATTATTACTCTCAATTAACAACACATACACGTAAATATATATAGAGAATACATTAATCATCGTGACTATTGGGAATGGGTATATTAACTGCAACCCTTTGGAAGACACCGATTCAGCAATATGGTTGTAATTGTTGCAACCATTGACAGCCCACTATTCAAGATTTCTTTACTAACATTTAAACCTAATAAATACTAATATTAAGTCTAGTTTAATATTTTAACGCATCCCCTTAAACTAGACTTGAATAACATTTTACCATAGACTTCAATTCTGGAAGCCTTCAACCACCAATCCTCTTATATCAGTCAAATCTTCAGAAATTGCCAGGGAGAACACAGTCCACAGCCACATCCATCACCTTGTTTCCTTTCACAAGGCCATCATCATCTATCACCTTGTTTTTTTCACAAGGCCATCATTATCTTCTTTATCAGGCTTCATCATAAAACCTTCAAAGTCATCATCCTTTTCCAAAATCTTTTCATCTAGAAGAACCATACAATTACCAAAATCAATACAAATTTTAACTTTACCGAGATCCAAAAGCAATAGCTCAAACCATCACCATCTTCGTTTGTGTATTCCTTTTGAGGTTTTGTATAACCACGGACACCAGCAAACCTCATGACAGCAAGCATGGTTCTTCCTTTTTCTTTACAGCAACAACAATAAAGAACCATGTGCGCCTTATACCCTCAAACCCAGAAGGAACTGAATGCAAATGCAGTAACCTTGCAATCCCACTTAAGTTTTATCTAAAGAAATATCATGTTTTTTGACGAAATTTTGTGAGATCGTTGACCCACTGTTCTATGACATACAACACGTAGAAATATCCTATCTTCATCTTATTCTTCTTTTTTCTTCTTCTGTTTTCAATGCTTTCTCCATTTCTTCATCTCTTAGTCTTGAATCACCAAGGCTCCGATACCATTATATTGGAGGAAACATTGAAGAAGAAAGGATTACAGGAAGAATAAGAAAACTTATGCAGAAACAAAAAATATGCTTTTATTATTACTCTCAATTAACAATACATACACGTAAATATATATAGAGAATACATTAACCATCGTGACTATTGGAAAGGGGTATACTAACTGCCATTAACTTCCATTAACTAGAACCCTTTGGAAGACACCGATTCAGCAATATGGTTGTAATCGTTGCACCCATTGACAGCCCACTATTCAAGATTTCTTTACTAACAATTAAACCTAATAAATACTAATATTGAGTCTAGTTTAACATTTTAACAGTTTTTACCTTCTCTAACAATCTAAACAGAACATAATCATACACTTTAAAACAAAAATTAAAGCATATATGTTATAATCAACAAGTTGCAAGTTATAATCCCCTCCATGACATGCCAAAACGCCTTCTTCAATCGCTCCACAAGAGCGTGCTAAAGGAAACCATATATATATATATATATATATATATATATATATATATATATATATATATATATATATATATATATATATATATATATATATATATATATATATATATATATATATATATATATATATATATATATATATATATATATATATATATATATATATATATAAAGCATATATGTTATAATCAACAAGTTGCAAGAGCGTGCTAAAGGAAACCATATATATATATATATATATATATATATATATATATATATATATATATATATATATATATATATATATATATATATATATATGTGTGTGTGTGTGTGTCTGTGTCTGTGTCTGTGTCTGTGTATATATATATATATATATATATATATATATATATATATATATATATATATATATATATATATATATATATATATATATATAAATAATCATTTATATATGACTAATTATTGTGTAACATTGAAACTCATTATGGACCAATCATTTTAAAATTTTGGATAAGGGCATTATACTAATTAAATAAGTATCAATTACTTATATTCTAAATTAACCCCTTAAATTTAAGTTACTAATCCCACTAATTTAAGTAACTAACTTTCTATTTCCTTTATCACGTCTTCATCTTCTCCGTCCTGTGGATCGATTTCTACCATCTCGCCTCCTACACCACCACAAAACCCTACGGCCGGCCATCACCACCTTCATTGTCTTAAGCACCGCCAACCAACCATCGCCTTAGTCATTGCAAAACACAGTAGGAAACCATCATCTTCAACCTTCTCGCCATTATCTCCTTCTGATTTAGTAAAAACGCAGCAAAAACCACATTTTACGGTCAAGAATCATCATCAAAACCATATTATCGCTACATTAAATCGTTTCCTAACCCAACCCATCACCACATTTACGTGTTTGCAACATCAAAATAAGAATAATTTGGTTCTGATCATCATCCTCACAACAATCATCATCTTGCACAAACTTTCATTCTTCTCTTATTTCTTTATCATCACACGAAACAATCATCACTCACACATACTACATCACCATCGATGCTTCACCATTATGGGACTGTTCTTTTTATATCATGAAGAACTCATTCTGTTAAAAATGAGTTTTATGTCAAAAACACATTCTCTTACGAATTCATTCTAATAAGAATGATTTTTGACAAGAATGTGATCTCAAGATAATTTCATTTTTGTACTTGTATTTTATGTTATTCTTACAAGAATGACAATTGTATCCTTTATTTTTATATTATTTGTATCTCTGTTACAGAATGAGGTTTTTTTTGTAATAATATATTATGTTAAGAACTCATTCTGATAAGAATAAGTATTCTATCAAGAATGTAATCTCAAGATAACTTATAATGAAATTGTATCTTACCATAATAGAATCTTATCATAATGAAATTGTATCTTACGATAATGGCATCTTATTAAAAGGAAATTATAACTTACCAAAATAAAATCGTTCAATTTTTACATTCTTACAAGAATGAAAACGTACTTTATGCTTTTGGAATTGATTACAGAGGTAAGAGGGAAGAGAGATGCACTTGTATTACAACAATCACAGACTTTCATTTTTTTTAGATTGATAAAATGTCTATTTTGCCCTTACAGCTGTTTTTTAATAATTTAATTAATTATATTTTCTTTTATTACAGTTCTAACATCTCAATCATAACCATCAAATTTTTTGATCTGTCAGTCCGGAACTGGTTACAAGGTTATATAATAATTATCATTTTAAGATAACCTATATCTCTCTCTCTCTCTCTCTCTCTCTCTCTCTATATATATATATATATATATATATATATATATATATATATATATATATATATATATATATATATATATATATATATATATATATATATATATATATAAGATTAATTTAATTACACTTGTCAGCTAGAGAAATTTTGAACAAAAGTGTCAGCACTCGCAGATATAGGATTGGATTCATGTGAGACATGAGAACACGTTTTAGGCTATTCATTTCGGGTGTAAAAAAAAGCAATAAAATGGAAAATAAATGGAAAAAGTTGAAAATAAAATGTTTTATTATTATTTTTGTCACTTCGTTTATCCAACAAAATTTTAAAAAATATATAGCATTTTTTAACATTACGTGTAATATTCAAATGGAATGTGTATAATTCTATTAAAATATTACACCATAAAAATTTATAATCTTTCATAACATTCTACTAGAATATTAAACGTCTAATAGTATACATCATCAACAATATTCCGACTATAATAATATACCGTGAAGCTGATTTTTATTTATCTAGATAAAAAGCAAAGAAAATTATTAAAAAGATTTTTTGAATTTTTTTTTGTTTGTTTTTTCAAATTTTTTTTGATCTATAGAACGAGTTTCTAGCGTCATCATATCTCACAAAATTTTCTTTATATATATATACTTGGTAGGGAATGGTAGAAGACCAATTAAAGGTGTTTTAAGTTGTAACATTGATCAAGATGGTGATAGCTCATGGAGAAAAGAATCTTGATATGCCACCTAATAGCCTTCTTTATTTCTAAACTTTTCTTAGAATATTTTTATTTATCATGACTTCACTTTATAAAAAAGGTACGCAATCAAATAGGCTTTTTATCATACCATACTATATATGTCATTCTTAAACGACTTTGATTGCATGAAAACAAACATACAAACTAGAAAGAGGTCCCAAATAATCAAAAGTTTTTAAATATTGATGCCACGCCATTTTCCAATATATGTTGTTTCCAAGAAAAATATAGAGAACCGACTCTTTGTTGCTTTTTGAATAAATGAGTATAGAGGTGGAATTCAAGTTAGACCATTAAACCATCTCATATAATTGCTGATTGGAATGAATCGGATTTGGTTGTGGTTACTAATGAATTTAGATAACTAATTAGTTTTATGAGTCGGTTTTGACTGTATCCCTCTTAATGTTCGAAATAAAGTTATACTATTGTTTTGGAATATATCTTTTATTATCTAATATGTCATTAACAAACATTTATAGTATTTTGTGAAATGCATCACCGACATGATTTTGTGAAATGCATCACTGGCATGATAAGCGGTTAAAATGACATTTGACAATTTTGTTAGGATCTATAATCGATAAAAAAACATATGCACCAGATAAATAAAGATTTGAAGAAATAAAAACACAATAAATTAACGTGATTAATACGATCACTGTGATTAATTGATATACGGACGGTGTAGAGAGAGTTTATTGTCGTTCTTGTCAAATACAACTTTCTACTTAACGTTGGCCTAAAACTGCTTCTGGGCTAGGGCCCACAAGCCCATGACGATGACGTCACTAACTGATTGAGCTCATTGGTAGTGCACCCTAATCATCTCATCGAGAACTGCAGTTGGGTCATGTCAAGTAAAACAGACCTTGGCTTGGGAACCATAGCCTTACATTGCAGCCTTGGGAAAAAATTTCTTTATAGGACGCTGCCTTCATACCCCACAGGGGGCAACTCCCCCTTGACACTCTTCTACTTAGTCTCCATAACAACAATGAGGTCAAAGGAAAGATCAGAAACCAAAACCCAACAGTCTCCCCTTAGAGGCTGATTAACGGATTTTTGCCATACAATCTTTATAACCCTAATCTCTCTTTAGCTTGTGCCTCATTTTCAAGTATTTGGAAGGCCATTTGAAAGCATACATAGTTTCAACTTATTTATCGTCACTTTCCTTGGTAAACATGTGAGCTGGATTCTTTGTGCCAATGATCTTCTTCAAGTTTGAAATACCACCACTTATACGTACCTCATCCGACTGTGTTTAGTTTTGTTGTGAAATAATGAATTCTTTAATACAGGATATAGTCTTCATGTTTCACGCCCAACGTTGGAAGTTCATCAACCATCTAAGCTCCTTTTCAGCTTCTGCAATATACATATAGAGCAACAATCCTATGTAATCTAGAAATACAACTAATGGTTGTTACCCGAATTAATTTTAAACACATAACGTGTTATGCTTTTCCATGAATCTGCACAACCTCTTAAGTCTGCATCATCCAATCCTTCTAACAATGCCTTCTTTCTTCTGAAACATAAGACAACCTCAAAAGCGCGTTTCAAGTAGCGTAGTAGCAACTTGATTCCTTCCTAAAACTCTTTTCTAGGATTTCACATAAATCTGATAAAACAAATCTTATTATATATGATAGTCTTCATCCCTTGTTGATTTTTCATATTTGAGAGTCTCAAATGTCTCCCCAAAGGTGTGCTGCTAGCTTTAACATCTGTCATACTGAATTTCTTTAAGACTTTCCTAATGTAATTCTTTGGGAAAGCTTTAGAGTACTAGTATCTTTCTCTCTAATTATGCTCATGCAAGAATATGCTTCATCATATGTTGGGTTGTTGACAAAGTAGTCTTCCATCAAATGTGCATCACCTTGCTCACGTGCCCGATCACGTTACCGCCTTTTTTTCTCTAGGAGGATGATCACCTACGATCATATATGGCATGCTTATGAGCTGATGTGATCCATTACTTGATTTTGTTGAACAACTCGTGCTTTCCGTTTATCATATTCATTCATATTTGATGAATTTGAACCTGAATTGGAACCCTTTAATGAGTTTTCACTCTGAGACATCATTTTAAAGAAATTAGAAACAAAGAGTTGGTGTTGGATATGAAATCATGCAAATACTATACGCTATTTGTACAGATCTGCATATGAACTTTTTTATAATTTTATTTAAAGATAATGTTAGAGTTTTGGATGATAACTTTATCCGCATAAAGTTCCAACAAACCAATTACTATATTGACATGTGGCAATGCATATAATATTATATTTTCTATATAAATCAAATCAACTAATTAATAAAGTCGATACCGACATTGACTAAAGTTGATATTGGCAACTCATATGCAATAAAAGACATATATTACAAATTCTTGAAATACAAAATTACATAAAGACATATCTTACAAATGCATGAAATAGAAATTGCATAATGAAATAGCATACAATTGCATTAAAACCACATCAGAAATAGAACATAAACTCAAATTTAATCACATTCCATACAACTTCGTTAATAGATAACGTTTTTGTGTCTTCATCTTCAGGCGACAAGTTCTCCTTTGCTAACGAGGTATTCAGAAGCACAAGTTACATATTCTTTAGTTGTGTTTATTCTCTTTTTTTCTCCCTTTCTTCCCTTGTTTACTTCTTTTGTTTATCAAAATCGAGTTTGTTTCTCATGAAATCAAGTTCATCACCTCAAGTAAGCCTTAGTGCACGAATTTCTTCAACAATTGTAGTAGATTCCTTACATTTTCCTTTTTTTTCTTAGTCATATCTCAACCCATAGGACACTAACGTGTTGAACCACTACTAGTTTGTGTTTCTGGGTTGGAAGGAACACAATATCCCATTCCTTACTTATTCTTGATCTTTTCATGCTATCACCACTTTCTTCCTCAACCATTTCACGTTCAGTACATGTTATAACATGACCTAGCTGTAAATCTCATTTCTCATGATTACACATAACAATATTAAAACCATTCGAGTCATTAAACTTACTCCCACTAGCCTCATAACTTTTTGTGCATTTTAGTTAAGTTGTTTTCAATAACCTTTCATTTAAGCAAATATTCTTCTTACCAAGCTTATTTAGGTTTGGTTTTTCCATCCGAGCTACATCATATAATTCCTACACAGTTGCCCACGATGATGTAGCTTTTTTGTTTTTGTCATGCTTGCTATTTTTGCTAGCGATATACCATGCTCACAATTAACATGACA
This sequence comes from Cichorium intybus, assembly GCA_023525715.1. Taxonomy (NCBI): domain Eukaryota; kingdom Viridiplantae; phylum Streptophyta; class Magnoliopsida; order Asterales; family Asteraceae; genus Cichorium; species Cichorium intybus. The sequence goes on from CM042015.1 coordinate 77,478,234, forward strand.
ATTTCATTAGCATCCCATTTATCATCTTTTGAGGGTTTTTCAGTATTTTGTGAGGTTTGGGTATGTTCTGTGGCAAGTGCTTAGTTAAGATTTGAAAAATACTGGGAGTTTTCATACCTTTGAAAGTTTGGATAATATTGATAATCATCAAGATTTAAACAAAATTTAGAAACGAATGATCCATGATAACAAATAAATTAAAAATGTTTAGAAATGAAGAGTTGAAATATATGAAGTATGTCAATATTATATTCTATTTAGTATTTATAGTGGGGGAAATCATGATTTTGATATTTTTAGAATCTTTTATTATGATAATCATAGATTTTTAAGGATAACAAATATTATCCAAATAATATACGTCCATCAATAGTATTATTATACCTAGCGTAAAAAATATATAAATAATTTATGATGAGTGGTAAGCTTGGATGTTGGAGACGGTTTAGGCCGTGAGTAATAATTCAATTTCCTTTTTTTAAAACCCCACGAGAGCTCGGCTTTTTCAACCGATGAGATTGTCTTAAATTTGTCAGAAATGTTTGGTTTTACCCTTTTACTCATCTTTAGTTCATTAAAGTCCTTAAGTTTGACAGAAATGTTCGGTTTTACCCTTTTGACCTGCTACCAAAGGTTTCCAGAATACTATGAAATAAAATGTGTAAAAACGCTTAAGTTCACAATTTTTGTACGTTTTTACCCTAAGTATCTTTTTATGTTATACTTATTTATGAAACAAAAAAAAAATTAATATACGAAAATACGTATTTATACATGAAAAAAATACTTCATTAAACAACGTATTTACGTTATGTTTTTTTTGTCGGTTTATAACGTAAAAAAACATATTTACATTTTTATATAACGGCGAAAATCTAACATTATTAAAATCAGTTTTTATGTTTTTTAAAAGTATAAATATATTTTTATATTTTTTCGAAGTAAAAATACATGTTTAGAAGTATTACTACATTTTTAGAAGTTTAAATATATATTTTTTTGCATATCAACACGTATGTAGCAGTCAAAAGCGTGATACGAACGAAATAAACGTATATATATTTATAAAAACATAGAAATACGTATTTATACTTCCAAAAAATATATCTATATATTTCTAAAACGTAAAAATACGTATTTATATTTTTAGAAGTATAAATACGTATTTTTATGTTTTTAGAAGTATATATACGTTTATTTTGTTTTGTAGCACACTTTTGACTGTTACATACATGTTGATATACAAAAAAATATATTTAAACTTCTAAAAATGTAAAATACTTATAAACATGTATTTGTACTTAGGGTAAAAAACGTATTTATAATTAGGGAAAATACTAATTTTCATGTATTAAATAGTTTTTTTTCATAAATAAGTATAATATAAAAAAATAATTAGGGTAAAAACGTACAAAATTTGCAAACTTAAGGGATTTTTGCATATTTCATTTCATGATAACCTGAAAACCTTTAATAACAGATCAAAAGCGTAAAACCGAATATTTCTGTAAAACTTAAAAGTTTTAATGAACCAAAAATACGTAAAAGGGTAAAATATCTCTGAGAGATGTAAGAGATGAACTCCCTCCGTCCTTGCAATCTCCGTCAAGTATTCTAAAAGCTACACAAAGTGTACTAAGAAAGAAAAAGAGGTCGAACGATCCCGAAATTTTCCAAGAGGTAGTGTGATTCCTTATACTCTCTTAAATAGTTTCATTCATATCTTATAATTATATCAAATATATTAGGAATTTACAAACTAAAATAAAAGGACCGAAATAACTTTGACATATCAACTCAATCCTTTTTCCTACTCAAATAATCTTCTTCTAATACTAAAAAAACAACCGCCAAAACCATGGTGCAAGAAGACATGGCAGCATCCCAACACAAAGATAGCTTGTTACATTCTAATTAATACCTACATATTATATATCTCTTCAACCTACAATTCCCTAAACACAACTACAAAGCCCGTCAAACATCAAATATTAACAATCTCTAAGGTTGTGTCCCCCTCAGATGCACCTATGAAACCATAGAAAGATTAACAAAAGGATGTGAAAAAGTTCACACCACCATGATCATCGGCTAGTTTCTCTTCATTAACCTTATTCGTAGCTTCGTCCAACAAGGGCACTTTCGGTATTTCACATGCTTCATTGACCACTTCTACAAGCTTACCGTCTTCGGCATGATTCTTTTCCTCATTAGCTTCATCTTCCTTTTCTTCCTTCCCCTCGGTTCCTTCAGGGGCAATTTTGTCATTTTCCTCTTCAGGGGCAATTTTGTCCTTTTCCTCTTGTTTCTCATCATCTTTCTTATCTTTTTCAGCCTCTTTCACTTCAACATCTATGTCAGTGATTGCTTCATTTTCCTCTTCTTTCTCCTTTTTACCCTTCTTTAAACTTGAAGACTTTCTCCCCCGTTTTTTCAAGGGCTCGGTCTCTTGTGGTGGTGGAGTTGACTTCACCTTCTCATTTAACCTTGAAGACCGCCTCGGTGTTTCACCACTTCCCCAATTAAATTCTGACAATTTTGCCCCTCCAGGGTGTGCTTTCAGATACTGCTCCAGCTGCTTCTTATTAGTGATCTCTTCCCCCGTAGGGGCAGTGAAGACAATTTCATTCTTTTTTGGTGTCGCTCCTTTTGGCAAAAACTACATATAAATTTATGGATTAGATGGAAACTTTCTTTAATTTCTCTTTTGTTTTTGAGAAAAAAGTGTCAAATATCATACTTTCCGCTCAAGAACAAAACAGAAGATTCGTTATTGTTGCAATCTTTTGTTTCTTAGCTATTTTTAAAATCCCACTTTCCAAAATGTCTACCCTTTTTTTTAGCAAATGACATCATATAACATACAAAGATTGTATCTATCCTAATTGAAAGTGGCAATCACTTGTCATTTTCGTTTTCCTTAAACCCTAATCCAAAATGAAATTCAAGAAATCATGCAAACCCAAATTCAAGAAATCAACTTTTGGGTGGCGGGAAAGGTTGTATCTATACTAATATAGAAATAATTAAAAGGAGTTACCAAAATAGAAAGAAGAAAACCCTCGAGTGTAAAAAAACCGGTTCAACCGGCTGAATTGAACCGGAATGGACCGGATTGAGCCAGTCTTGGATTTTTGTGTTTGTTTTGGGCTTCTTTAATTGATTTTGGCTTCCATAATGATTGTTTTTATATGTTGCATTCTATTTACGTTTGTAATACTAAAAAGATGACAAGTTTTGTAATCAATGTATGCAGGATAATTAAAAACATATAAAAATATAGAAACAGTTTGACCATCCGCTTGAACTGGTTGAACCGAAAAACGTAACCCGACCGGTTCAATTAAAAAACCGGTTTTTAAAACATTGGTAAGTTCACATATTTAAGAAAAAAGGGAAAAGAAACAGAAGACAAAGTTTGAAATTCAAGATTTATAAATCGCAAGTTTCACCATGATAAAAAAAAATCCACCGAAATAAAAAACGAATTACCCGTAAAAACTCGAGCTTTAGCGAAATTGAACTACAGCTAGAACCCGTTACATTCAATTAAACAACAATGTAAGCAGATGATTAAAGAAATTAGTATAAATCAAACTGTATACAAGATAGTAGATACCAACGACTAAAAATATAAAGAATTTCTTTAAATCAACAATAGGAACTTTAAATCCTGGCTTAGAAAACCGACCAAACTTATAACAAATTGTCCCCAAAAACTCGAGCTTTAGCAAAATTGAACTAAACCCAGAACCCGATTCACAAAATTAAGCAACAATGTAAGTAGAAGATCAAAGAAAGTCACAAAAATCAAAGTAGCATTCATACACATACAATATAAAGACAACAAAAAGCCTACCGGAATTTCTTCCAAAACTCGCTCAAAAGCCCTAAATTTCGAAACCCACCAAAATCAAACCAATTTATCAGCCATAACCTAACCGTTTAGTAAAGTTGAGCTACACCCAGAACCCAATTTACGAAGTTAAACAGCAAAGTGAACAGAAAAATAATTAACGAAAATCACATAAACCATGCTAGCATGCAACATGAAAATTAAATGTAAAGAGAGGGGAAAGAGAGAACCATCTTTTTCCAGCCAGAAGGTGCAGGGAGCTGCAACGATACAACTTCATCATTCGGACCCGAGCTTCCCATTTTCAAACAAAAACCTAGAAATTCAAGAAAAGGGAACGACCAACTTCATAACTATAACGAAATGGGTATATGCATACATAATTACAAATTATATTACAAGAACTCCTCCAAACACTGAAGCGTTGACAAACATTTCCCCATTCTAGAACTTAATAAAGATCGACATGAATGTATTCTACCTTGATGTTTGCTTCTTTTCAAACTTGATTTTGTTGTACGAAAATCTGATATACTGATACCGGGAACATCTTCGTGGAGGAACGGTAAGAAAGAAAAAAGAAAAAAAAAAAGGCAAATTATATTCACATCCTTAAAAAAAATTAATATTACTTTAACACTATGTATTTTAGTTTAATAATAAAATTGACGGGAGAATGAGCGATGGAAGGGAAGATAATAGAAGGAAAATTTTAAAAATTTGTTGTGTTTCTAAGATAGGAAGAGAATCGAATGGAAGTTATGTTTTTAAGTTGAAAGGAAACGAAATGAAATCAAAATTTTTATATTTTTTTATTCATTTTAGAAATAAAATAGTTGATGGAAAGGCAAAAAATAATTTTCATTCAATTACATTCATTCTTCTCTAAAAAATGGGATGATAACTTTTATGACTATTCCTTCTCTTTTCTTCAATTCCATTCTATTTTATTTCATTCCTTAAAAAAACTTAATGGTCCAACCAACTTTTACTGTCATAATTCATCATCGATTTTCTTCTATTCCCTTCCATTCCCATTCTAAAAAAAAAAAAAAAACTCAGAAACATGTCGTAAAAAGTTGTTGTCATAATGGTCCAACCAACTTTTATAAAAAAATTTAAAAAGTCCCTAAATTATATTATGTGTATTATGGACCCTTAAAATTACAAAGAAAAAAAAATGTCATTTTAACACTTTTTGAAATGGTGAATGGGTCATCCGGTTTCCTTGTGTTGATGTAGATTTTAATTAAAAAAAAACTAATGATAATCCACCTCACCTTTGTATATCCTCGGATTAAAAGACCACCCTTGACCTTTCATTTCCCATTTTCTTTCTTCCTTACGATTTCACCCTAGAACAACAAAACGATTAGGGTTTTCGGAAGATAGAAGGAATTGTAAGTCTTGATCCATGAATTATTGCCCGTCGTAATTGCATGTCTAATAACTTACTTGATCCGGTGTATTTTAAAGTTCAACTCAACTATAATTGTGTGTTTTTCTGTCATCCTTGTTCTTATGTTGGTGGTGATTTTTCTAGATTGAATGTTAACGAGCGTGCCACTTGGCTAGATCGTTTCACTGGAGAAACTTGTGACAAACTGTATGGACCAAACTAGGGATGGGTTAGAAGAATGATTAGATTGCTACAAGGTGAAGATGAAGATCCTTCATTTGTTGATAAAAAACCCAATGTACGTTATAACAACTAAATGGTTATGGATGTGTCCATTTTATAGTTGTCATATGTTTTCTTAATAGAGATGGTTGAATGGTTATGGATATGTCCATATTATATGTTTATTATGCTAGTTTTAAGACACTTTTGATAGTAGTTACATATTTAGCAACTTATGGAAACATCAAGGTGTAACACCCGACTTATCAACAAAACACCCAATAAATTTTTTTTTTTATTTTTCAAACATATATTTTACAATCAAACCATATCCAAAAGGGGTATTAGTTAATACAAACAGGCACAAGAGTATCAAGGATTACAATATACTAATATTATACATCCTTCAAGCCGGGCTGCTACTTCACATTACTAAGTCCCTAGTCACGGACTTTGTCTTTCCCCTTAGCGGGATCTCGCTCACCTGCAGGGACATATCAAATAAACACTGTGAGCTATAAAGTCCAATGAGTAATCATAATAATAATCTCACATAAATAAGAGAATAACAACAATTAAACTCTCATAACAGTTTCTGTCCCATATGTCATAGTCATAATTGACCGCACCATATATCATGGCTATATAAGCCGCACCGTATGTCATAGTCATAATTGACCGCACCATATATCATGGCTATATAAGCCGCACCATAACATTTTCAATATTTAAATCATAGCCCTAAGGCCGCACCAACAGTTTCATCATTAATTTCATAGCCCAAAGGCCGCACCAACTGGGTTCAATAACCCGATATCATGGTCATAAGACCGCACCATTTAGATTCAAGATTTTTATATCATAGCCAAAAAGGCTGCACCATTTGGATTCTCAATCTGATATCATATCATTCTAGATATAGTTGAGATTACTCACCTTGATGCTTGTTACCACTAGCGTTAGTTATTTCTTGTCTTTCAATGTATTCCACAAGATTTTGTCCCGTACCTATAATTCATTCATTTTCACAATGATTATAGGTTAATTTACCATTTCAGTTGACTCTAATACATAAGAGTCTAATATAACACCATTTCCAAGCATTATCGAGCAATAATCATCATTATAAAAATTTAATACGCTTCCCGAAATACGCGTATTCTACTACAGTACCTTCGGGAGGTCGTATTCTCATTTTAATAATTTTCCATGAAGTTTCATACCATATTAGACCTATATTTAAAATTTCAGGTCAAACGGACAAGCCTAGCATCAAAATCAAACTTGGAAATTGCTCAAAATATTAACAGAGAGTTTGATGTTTTCTGCCTCGACCTCGCGTCGCGACCCAGGCCCTGGTCGCATCGCGATTGCTGCGATTCCAGACCAGTGAGTCCGATTTTTGTGCTATAAAATCTCGTTTTCTCTTGTTAAGCCCTTATTACACGACTTAATCACTAGGAATTGTTCCAAGACCAAAACCCTTCATTTACTTCAAGTTTTAAACAATGGAATTGGTGATTCCAATCCATTTCAATAATTTCCCGTTTTCACAATTTTGGTCCAAAATCAAAATTACCAAGTTATAATTGTTTCTACTGATTTCTTTCAATCAATATAACATCTGGAACTCATTATAAAACATTGAATCAAGTTAATCACAAGAACTCACAATCTAGGTTTCTTGATCAAAATTGCAAATCTTCAAAAATAACAACCTACTTCCATATTTTTGAGTTATGTTCTTAAAACATGACTTATTGGAAGTATCAAGCCATAAAACTTCATAGTTCTAGACTGAAATTTCAGTCATCATATTCCTCTCTTAAAGAACACACAAAAGCTTAGGTTAAAAGCATAATTACTAACCTTTTGCTTGGAAACTTCAAATTTCCAAACTATAATTTCAACTTCTTGCTTCGATCTTCAAAGAACCTTCAAGATTCTACTAAAACCGTTCAAGAAACCCTCTCCCGTGTCTTCCAAAATGATCAGCTCAATAAATGGGAGAATGTTCTAGCTTTTATATTTCCAGAATTTGCATTTTAGTCCTCAAAGTCCATTTACTTGAACTTTTGCCACACTTGACTAATTTTATGACAAAAACTTATATTTATAACATTTTAAGTCCAAAACTCAAAATATTATTACAAACCAAATCCTTTTCTGTCCAAAAGACCAAATTACCCTTCTAAGGTAAAATGACAAATTTACCCTTTTTATTATATTTACATATAAAGAGTATATTGGTGTTACACAAGGTATGGATTTACATGCCACTTTTGGTAATATCAATTCATGTTGCATGTAGATTCCCCCCCCCCTATATGAAGTTGTTGTTCTTGAATCTTATCATGTAATCAAGTGACATCGAGATTGTTTTTCATACATTGGATATCTTGCTTGAGCTTTAGCACAAAAGCCTTGTAATGCATGCTGAGTTTTGGATCAACCTAGGGAAACCACTTACAACATTCCGACGAGATCTAATATAAAGCAAATTAGGTTTTCAGATAGATAATTATGATTTTGAACACCTATTTTAACAACAATTTACCACAGAGAATGTGAAGATAAAGTACAAATCTTTGTATTTCTTACCAGAGATTGAGCGTAATTAGAGAACCTCCGTCCTCGGTTATCGAAAGATGTTGATTCACGCAACTTCACTAGCTTCAAGCAGGAGCATGGAGACGGGGGTTTGTTGTTCTCAACGAACTATAGATAGTAATCAGATGACATTATAGTAGAGAACCTGAATAAGAAGATCATTAAAGAATATGGTAGCTATGAGATGGAAACGAAGTGTATGAAGTGAGCCACAATCACCACTATTAACCTTTCATACTATTTTGCATGAACTCTTTGGACTGAATTCAACTTACAATCAGGACTACTTGTTGTTCTTGAGCTCCTAGTTTGGGAAGCCCATGCTCCTTTTCGACTATCTTGTTCCCGTATACGACATCAACCCTAAAGCACGATCATACCTTCATTGAGTAGAGCTTGGAATCGAGAATGAAAAGTGTTTGATAGTTCCTTGCTGATAGGAACTACAGTTTCAGTGGAGGTTTGTAGCTGTGGAGCCCAAGCTCCCTCCCCATCCCTTCTCTCTATCCCATAACCTATATATGAGCATAATCCCACAACCCTAGGTGTAATACACGGTTTCTTAATTTAAGACACACCATATATGTTAATCAAACATACACATAATTAGTGGTGTAATCCTAAAAGTGAGTAACAAGTTTTACAACAGAACATTAAAAACCAAGTTTTAGTTCTAGTCTAAACATATCATAAGTTACACACTTGTTCTTTCAAAAACCGGTTCACATAAACTACAGTCCAATCATGGATAAACGGTCAGGTCTAAGTCCAACTTCAACTAACCCTCTGTGATGCGCTTCCCACGATCACCACTACCGGAACCTAAACACAACAAAAATAACAACAATTTATGAGTTATGCGAGCTCAGTGAGTAATTAAGGATTAATCGAGTTATAACCCCCAAGATCTCATTAAACTCAATCTCAATGGACTATCTCAATCCTTAGTGTGATTAACATACTATAGCTCTTTACTTCAAATACTCAAGATTGGTTATACACAACCAAATCAATACATATCATAACTCATGAAATACTCCTTTTCTACAATAAACATCTCAACATAACACAGTTCATCAAAGAATTTATAAGTAACTACTCACTTGATGTCGGGTCATTATGCGGAACTCCCGAACCTCGTGTACTGTGCTCCCGTCTAGCCTTAGCTATATCACAATAGCTCCATATCAATACTCAATCTCAATACATCTTAAAAGAGAAAGTAATTTGGGTGGAAAGAAACTAAAACAATAGATATCAACAATATCTACATTACAGCTCTTAATCCCGCAACATCATACTCAATCAATCACAAAACGAAATATCTACTACACCCATGGCTAGGGCTTGGGATTAGGACCATTAATCTCAAGGACTAATCATTTCAACCATATAGTTATAGGTGGCTTAGCAACCTAACTTGGAACTAACTCACCTCAAACCACACAACTCTTGAATTGAAGTTAGAACATGGAAATCTTACCTTGTAAACTCAATATGACGATTCCAACACTAAATCTTCAAGTTCTAACCTTCCAATTTGATCCCTGGTTCTCCTGCACCTTTTCTAGGGTTTTTGATCGAGTTTCCAAAAGCTATTTTCCCAAAGTCCCGTAATTTTAGCAACTTATACTTTTTAATTTTCAGTCGGCACACGGCCCATGTCATTTTACACGGCCTGTGTAAATCTGCTTCTTGTCTGTTGCAAAACTATGTATCATGATACGATCCGTGTAATTTTTACACGACCCGTGTCAGCTCCTGACACGACTCGTGTAATTTTATACGACCCGTGTAACCTTTCTGCTTCAAACAGTTGTGTTTACTCAGTCTCCTACACGACCCGTGTACTCCTACATGACACGTGTAACCTCTTTTAGCATTTTTAAAGGGAAAAACTTCTTCCAAATGAGTTTCTAACCACAATATCTCATATAACAACGTACTTAATCTTAATTACACTAAGATTAACACAATTTCACTACTAATTAGTAATATGGTATTACACTAGGTACCTACATTCAGGATTTTGAGTTGACGAGAACAAGTATGGATTATTTTAGATCTACGACTATAATTAATACATCAGTTTTATTGTGATTAATAAATTTAAATTCATTTAATTTAATTTAAAGATAACATAGGGTAATTAAAGTAATTAAACATTAACCTAATTTTATTAACTCATGAAATTTCTCCCTCCCATCCTCTCTTTCTTTCTTTCTTTCTCTCTCTCTCTCTCTCTCTCTCCCTCTCTCTCTTTCTCTCGTCTTATAGCAGGAGGACACAACATATGTTTTACTGCATCTCAACCCTATTGAACCATATACATCGTTTATAATATTCACGAAGGTTAATCGACACCATCATACACCACCAACCTTGCACTAACCCTACCATCACGCCACTAGAAAATACCACAATGATCATCACCAAATCCAATCCAGCCCAACCAAACGCCTCTCTTGACGAGCAAAAAGTGAACACATAAACCCCTATAAACATCATCATATTCCTACGTTCATATTTGCAGCCTACCACCGTCACCTTCTCGTAACCTTACATCAATGCTACACCATATCACTGCATTCATAACAGCCTCCTACAAACTGGTGTCCAACCATATCGCCACCCTATCATCCTACGCTACCTCTTGCTTCCACCTTCTTTTAACCGTACATCAACCCTACATCGTCCTCCAACCATATCGCCTCTTTATGCCACCACCATCAGACTAAAACAACATCGTATAACCTTGCACCATCTCATAGACACCACCTTCACAAACCACCATCCCTAGACCACTGTCACAACACCTTTAAAAAGTTCTCAATTGAACCTTTCTTTCTATATATATATATATATATATATATATATATATATATATATATATATATATATATATATATATATATATATATATATATATATATATATATATATATATATATATATATATATTTATAGACACACACACACACATATAGAAAGAGAGAGAGATAGAGAGTATCTCTTCGATCGTGGCCCTAGTTCATGAATACGACAAAAGTAACCAATCGTAGTAACTGATTATCCATCATAGTATTACAAAATATATGTTGGAGTCTAACTTATTTCCAACAAATTTAATAGTAGTGTAGTATATGTGTTAGCCATTATAGAAAAATTACATTTTTTTCTTTTTATTTTAAAAGAATGTATTATTTGTTTAAATATAATAAAATTTGTGTTTAGAAGTGGTACAGACGGTAGAGGTGAGCATGGTACCGGAACCGGACCGAACCGGTACCGGTACCAAAACTGAATTTGGATAAAAGTAGGTACCAAGTACCAAACCGAATTATAAGGTACGGTATGGGTATCGGTATCGACATCAGTATCGGTACAATATCGTTTCCGTTTAGGTAAAAAGGCTACTTTGAACTTTGAAGTGGGAAAAGTACCAATACTGGACCAAACTGGTACCGATACCGAAATTGAAATACCCTAAAAGTAAGAACCAAGTAACGAATTGAAGTATGAGGTATAATACTAATTTGATACCGATACCGGTTCAGTTCGATACCATCGATATTTTTGCTCACCCGTTACCAGACAGTTAAGGTTTTGCTTAAAACAATATCATATGTTAAAAGTTCAATCTTTGTTAAAAGAATCCGTTTTTTATTTAGGGTTAATGTATTATAAAGGTAATATATATATATATATATATATATATATATATATATATATATATATATATATATATATATATATATATATATATATATATATAGTTACTCATCTTTTCTTTTTGTGCACATACGATCATTAAAAAAAAATTTATGTACACATATAGCCACTGATGTTTTTTAGTACACATAATTATTAGGTTTAATGATCATATGTGTAAAAAAAATAAAAGTTTAATGGTCATATGTGTACAAAAAACATAAATGACTAAATGTCTATTAAAAGAAACATAGAAGACTAAATGTCTATACAGGATAAAGCTTATTACCCTTATAAAATATTAACTATTTTATTTAAACTAATTCATTAGTTCTCTCTTTAAAAAAAACATTATAGTTGTTTTATCATAAATAGTTTTTGCTTTAGGAAAATAATGAAATATAAAAGTGATAGTAGTTGATATTTTGTTTGTTTTTTTTTTTTTTAGAACAGTAAATATAAACCTATTTAACCTACACCTAAATTATACATTAATTTCCCACCTATGCCTCTAGCGAGGCTTGAACCCTCAACCTCAAGGAAAGAGGGCAACACCAGTACCGCTGGGCTACAAGACCTTTGGTCTAAACCTTTCGTATTAAGATCTTCATTAATTCCTTCATCTTCATTCTCCTCTTCAGTTTTTTAGTCTAAACTTTTATAAAGGCTAAATGAACAAACAAAATCCGAAATAAATTTATGACTCAAAATCGAGCACTGGTGTAGTTGAAATTTTTACAAATCGAGGAAAATATTCTTATGTAAAATGTTACTACAAATACGTCCCAAACTTCTGTTATTGCCTACATACTTGAAATTGAAAACTTATACCCGTCATTGCTCAAAATCTTAACAATATCTTCTTTCAGAAATTTCAAATGTGCTTTCCCTTGTTGGTCGTCATCCATCAACATCTTCACTAAAACTCCAATGTACCCTTGTTTTAAGCTAATCATGTATTGACACCTTTGTTTATCCAATCTTCTTCATTCTTTTAAATTTATTTTTTAAATCAGTGAGGAAAAAGAAAAGGATATAACTAAACTTTATTATATTCCTAACTTAGAAAAGCCAAAAGTTTCCTAAGGATTTATAGAAGCCAAGAATCAATCATCATTAGAGAGTTGCACGGAATTGTTTCTGAATCTTCTAATATCTTTCTAAGATGGTTTATAAACTTAATAACTTTGGGTTTAAGTTTTACTACCAATAGTATCTATGTTTGGCCAAAGAACTTATAGTTCAGCGGCACCGGAGTATGCCCGGCCTCCTTGAGGTCTTGGGTTCAAATCCCACTAGGGGATTAGGTGGATTAGGTGGTTTAGATTAGGATATAGTATAGATGTATTATTTGCCGGTTCAAAAAAAAAAAAAAAATAGTATCTATGTTTGGTTTGTTTAATGCCTTTACTAATGCCACATTTACTAGACAAATTTTCTATAATTGTAATTTTTGTTACATTAATATCAACTCGATCCAATTCAATACATGGCAAATCAACTACCACATGTTCGATTAGGTTCCCTTCATTTACCAGTTTGCATACAAACATGGCCTACATGATTTATCACATTTTGCATGAACTATAATTAACTACTTCCGTTGCTATAAATAAGAGCATTTCGCCATAGCTCTCCATAACAAAAATGGCGCCGACAAAGGTAGTCCGAAAATCAACGGAGGAAGAAGTCGCCGTTGCTCTTGCTGCGTACATTTCCCAACAATCTACTAAACACATCGCCGACCACGGTTCATTCTCCGTTGTGCTCTCCGGCGGCACTTTAATCGACACTCTCAGGTAACAAAAACCTACGACCATATTTTCATTATGCTCACTCGCTATTTGATATCTGATATGTTGTAAGAAACCAGAAACATTCTTCTATTTGTGTTCAATTTCAGGAAATTGGTGGAGCCTCCGTACCTCAGTTCCATAGATTGGTCGAAATGGTTGATTTTCTTCCTCGATGAACGTGTTGTTCCTCTCGATGATCCTGATTCTAATTACAAGCTTGCATACGACGGATTCCTCAGCAAGGTATAATCTCGCGCTTAGGGTTTTAAAGGGAAAAAGAGTTTTAGTATCGCTGGATGTTAATTCCGATTCCTGACTTCAAGTTGATTCCGATTTTGATTTCCAGTTATTCAAATGCGGTGTTTCTGTTTCAGGTGCCGATACCGGAATCCAACATCTATCCAATCAAGGAAGGATTATCACTGGAGGAATCAGCGGAAGAATACGAACAGCGGCTTAAGGATTTGGTAGCCAACAAGAAACTAAGAACATCATCAATCACAGGGTTTGCTAAATTCGATCTGATGTTACTCGGAATGGGTCCTGACGGGCACGTTGCGTCGCTTTTCTGCTGGCACTTTCAACGCTTTGAGAAGGAGAAATGGGTGACTTTCATTACGGATTCACCCAAACCTCCTCCGAAAAGAATCACTTTCACCTTCCCGTTAATCAATTCGGCGTCGGAGATTGCAATGGTGATTACCGGAGAAGAAGTAGCTGATGCGTTGAAGTTGGCGATGGGAAAATATGCGAATTACTGTTATCCATTGCCGGTGCAGAAGGTTTCGCCTGAAGGTGAGCTCACATGGTTCTTGGATAACGCGGGGCCTTCACGGCTACCATGTTGTATACTTTAATTTATGAATTGTTTGAAGATAATAAGATATATATTAGATTTTTGTTTATGTTGTAATACTTTGTCTGTAATAAAAAAAATAATAAAAAAAAAACTAATAAATATGTAATTAACTGGGTTTTTATATAAACAATGCAGCTACGTTTCATTGTGTATGGGCAAAATTTGTAAGAACGTGTCGGTCTTAGAATAAAATGTGGTGTAAAAGCATTTTATCACATAAATTAGTAAAAACGTAAATTGCTTCATGATATATATAGTTTTTTTTAACTATACCATACACATAAATTATTTATAAAAAGACGAAAAAGAGTAGGAAACTTTTCACAATTATGATTCATCCGTTTAACTCGAACATTATTGTAATATGTTACTCAACTCGTCAAATGCATCATATTTTTCTGAGTTATACATAAAAGGTAAAACTTAAACCGAGTCTTATGATACTCGTTTAAAAAGAATAGAAGACGTTGAAAGTGAGTAACTTTTCAAAAGAATAATTACGATACTGAATGATTTTTACATATGTATAATCGACTCAAACTTCCTTGTTAAAATTGTTCTATGTGTAATAAGGAGCATGTTAAAAGGATAACTTACAAAATGGTTCATGTGGTATATAGAAATTAGTGCATTCCAAATTTCGATTTCATTACGAGGAGTTCCCTTGTGCTTTCATGCATAGAGAAGTCTAAAATTTTAAAAACAATTAAAGAAAGCATTGGATGTGGTATATATTAATATATATAAGAAATTGTTTGGTACCTTTGTTTGTTCAATCTTTTTCATTCTTTTAGATTTATTTTTTAAATCAGTGAAGAAAAAGATAAGAATAACTAAACTTTATTATATTCCAAACTTAGAAAAGCCAAAAGTTTTCTAAGGATTTATAGAAGCCAAGAATCTACCATTATTAGAGAGTTGCACGTATTGTTTCTGAATCTTCTAATATCTTTCTAACATGGTTTATAAACTTAATAGTTGTTGGTTTAAGTTTACTACTAATAGTAGGTATGTTTGCTTTGTTAATTTAATGTCTTTACTAATGCTACATTTATTATACAGAGACAAACACCGACCGATATTAGACAATTTTTCTAAGGCTAACCAAAATGATGCAATGATATTCACGTCTTTTGTATTAAGATTTATTAATAGCAAATCATTGTCTCATTTTTTTTTAAAGATTGATTAATAGCAAATCATTGTATCATCTTGTTTTCTTTTGTGGAGAAGAAATTGCAATTTTTGTTACATTAATATCAACTCATAGAGTTAGATATTAATAGCAAATCATTGTCTTATCTTTTTGAGTGACAGAAAAGATTGTAATTTTTGTTACATTAATATCAACTCAGATCTAATTCAATACATGACAAATCAACTACCACATGTTCGGTTTGGTTCCTTCATTTCCTAGTTTGTATACAAACATGGCCTACATGATTAATCACAAATAAAGACAACCAAATTAAGTTCTAACTTCCAATTTGGCTACATTGTTTAAAAATCATAAAGAACAGTACTTTAAAAATGTTTCATCCAAGGTAACATACTGATATTTTTTGCTTTTAGTTTGCAAAGTCACTTTTAATCAACACCATATATGGGAACCAACTTTGTTTAAATTACTTCAACCGGTTTTTCTCATAATAGTCAAGTCTGTTGTTGATACTTTTCAAATTTGATGACCAAATTATAAATCAAAGGCAAGTTAGTTATCATTTATTAGTTGTATTCAATCATATATTAAAGTGTTTTTTGTTATCATCGTTATAAATAAACTGGATCTGTGTATTTAACTGACGATAATTCATTATCTTGTCCAAAATGAATAATTATTTTGACTTTTTAATACGACCATGTGCTCAAAGCATGCCATTTTTTAAGCTTTTCTTTTTGACGAGTTAACTTTGCAAAAAAACTTAACTATTTGAAATGTTTATGTTGGTTCTCTTTCTTCTTTTACTGTTTAGTCTTTTTAATTTCTTTTCAATTTTATCACGTGAAAATATTTTCTCAGCCGAACAATTTTAGCTTGAAATATTGCCTGACATAAACGAACTAAGATTATTATTATTATTTCACAATCACACCCTTTCACAGGCGATCAGCGACAATATCTTCAGCCGTGTAATCTCACTCTCCCTAATAATAATAAATTAATAATAATAATTTTAAAATTCATGTATGTCGTGAAGCTCGTGTAAGCAAGATATATTCCATTGGATGATAAATTGAGATTTTTTAATCCGTAAATTAATTGCCTTGTCATTTTTGCATGAGCTAAAATTAACTACTTCTGTTGCTATAAATAAGAGCATTGTGCAATAGCTCTCCATAACAAAAATGGCGCCCAATCCCATAAACGTAGTCCGAAGATTTTCGGAGGAAGATGTCGCAGTTGCTCTTGCTGATTACATTTCCCGACGTTCGACTAAATACATTGCCGACTATGGTTCATTCTCCGTCGTGCTCTCCGGCGGTATTTTAATCGACACTCTCAGGTAACAAAAAACTACGATGCAAGTTTCAATATGCTAACTCCATGAAAAGTTGAGAATCATCAGCTCTATTTGTGTGTTATTTCAGGAAATTAGTGGAGCCTCCGTACGTCAATTCCATAGAATGGTCGAAATGGTTGATATTCTTCCTCGATGAACGTGTTGTTCCTCTCAATGATCCTGATTCCAATTACAAGCTTGCGTATGACGGATTCCTCAGCAAGGTAATGTAGGTTTTAATCTCGCGATTAGGGTTTTAGACGGAAAAAGAGGTTTAGAATCGCCAGATACTGATTATGATTCATTTCTTCAAGTTGATTCCGATATTCATTTCCTAAACTTTTGCTCATTATTCAAATACGATGTTACTGTGTTAGGTGCGGATACCTGAATGTAACATCTATCATATCAAGGAAGGCTTATCACCGGAGGAAGCAACAAAAGACTATGAACAGCGATTTAGAGATTTGGTGGACGGAAATTCAAAGAAGTAAAACAGAGTATGCAGAGAGAGAATATTAGGTAGAGTGAAACAGGGTAAATTCGTGTAAAATGAGATACGTACTGTTTATTCAGATGAATGTGTATTTATATGTACAGATTACATCTATTACTAATAACTAATTGCTAACTAATTTCTCTAAGTAATTGTAACAGAAATGAGCTGAATAAATATAATGCACGTGTGTAATCTTAACATCCGCCCCTCAAGATGAACGTTGGTGAATGTCATTAAGGTTCATCTTGGACAAAAGAAACTGAAACTGTGGTGCACTTAATCCCTTTGTAAAAAGATCAGCTAGTTGTTGATTCGTTGAAATGTGTTTCGGTAATACAAAACCAAGTTTGTATTGATCTCTGACTAAATGACAATCAATGTCAAGATGTTTTGTTCTTTCAATGTCAAGTTTGTATTGATCTCTGACTAAAACATCTAATAAGTATTTACTTATAATAGTACTAGTTATTATACTATGTAGTAACTTAAAATACTTATAGGTGTATAAGGTGCTCGTGTAGAGCTCGGTGGAATTGTCAAAGTCGCGTGTAGATTTCTTCTTTTGCTGCTTCAAGGTGAGTTCATCACTACATTATATGGAAGTTGTACATCATTTGCTGTAGCTCGTGTGTGATGTTAGGATGTAGGTGGGTAGTAACAGGCCATAGGAGTTCTAGTAGGTGTTTGTATGTGGGGAGTGACATCATTGAGCTGGGTGCCATTCATGGTGCTGTGGGCCATGATTGAGCTGGGTGCAATGATGTGTGGTGTACTGTAAGTGTGCTAGGTGCAATCATTGAGTTGGGTGCATGATTGTGCTGCAGACCATGATCTTGCTGGGTGCAATGATCATGTTGTATGTTGTGGTTGTACTGTGCCTTGTAGTTGTGCTGTGTGCCTTGTTCCTTGTTGTGTTGTGTGCCTCATTGTGTTATGTACCTATGATAGGGGTAGAGAATAAAATCACACACTGATGCTGCTTCATTTGGATATTTATGTTTGTTGATTTAATGTCTTTCCGCTATTAATGATTTTGTTTGACAATGAAATGTTTCAAAAAGAATTGAAGGATGTTTATAAGTGAAATATTTATAATTAAGGACAAGTTTGATTTAAATGATGTTTATAATTAAAGTATTTATAATTATATGATGATTTGTTTTACAGAAAATGTTTTCTTAAGATTTTTAAATTTACCATAAAAATTGTGATGTTACACCGGTCCTCTGTCTCGCAGCCACACATTCTTTCCCAACCCTCGACTCTCTTTCAAAAAAGTGAAGACGGGCTGCAATGTCGAGCATGAATACCAGTCCTCTGTCTCGCAGCCAAACATTCTTTCCCAACCCTCGACTCTCTTTCAAAAACGTGAAGACGGGCTGTAATGTCGAGCATGAATGTATATATGGGATAAAGTGATGCAAGGAGGGAGGAGCTTAAGAACCGAAGGCAGCATTGGAAGAAAGAGTCCCACAGCAAGACGTCACCCCTTCTTCTTCCTTCATTTTCGCTTTCTCTGATTTAGTTCTCCGCACCCCAAAAACAAACGTGAGGTCTAGGGTTTGTGGGTGTGTAATACGTGGGAGGGTAAGACGAGAGGTAGGGCAATCGTTGTGGGAGGGCTTGGGCTAAGAACTCGTAGTCAAGAACTCAAGATGCAAGGAGACTGGCTGGAATGTAATCCCGAATGGAAGGTATCGGCCCAAAAAGGTTTACATGCAACAATACGTAAAAGGCAATACTAGTCCTCCATCTTTGGTGACATATTTTTAAATCACACATACTACAACTATTATGCATATCAAGTTTCTTTAAATGACATATCACCCCCTCAAATATAACTAAAATTCCTAAAAATTATTATTATTATTATTATTATTATTATTATTATTAATTCCTTTAATCGTTTTTTTCCTAAAATGGAATTTAAATAATAATAATAATAATAATAATAATAATAATAATAATAATAATAATAATAGTTAACTAAATGTTAAAATGAAAATGGGGCGTTACATTTGACCAAAAGTGGGACAAAAAGAGGAAAATTGGCAAACCTGGTAATTAACCTTTTGTAAAGTATGTGTAACCGATGAAATGGAATTAGAATAATGTTGTTAAGTGTTAAAAATGTAATTGAAGTATATGAATGAAAAGTAATATGTTTTCAATGGTTTCCATTTTTTTAGAAACTTTGTTGGTTTAAGTTTGTCAAAACGACATAAAAGAGTAAAACGAGAAACGTTGACAAAAAGGGTAAAAGTGTCCAAAATGACTATTATGCTTTAAGAATTACACTTAATATTTGGAATGGTATTAGATGATGTTTAGAAAGATTTCATGTATGATTTAACACATATTATTTGTTTACTTATGTATTATGTTTTAACCTCTTAATAAATCAATAGAGGTTGAAGGATATTTAGAAGCAAATAAAGATAAGAAGTAGTGGATTAATGTAGCTATACATACCTAGCTACCGAGGTGGGTACATGATGAGTTTTTATCTGGTACATAGAAACAAGTTTTAACTGATAAATTTTTATTGTTAAATGTTTTGACAAGTGATTTCTAAAGCTTGAACTAAAGAGTATTAATTTATGTTGAAAGTTGAAATGGTTTACATGTTTAGAAGGATGTATGAAGCTAAGACCAAGTTGCTATCAAAAGAATTATGAAAAATGAAATTTATAACTAAAGATGAAAGTGATTATGATGTTTTCCGGAATAAGGACCGTACCGCAAGAAGGGGGTTTATATCGACACTACTGGGATGGTACCTCTCGCCGCGAAGTGGTTATCTTGATGCACACCCTTATGGATAGATGCGTTATATTCTATGAAGGGGATGAGGAAGTTACGCAATGCACACCCTTATTGACGGATATGTTCCAATCCAGGAAGGGGATGGTATACGGGGGTGCCCCTAAGTAAAAGATGTTAATAAAATGAATTATGAAAGCAACTGGTCTATTTTTTATGATGAAGTGATAATTTCTTGATTCGTAACATGTTTTGTTAAAAATGAAGAAATTTGGTGATAAGATTTGCAATATGATTACTAAAAGATTCTATGGATAACTTTTCAGCGTGGTTTCAAATGTTGGTTTACATAAATGTAAATGTGGAAATATTCTTTTAAAACTATTGGTTTAATTTATTATCTTATTGGGTCTAAAACCCATGTGACTTACAAGACTTTTGTCTCACGTATTGTTTTTTTTAAATGTTATGTACTCGGGAACATGATGATTGACATCACATGATAGAAAGGATGGACTTAGAAGAAAATATGTGGATTATAGATAGAAAATATGATCGAAAGATAGAGTTATCCCTAATGCTGTATAGTTATGGTATGCAATTGAGAGACGTTGTGTTTATGGTTTAGAATAACCCTTGTAGTATTGTAAAGTTTTGCTATGTCCTATATTGTTTTTGAGCTATTTTTGATTGAGTTGAGTTTGTATGGATTTTATCCAATTAGCCTAGTGGTCATGCCGAATTTTCGATCGAAATGTTGAATAATTACAGGACATTACCATTGAGATGTCTTATTTCTTTTCAATGGCTATCTTTGATATAAGTTTGTAACCCCCAAGGTTGCTTATATATTTTTTTAAACTCAATTGTTTTATTTGGGACCAAAAGTTCTAAATGATGGTTTAATGACTAAATAAAACGTTTTTAAAAGAATGCAAATTTTTAGTTCATGATATTTTATAAACTATTACACCAGTTATGGTGCATATTAGTTGGGTGTTACAACGTCAATGGTATTCAAAGCTCGATGACGTCATGAAAAAAAACTGACTTCATTAAGAAAAAAGTAGATCAATACATATACCTCAAGACCGGGGGGGGGGGGGGGGGGAGGAGGAACTTCATGATACTTGTAATTTATGTAGATGACATACTCTTGGCAAGTGATAATACTGATTTGTGATACGAATTGAAATGCTACTATCTCGTCATTTGGACATGAAAGATCTCGGTGAAGCCTCTTATGTTATATACATAGAAATACATCGAGATAGAATTCAAAGGACTCTAGGAGTGTCCTAAAAGGTATATTTTGGGGGTGTACTTAGTCGATATAACATGCAACAATGCTCATTTTGATTGCTCCCGTAGTTAAAGGGGACGCTTTCAGGTTGTTCCAATTTCTGAGAATAGAGGTAGAATGAGATCAAATAAAGTTAATCATTTATGCTTTAGTAGTTGGAAGCTTAATGCATGCCGAAGTTTGTACTCATTCCGAAATCGCTTATGTGTACCGGTATCCTAGACTGTTATCAATCAAATCCCAACTTAGATATATAGAGAAAGTTTTACAAGGTACCAATAATTACCAAACTTGTTTATAAAAAAGTGTTGATTTGGAAGTGATATGAGTTTTTACTACGAATTTGCAAAATGCAATAACATGCCATTATGAGGATACACATTTATGCTATCATTCAGCTAATATCATGGAAGAGTCATAAGTAAAATTTAACAACTACATCAACCATGATGGTGAAAGATGTTGTCATCTATAATTCAACTTGTCATGATATGTTGTTAAAATATTTAATTACATGACTCATGTGCGTAAATTCCATTTCAAGGTCGTTAAAAGAATATTTATTTCTATAAATTTTCCTCTATAAGTGTTTCCACGAGCAATATTTAAGGTGGAGTGGGGCTTTAACTTGATACAAAATACTTGTTCATGTGAGACCAAGTGGAGAAAAATTATATTTATATCGAGCACATTAGCATTAATAATATGCTAGTGAATTGTATGATGAAAGATTTAAAACTCACTCTATTTCAATGTGATTATGCCTATAAATCCAACAACATGAGCTTTGTCCATGAAGATTTTAGGTCAACTGCTCTCTATAAATATATCTCATTAATTGTAGCCATAAAGTGTAAATAATTATACATTAAAGTTTTATTAATAAAATATATTTCTAGTTGTGCAATTTAGCATGATCACATGAACCATTTATATTCTTGTATTGTTATTTTCTCTTTTGGTCTCTATTTACCAAAATAACTATATTTATATGTGTTTATCGAAGTAATTAATCACTAACCGAACATATAATATCGTATTCCTAATAGTTGATAGACAAAAATCTTTATCCAGAACAAATGAGTCTATCGTTTTCCTCTAAATAGAAGCAAATTGTCCGGCACTTCATTCCGTTTATAGAAAAAGAGTTTTCTCCATACAATATTGTTTCAAAATATCATATAAAATGTTATATAAAAACTGACGATTCCGTTAAGGAAAAAGATAAGATTATATTTATAAACTGTTGGGAGTATCGAATAAATCTGTTTTTCACTTTTTCTTTTGTTTTTTGTTTTTTTTTTCAATTAACCGTTTTTGTATGTCCTTAAATCTTGAGTAGAAAAAAATAATAATATATTAGAATTTGATAATATATATAGCTTGAATTATAATTTAAACAACCGCAAAATTAATCATCAAACATATAAATAACGGTTTATTTCATAAAAGACCCTACATTTTAAACTTCTACAGGTTATACATAATTTTTTTTTCAAGAAAAATCCTAATTTCTTTTTTTTTTTTACAAAAAAAACCCTTAATTTCAGTGATTTTTTCACAAAGAAAATTTTTTCTTCGTTTTTGTAATTGACATAACTTTCATATACGATGTCCAAATTCTACGAATTTTATATCCCTAGAAAAGTCGAAGTAATACTACAACTTTGTTTTACTGACTTTTGTTTGAATATCTTTAGATATTTCGCTACGGTCACATAAAAATGAGCATAAACCTATTTAGATTTTTTTTTTTTTGCGATTTTCTAACCTTCATATCAGAGATGTGCAAGTGCCTCCACGGATCTAAATGGTTTATGTAATTAAAGAAAACCAGTGTTACACTGGTTTGTTTTTTTATAATATATGTATCTTTTGTATACGGCTCCGTTTTCAACGTTTCATAAGTCGATGGATTCGTAAACACGAATATATCATGTAATGAATATTATTTAAACCAAATATTATTTGTATTATTTATCGAATTTTACGCTACTGTAGTTTATTATTCGAATTTTTTTTCTTTTTTACGAAAAAAACGACTGAAAGATATAAAGTTTTTGTCGTCGACTAAAAGACCTCAATTTTTTTTCTTTTTTACGAAAAAAACCCTCACTTTTTTCTTTTTCAGAAAACTTTTTAATTTAGGCTATTTACGAGTTTATCCGCAAGTTAAACGATTTTTCAGGGACTTTTTCACAAAGAAAATATTTTTTTTCGTTTTTGTAGTTGGCATATCTTTTATATAAGATGCCAAAATTCTACCAACTTTATATCTCTGGAAATGTCGTAATTAATACTACAACTTTGTTTTACTGACTTTGTTTGAATATGTTCAGATCTTTCTCTACACTCTCTTAAATATGAGCATAAATATAATTAAATATAACTAAATCTGAAAAATTAATTACATTAAATATAATTAAATTAAAATAAAACATTTCATTAATTAAGAAAATAAAATTACAAACGTAAACTAAAACGACAAATTACAAATTAAAAAATACGACAAACCACAAACGTAAAAAAACGAAACATGACCAATATTTTTTATGATATCAGCTTTGTATTTTAAAACCATCTCGAGTGCTTCCCCCTCGAGACCCTCATCCGGATTCGACGATAAAAACTTTATGTCTTTTAGTCGTTTTTTTATTCAGGCTAGTTGTCGATCATGACGGACTCATTGTTTGTCTTCGTAAGCTTTTTCTTTTCAAATTCCATCCGCTTGTGAAGGTTTAAATTGTACCATTCAAACTCCAACCACATAAGTGTCACGTCGTCACTTTCTTGCGACCCCGTCTGCGACATCCGTCAAATTTGATCAATAAAAGTCAACAAAGGTCAACCAGAGTGCAAATTAGGATAATACGTTGAAATGTAATTTTTATAACTTTCCTAAGGTATTATTGGAAATTATAATACTACAATACGCTATTTCGAATCAATTATCGAGTAAACGCTATAATTTCGAATAGACTACAGTAGCATAAAATTCGATAAATCATAAAATAATATTTTGGTTTAAATAATATTCATTAAACAATGTATTCATGTTTACGAATCCGTCGACTTATAGAACGTCGAAAACGGAGCTCGTATGCAAAAGATACGGCTATTATATGGAAACAAGTCAGTGTAGCGAAATATCTGAACATATTCAAACAAAAGTTAGTAAAGCAAAGTTGTAGTATTACTTACGACCTTTCCATGGTTATAAAATTCGTAAAATTTGGACATCGTATATGAAAGTTATGTCCATTATAAAAACGAAGAAAAAATTTTCTTTGTGAAAAAATCGTTGAAATTGAGGGTTTTTTTCGGAAAAAATAAAAGAAATTAGTGTTTTTTCTGAAAAAAAAGTATGTATAACCTGTTAAACCGGTTAAGGGGGTAAATTAAAAATTTTCTCCAAAATTTAGGTCTTTTTTGAAAAAAAAATAAAGTTTTAGGTTTAAATAGAAAAAAGTTGAAAATATAGGGTTTTTTTATGAAATAAACCCTATGAATAAAGCACATATAAGTGTTTATATTTTTTAGGTTTGATCTGAATTTATAAATTAAACAAATATCCAAATAAGAAATTATTAAAATAAAAAAAAGTTAAGAATTAATTAAAATTAAAATAAATGCAAATTAGAAAATAGTTTGAGTTTGAAAATTAGCCTTGACCGATAAAAACATGAATCTACTTCGATCATATGTTTTAAGTCACACGTTATTTAATACGTGAATCATAAGAAGACTTATTATTATTATTATTATTATTATTATTATTATTATTATTATTATTATTATTATTATTATTATTATCAAACAGTTATAGACTCGCATCATCAAATAATAAGTTGCGTGCTGTATAAATGATAGAAATTTAATTCTGCGATCAAGTGATAAAAAGTAGATGGTTGTACTTATAGAAAATTAATAATATATTTACCATTTTTCATAATTATCATTATGAAGGAACCACTAGTCCAATGTCAAAGGATATGATTATTTTGTCCTTAGGTATATAAGGAAAAGAAAACATTAATTCTCATTAAACTTCACATCTCTAACCAGAAAAAATAAAAGTCATCCGACCTTTCTTAATTGTTGAAAGAATCCATCCGACTTTTCTTAATTGTTGGCTAAGGTTTGGTAGGTGTTTTCTTTGTCATATCTAAAAGGAAAAAAGTCGCAACAATCATCCTTCAACCATTAAGATACTCAAAACGTGTGCTTACATGTATCTTATGGGTGTTTAAAATACGTGAAACCAAAAAAATCATCAACTCTATCGTATTTAAGTTAATCAAGCTTTTGTTTTCGTCTTTTTGTTTTTTGTTTTCTAGTTTCGTTACGCTTCGCAATTTGGTCTTAAATATATATTTATTATGCATATTTTGATACAATTCATAGCCTACTATTGAATAGTCTGTATCACTTTATAACAAGACAAGATGACTGTAATTATAAATTATAAAAGGTGATCTTAAAAAAAACCCTCAATGTGTGTAGGTGTGTGTTGTGTGGGTTGACTCTCATACACATGTTATATCACATGGAGATTTTTTTACCGATACCTTTACCGATACCCATTATAAATTAGAAAGAAAAAGGTACGGGTCAAATGTATTCACTTGTTAACAAAGTATAAGAAAGGACACAGTCACACAGAGATGGAGCATCCTTCTATTCCACGTCTGTTCAAATGGCGCCGCCTTCTCCCAGTATTCAAACATTTGAGACGGAGGATCAAGTCGCCGTCGCTCTTGCTGTGTACATTCTCCATCTCTCCGCTAGATTCATCGCTGCCAATGGTTCATTCTCCGTAGTGCTCTCCGGCGGTACTTTGATCGATACTCTTAGGTAGCAGTAAAAGCATACTATTCAGATTTACTAGCTCGCTCCTCTGTTGATGAATAAATGTAGGAAAATTAGTGATTGTTGTTGATGTTATGTCTCATTGTGATGAATTTTTGACAGGAAATTAACTGAGCCTCCGTACGTTGATTCGATAGAGTGGTCGAAATGGTTGATATTCTTCCTCGATGAACGAGTTGTACCTCTGGATCATCCCGATTCCAATTACAAGCTTGCTTATGACGGATTTCTTAGCAAGGTATTTTTCGTTATTTACATACGTGTTTACCGTTTTGAAGCGTAGAAGAGGTTTAAAATCGATGGATCGTGAGAAGGATTCTGTTATGATATGCTTATAAATTTCAGTTTCATGATTCAACAATCCAATCACTTAGAACTTAGAAGCTCATATTCATGCCTAATAAGTATGAATGAATAGAGCTTCATTACCGAGCTCAAAGGTTGAATTCCATTTCACATGTTGCTAACCGAAATAAATGCCTCATGTTATCATGAAATTGCTTCATTATTTAGATACGAATCTCAAATGTTGAAACGATTTTGCTGGAAACGAAATTTCGGTCCATATCAATTTGATTTTGAATAATTATCTGTTTCAACACCACGCGCCAACTTGTCAATTACTCATTATTCAAATACGTTGTTAGGTACCAATACCGGAATCCAACATCTATCCAATCAAGGAAAGATTATCACCGGAAGAAGCAGCAGACGAATACGAACAGCGGCTTAAAGATCTGGTAGCAAACAAAACCCTAAGAACATCACCAATCACAGGGTTTGCTAAATTCGATCTGATGTTAGTCGGAATGGGTCCAGAGGGACACGTTGCATCACTCTTCTGTTGGCACTTTCAACGCTTTGAAAAGAAGAAATGGGTGACATTCATCACAGATTCACCCAAACCACCACCTGAAAGAATCACTTTCACCTTCCCGTTGATCAATTCAGCATCGGAGATTGCAATGGTGGTGACCGGAGAAGATGCAGCTGATGCAGTGAAGGTGGCATTGGGCCCACATGCTTCTTATGGTTATCCGCTGCCGGTGCAGAAGGTTTCACCGGAAGGAGGGCTCACATGGTTCTTGGACAAGCCGGCTACTTCAGAGCTCGAGTAACTCTCTAATGGTACACATACGTTTCTTTCTTTATTAATAAAGCAAGATATTGTTTGCTTAAACTTTAATTTATGTATTGTTTTAATATTTATAATAGAAATCAAAGCTTCGTTTCAAATTCAAAATAAGATTGCAAATAAGTCAGAGTTATATTAAGCTACTAGGGTATAAACCGGTGTGATACACGGATGACTAATTAAAATAACTTAAATAATAAAAATATATATTATTTATCAATGAAAGTTGCAAAAAAATATTTACTTATAATAAAGTATGCATGTTGTTAAGTTTGTTAAGTGCGTAAAGTAAACTTAAAAATTACTCCAAATATACATAATGTTTTTTAATTGATAAGTAATAAAAAAAAAATCATGGTGTCTTATTGAGAAATTGCAACTCTCGATTTATTCATTGTCATTGTAAATTTAGATAAGTTGGTTTTCATTATATTATAATAATTATTAACAATTTTATAGTGAGTGCAATGTAATTTGACTAATTTTCTATAAATTAGTTAGTTATTATATTTTATTCTAAACAACCAAATAATTAAAATTAAACTTTAGATATACACAGAGTCAAAAAATTAAGCGTTCATTTAAAATACAAATTTAATTGAATTTGTTTATAATATGTTATTAATAAATAATGTATACATCATATGTTTTAACATACAAATTTAATTGAATTTGTTTTTGTGTACCCTTTTCCCTTAAATGCTTTCATCGATTTGTTAATTCCTTCAAGAAATCGAACTGTCAAATACCTTTCAGAAACCCAACTCGATATAAATCAAGAACGAAGCCTCTCGAAACGGAAGTACTCCAATGATATTTACGTAACATATTATTATTATTTTATTATATTTCTAAACATATGCTAAAATATTTTAATGTCTGTAATGTCATTGTTTTCAATTTATTTTCTTATCAAATAATAGTTTTTAAAAATAAAAATTAATTTTTAATAAAGGCATATTCCGTTTTTATTTTCTTCTTATAACTTAATTACAATTATTTATATTTTAGTCGATTAAAATTAATATAATGTAAAATTAATATATCTTTGTTTTTAGATATACTTAAAACACAATATTATATATAAACAAATACATTACAATTATTGAATTATCCTTAACGTAAAACAATCAAAATTACTTCAAAACTGTTAAACTTTTGACACAAATTATTTATACATTCATAATTCAAATAAAGTTTAATATAAAGTAACTATATTTACTCAAACAATTTTGGTAGAAAACCATGTTCATCTTATAAGTTATAATATGCCGTTCAATAAATTGTACAACACATATGAAATCAATTTTTTCTCATGAAGAGTTGTATCTCCGAAAGTGGGCAACTGGGTTA
The DNA here is from genome assembly GCA_023525715.1 of Cichorium intybus. Classification (NCBI taxonomy): domain Eukaryota; kingdom Viridiplantae; phylum Streptophyta; class Magnoliopsida; order Asterales; family Asteraceae; genus Cichorium; species Cichorium intybus. The sequence continues at coordinate 77,507,110 of CM042015.1, forward strand.
CCTTTTTGTCAGCCAATCCTTTTTCTCATACGAATTTTCCAATGAAATCAATAATTCTTTTTAGGCTTTTTTACCATATAAATACTTGGAATTTACGACAGTAAATAAAAATTAAAAATTAATATAATTAATGACGTTGATCACAAATCCCTTCTTCCAGTTCCACATATAACGCACACAACAAATTCAAGCACAACTTACAAACACAACACCCACTCACATTCACAACACTAAAATAGCATTACATTGCTATAAAAAGTGAAAAAGAGAAAGTGCGCAGCATGGCTATAAAAAGTAAAAATCAGAAAGTTGATTGTTATAATGTTGGGTTCGTTATAAGAATTTCAGATTCTTATCGCCATTTTTAAACCAAAAGTCAACTTCAAAATACCGAAAAAACCAGTGAAAATTGTAGAATGGGTTTCCTTGTCAAAAAGGCCATCTAAAAAAAGTTGAATGGGTTTCATTAGCCTTGAAATCATGTTTTATTCTAATAATAATGAAGGAATGTATAACAGGCTTGAAACCAAAACCTGTGAAACTGTAATGTCCTTCATAACCTCTCAAATCATAAGGAGATAGGACTACATCACCCCGAGTAAACAAGAATAACACAAAAGATTTTACAGTTTGAAGGGTAGCACGTGCTACCTCGAGAACCCCTAGGTCCGCCCCTGATTGGGGGTAGGTTTTTCCAAAGTGCGATGCTATAATAGGTAATATTTAAATGTGAGACAGAAGAAGCATGAGGAGGTAGATTCATATATGTAGCTTGATACTTTGTCGTCATCTCCTTCAAGAAATAAATGGATCCACTACTCGTTCACAAACATAAATATATTGATTTGAAGGACAACAAAGAAGTTAATATCAAAGTTATTTCCATATAACAGGGTCAAATGAAAAAAAAACATTATCAACTTGCACTAATTTGTTGATTATAAAATTATACTTTCATTTCTTCTATAACGTTTATTATAATTGGGCATTTTTAACTAATTTAAAAACTTTATGACTTTAGTTGTTAGACAATGGAAGACCTTCAACGGTTAATTCAAATTTTAAATAAGGATGAAAAGGGAGAAAAGCCAAGAAAATATCCTTTCCTATTGTTAAGCTTACCGGAATGGCGTGGGTGACATTAAATGAAGTTTACCGGAATGGCGTGAGTGAGGGGATCGACGAACTCGGTCTCTATATGGTTGCCCTTTAACCAATTGCGCATTCATGATACACAGACAACATGAATTTGTTTATGTAATCGAAGGAAAAGGAATGATCCCAAGAACCGTAAATATTAGCCGACCAGTTACCGATTTACCAAAAATTCATCAATGATATTGTGGGATTACATAAACGAAATTCCCTGCAAAGATTTTTTCAAAATTAAATTCCCAAAAAGCGTATTCATGATATAAAGTCAGAATTAATAAATCAACACTCACATAACAAAAAGCAAGAATTAAGAAATCAAAGACTCACAATGGACTTGCATGCTATTGTCTTTGGCAGTGACTGCATTGAGTTCAACATGTTTAGAAGAATGACGGATTCAAAGGGAAACCAGAATAAAGAGTGAGAAGATTCTTCAAAAAATGGGCATACTCGGGGAAGATATCGCTAATATTGCTGTCATATTGATCAACTTACCAAAAATTAGCAAATCAAGTGCCTGATTTTAAGGGATAATGAAGGAAAACATTTTAAATGCCAATGATTATCGGATTTCAAATTGATATCGATACCTATGGATTGACAGATACGGGAAAAGGATTTTTAGGCGGGAAATCATTATGAAAGGGTTCTAAAAAGATGACATGTGGCAAATAATGGGTGTAGTAAGGGGACATGTGGCATTCAATGTTTGTTTTATTAAAATAGATAGAATAGATAGAATAGATTCGACCCGGAGTTTATACGGACATGATTAAAATATTTCTGTGAAAAATTGTGGATAATCATGAAGAGGATGAGTTCTAAAAATAAAGAAAATAACATATTATTCTATTTTTATTATCAATATTTCAAAAGATTTTATTTATTTGGGTGTAATTGTACTTTTTATTTACGACAGAAACTATTTACAACTTTACGAAAAAAATACAAATCAGTGCGAATAACTTTTTTTCTTGAAAAATATATTTTGGTAAGAAGTTATAAAAGTTTCTAAGAGGTCAACTATTTACGATCAACATAATTATGTGTTCTTTTACTATCAAAGAGAGTAGTTTTTTTTTTTTTTTAGTAAATATGATCAACCGTTTATATAAATGTTTTCTTTTTAGTTTCATGTTTTGTATAATTAACCTTTTATAAAAGTATATTTCTCTCTCAAAGATTTATATCTTTTGACTCTAGATTTATAAAAGTATATTTCTCTCAAAGATTTATAATTAACCTTTTATAAAAGTATATTTCTCTCAAAGATTTGTATAATTAACCTTTTATAAAAGTATATTTCTCTCTCAAAGATTTATATCTTTTGACTCTAGATTTATAACTACTTATTTTAATTTCTTGTAATGTAATGTATTGATTTGTTTTAAACAACCGAATTATATTAAACTAGCAAGAATAAGTTAAGAATGGGATTTTGAAGCCATCCGTTCCAACCTATTTTACATTTTCTCTTTCTACTACCAAACCAATCAAAATACATAACCAGTTTATCAAATAAGACACTCTCAGGAAATGGACCTGACTTATAAATGATATTATTTCTAAGCGCCAAATCACCTAGATTCCCATATATACAATGGGATCCTATATACAATTTTTTTTTTTAATTAAAATGACAATCTATCATACTACTAAGCTACACCTTAATACCCATATGTCTTTTACGAAAGTAGAACCTTCGATCTCAAATAGGAAGGACAACATCTGATACCGCTAGCTACAAGTCCTTTGGCCTATATACAATTACTTCCAACATCTTCCTCTTCGCATAAACTCTAGATTTTGACATACAACCTTCAACACTTTAAATACCGACACATAATATATTGTTTTTATTTAATGTTGTTTTTAAGTACTATTTCTTTTTAAAAATTTAGGGGTTGTTTGTTTTTTGTCTGTAGATCTTATTGGTCTCTTTTGTCTGCAATCTGCAGACAATACCCAAATCTTGGTCCTTACAAACTGTTTGTTTTTTTAGAAAACCGCAGACCTAGAAAGGTCTTCGCGTCCTCTTCTTCTTGCAGACATGGACTGAAGTCTTTTAGCGTTTTCTAACTTAAAATTTTAGTTTTTCTGTAAATTATAGATAATTACTGATAAAAAGTAAATGAGAAAATAAAAAACTAGATATACAAATATACATAATTTGGTAAATAAGTTAGTTTATTTTAATAGCCTGTAGACTTTAAAAAACAATCTTATTCTTGTAGGTTGTAAACATTTGGTCAAACTCTTCTTCTACAGATGTAGTCCGCTGATCACAGACCTTTTAGCTCATAAAAATTAAACACCACCTCACTTATGATTAAAAAATAAACTCTTCTTATGAGTGCCGTTATTTTAACTATTATTTATAATGTTATAAAATTGGATGGGCCTAATATCCAACCGTACCCCACCCTCACCACCCTTCTATCCATCATTGAAACAAATCCTTTACCATAGTGATAAATATCCTATACCACTATGATGAAAAACCACAACTACCATTAACATCATATGTAGAACAAAAGAACACATAAAGGTGTGTCGCTATAGAAACCTGAAATACAAAATTGAAAATGTTCATCCAGTGATTGATTTTGGGAGCTTCATCGTTGGAATGTCGAAACACATTAAAAGATTCAAAGTTACCCACAACAAAACTTTTGGAATGTGGAAACAACAATGAAGATGACACAAAATAAAAGAAAACATGGAACATAAGTTCAAACCTGTAACACCCGGTTTTTAAAACAAAACACCCCTGAAAAAATTTTCATTTAAAACCAAGGTTTGAATACATAAAACTATAACAAAGGGGTATATTTTAATAAAAACGGGTACAAGTGTATCAAGGAGAGTATATAATACCATAATCTCCTTTGAAGCCGGGCTGCTATTACAGCATCTATAAATCCCACTCCGAAGTCACGGACTCTATCTTGTCCCCTATCAGTATCATGCTAACCTGCAGGGACATTTAACAAACGGTATGAGCTACAAAGCTCAGTGAGTAATCAAATCTGCAAATAACATGTATCAAAATACAATCATATAACTGTCTGGATATCGAATCCAGACTACTAGCCTTACTGGCTAACCGTGTGTATCTGAGGATACTGCATCCAAAGTACTAGCTTTACCAGCTTATCATATATCATGTGATTATCAAATCACCTTATCATGTCTAATTAGTTATTTGTATACCGATCATATCAATTCTGTTTGCCGTCAAGGCCGTATGTATATAATAGAGAATAATATTCAAATTCTCAATTATCGTTTTTGTCCCCTGTTTCTTAGTCATATCTGACTGTATCATATATCATGACTATATAAGTCATATCAGTGTCATGTCTATATAAGCCGCACCAAATCATTTCTAGCATGTGTATCATAGCCCGCAGGCCGCACCAGTTTGGGTTCAACGACCCGGTATCGTAGCCATCAGGCTGCACCATTTATGTATAATCATATCAGAGCCATATAGGCCGCACCAGTTGGATATAGTATCCAATATCATAGCCACGAGAGGCCGCACCATCTGTCAACAGTTTCTTTCACGATCAAATATGGGTCACGGGTTAGCCCGTTGTTGCCTTGGCTCACGGGTTAGCCCGCTATTGCCTAGACTCACGGGTTAGCCCGCTGTTGTCTATATAAGTTTGGCTCATTAAGATAAACCATGGCTCACGGGTTAGCCCGCTGTTGCCTAGACTCACGGGTTAGCCCGCTGTTGTCTATATAAGTCTGGCTTATCAAAATAAACCATGGCTCACGGGTTAGCCCGCTGTTGCCTAGACTCACGGGTTAGCCCGCTGTTGTCTATATATAGGTTTGACTCACAGTGCCGTTCTTGTCTATTAAATACTCACGGCTTATCTGGTCTTGTCGATATAAGTTCGACTCACAGTTCCGTTCTTGTCTATAATAGACTCACAGCTTATCTGGTCTTGTCGTACCATTAATATTGACTGACTCACAGCTCCGTTCTTGTCTTTATCAGACTCACGGCTTATCTGGTATTGTCATCTTCATATATCTTCAAACTTGTCATTTTCGTCCCACAAGTCAGTTCAACCTGTAACAATTCATTCATCATATATCATATATGATATCAGTGAGATTACTCACCTGGATGCTAGCTGCATTTACATTCAGGTTGTTTCTTGCCTATGCGTGCACCGCAACCATTTTGTCCCATACCTATTTATCCATTTCATATCAAATGATAATAGGTTAATAATCATTCCAATTGACTCTAATACAATAGAGTTCAATACAATATCATTGCAAACAATGCATAGTTAATAAACTTTCCGTTTACTAACTTTTATTGAATTTTACTATTCACCGAGGCATTCGAATCGATCTACAGTGCCCCCGAGGGGTCGAAAACTCAATATAAAAATTTTCCCAAACTTTTCAGACCATTACGAGCCTATGGTTCAAGTTTGAGCTAAAACGGACAAGCCAAACGAAAGTTAGCATTTTTGATCTCCTGCCTGGCCCCTGCTTGGAGGCGCACTGCGCCTAGGGCTGGGCGCACTGCGCCTGGGCGCACCCCGCCCTGGTCCTGGGCGCACTGCGCCCTGTGCCTGGGCAGACCTCCTGGCCAGTCGCGATTTATGCACTGTAGCAAGCAGTTTTGGCCTATTAAGTCCTTAATCCAGTCCTTAATCGTTTGGGGTTTGTTTCTAAGCTAAAACCTTATACTTTAACAAGGTTTTCAACCATTCAAAACAACTAAATCAATCAAAATGAAGAATTAGGGTTCTTAGTTCTAACAACCCCAAAACTTCAAATTCATCACTAATAGCAATCTACTTCCATTTTCTTGAGTTAAGCTCTTATTAGCATGGCTTAATGGAAGTAATTAACCATTTAAATCACATAATCATAACTGAAATGTACAAATTTCAGTTTCTATAAAACCAAACCAAGAACACTTCAAGAACTTGGTTAAAATCAAGTTTACTAACCTTGATTAACATAGGAATCACCAATTCCAAGCTATGATTCCAATTCCTTGCCTCAAGCTTCATGATTTCTGCAGAATTTTGCTCCCAAAATCATTCCCGTAGCTGCACAAATGGCCAGTCAAAGAGAGGGTCAACTCTCTCTTATTTATACTTCAAATTTTTACATTTTTGGTCCCTAAGTTCATTTTCTTGAACTTTGACCACAAAATCATGTTTTATTACAATAAAACTTCCATTCTTTATACATTTGCCACAAACAACAATATTTTTCATTTTTGGTCCTTCACATGGTCAAATGACCAAATTACCCTTTTGCGGTAAAACGACCAAAATTCCGTTTTTATAACATTTTAAGTCCAAAACTCAAAATATTATTTCAAGCTAAATACTTTTCTGTCCAAAAGACCAATTTACCCTTCCAAGGTAAAATGACCATTTTACCCTTTTTATTATAATTACGTAAAAAGAGCGTCTTGGCGTTACAAATTCTCCCCTCCTTCAAAAGATTTTGTCCCCGAAATCATACAAGGAGTTGAGGGTATGTCTCCCTCGATTAGCTTTCGGTCTTCCGCATCATCTCGGAATCTATATGGTATTGCCTAAGCAATTAACCATACTAGTCTTCGTATCTTGTGATTCGATCACAATCCGCATATCATTCATCCGGTTGTCCCGGGTACCTTATCTACGTATCTTCCTTCATCCCATCATAAGGAATTTATTAGAAATTATTACTAGATAATTTCTTTCTTGTCGTCCCAAACAATTTTTAACCCTTCCAAAGGATTTCTTTCATACAACCATATTCCTTTCCTTAGAATTTCAAAGGTTTTTACCCAGTGATCCACAACCCACCTTTACAAATCCTTAACCATTCTTCAATTTCGTTCATACCCGTCAGGTATTCTCTTTAGTTTATGCATGGATCTAGTATCTAGCCCACGTCTTTGCCACATCTTCATTTCAAAAATCGAAGGTTGTCACGGTATTCCATACCATTCTTCATATGAATCATCAAACTACAAGCATGTAGGCTGCTATTTCTTGCAAAATTCTATCAGAGATAGAAAATTTTCTCATCTTCTACTAGGGTCTTCTGTGCAATCTTCAAGCACATCTTCTAAAATCTGCATCATTTGATCATTTTGTTCATCAACATACGGTACTTGCAGAGACTTTATTACAAAGTCTATAACAATGTTGTCCCATTTCTTCTCTGGGGCCAACCACGGGTAAATTTCTTCGCACGTTTCTACCGGTTTGACTTTACTTCACGTACAAGTCAAATACTTTTCATGTGTCTTTCAATGTCTTTCTTCTGTCCCGGCCACCAACACATAGGTTTTATCGACCTATCCAATCTAGTATTGCTCCGGGTATATTGCATATCTAGTACAAAATACATCTTTTCAAGATGATTTTCATGTTTCACTTTGCTTTGGAATCCACATTCACAACCACCAAGGGTTTAAATCGCTGTGATTTTCCAACTAGCTTCTGCTAATATTCAATCATTTATTTATTATTCACATATTCAGACGTACACACATCTTTTTGTGCTACTCGAATCAACTCAGGTAATCAATTCACCACATTCACGCATGTGGTTGTAACCTTCAAAGGTTACTCTTTTCAATTCAAGGCATCTATGGCCACATCTGTCCTTTTTGAGATGGTACAGGATTTCATACTCGAAATCTCTAAATAACCCCATCTACTTTGCTATCTCATATTCAACTGCTTTTTGATCAATTAAGCATTTCAAACTCTTATGATCCTTATAACAGTAAGCTTTACACTATATCGATAGTGTTTCCAAAGCTTCAATGCCAAAATTATAGTTGCTACAGCAACATCATGCATCTACAGTCACAACTGGATGCATTTCAATGATCCAATCTATCCGCTTAGCATCAATGCTAATGTCAGAGTCTCACACAAGGTTTATTCCAAACCTTTACAAGATGCCTGTGGTCTTTCTACCACTCAGACTTTATACTTTTATTAGTCAACCTTAGTCAACCGAACATCTGTCAAGGAACAGTTTTCTACAACTCTCCTTTAGTAACCCGCCAATCCAAGGAACTACTACTAATTTCAGTCAGATTCCAAGGCGGTTTCTGTCTTATCACAGTATCATTTCCACTAGATCTACTTTATCATCTTTGGCATTATTAACATGCCCAAAGAATCAAACTTTATTTAGTCAAATTTTCATACTCGGAGAATTACATATCACTTAAATCAGTGAAATAACTCCAACATCTGGTACAAATATACCTCATTTTCGATCTGGTTTCGAGAATATCAGATTCTCAGTAATCAATGCACATATGTATTAACTTGTCTTTCTTCTTTTCAAATAAGATAGGGCTCCATACTATGACACATACGGCCATAAGAGACCCCAATACAACATTTTCTTCTATTTTCCAACTCTGCCATCTCTAGCTACAGATGCAAATCAATACAGAGCCCGTATACCAAAAACGGCTCCCAAAAAATCAGTTTAATCATAAACTTTTCTCGCCTATCTGGCAGAAATCCTGGAAGTTCTTTTCAAAAGAAACATCCGAGAATTTATTTAAAGTAGTATACTACTATCACTACTTTATTTAACTTGGCCGATACCACGTATGCCAATTATAACATCTTTCTTTTACTAACTCTTTTCTGAGTTTAAGCAAAGAAAATAACCGATATTCTCTACAACGGTCGTTTATCATGGATTTTCATCCGTTTCATTTCTGTTTTAAGAATCATACTGTTCTTATTTCTTCAATTCATGGTAGCATAATTCATTGCTAACCAAATCATAAGCACGATTGCTTCAAATTCACTGGTAGTCATCTGCTTCAGATTTATAGGGAAAATGGTCCCGTAAATCCTAGGCAAACTACCTTCCAGGTGTTCAATATCTAGAACATATTTGCTATCTGCTATAGCTACTTTCAACTTTTCATCCAAAATCATTGATGAAATATTCTAACTAGACATCAGTTTCACCGATCCAAAGCATAGCTTTATGGATCAAATATAACATACACGAGTTATATTCAGAACAATTATCTCGGAGATCATATCAGTCTCCTCACGAGCTTCTTCCACAATCTTCTGGAATGCTCAAGGTACCAATGGTCCTTTTTAACCATTCATTTATTCTTTCTTTCCTGAGTTCATCACCCGTTACTCCACATTTAGCATGTGAGTATTTCATAAGGAAGTGATATATAGTTCCACGCTGGAACCACTTCCGTCCCATACAAAAAACACGAGCAATATGCTCTCATTTTCTGTAATTTCATCTTGTCAACGGTAGAGTCTCAACTCTAAAATGTTCTAAGTGCTTTTCCTGCACTTCTTATATCACATCATCTTTCGTTCCGGTCTCTTCCCTTTAAGGCTAGACCTGAATCGTATTAACTTCTTCTGAGAAGTCCACCAATATTTTCTACTTTTCTTGTAGTCTCGGCTACTTTTCTTTCACCTTGAATATCAGTCAAGGTGAGCACCAAATTCCTTTTTCTGACCACATCAGCTACTAATGCTCATCATGTGGATTTCTGCTATTCGTCCCCTTCTTGCTCCTCATACAACGGAGTCTTGAGAGAAGGTTGATCCATTTCCTAGAGCTTCGCGCCCTAAATGTCTCCCAAGGAGATTTACAGTTCATACTTCTTATACGTCAGAAGTTAGCAACAGTTAGGTTATATATGTATAATAACAACTATATACACCTAACTATGCATCATGTCTACTATCTCAGGGTTTAAGTCCAGGAATCTACTCTATAGACACCTAGTTCACTTAAACCACGGCTCTGATACCAACTTGTAACACCCGGCTTTTAAAACAAAACACCCCTGAAAAAATTTTCATTTAAAACCAAGGTTTGAATACATAAAACTATAACAAAGGGGTATATTTTAATAAAAACGGGTACAAGTGTATCAAGGAGAGTATATAATACCATAATCTCCTTTGAAGCCGGGCTGCTATTACAGCATCTATAAATCCCACTCCGAATTCACGGACTCTATCTTGTCCCCTATCAGTATCATGCTAACCTGCAGGGACATTTAACAAACGGTATGAGCTACAAAGCTCAGTGAGTAATCAAATCTGCAAATAACATGTATCAAAATACAATCATATAACTGTCTGGATATCGAATCCAGACTACTAGCCTTACTGGCTAACCGTGTGTATCTGAGGATACTGCATCCAAAGTACTAGCTTTACCAGCTTATCATATATCATGTGATTATCAAATCACCTTATCATGTCTAATTAGTTATTTGTATACCGATCATATCAATTCTGTTTGCCGTCAAGGCCGTATGTATATAATAGAGAATAATATTCAAATTCTCAATTATCGTTTTTGTCCCCTGTTTCTTAGTCATATCTGACTGTATCATATATCATGACTATATAAGTCATATCAGTGTCATGTCTATATAAGCCGCACCAAATCATTTCTAGCATGTGTATCATAGCCCGCAGGCCGCACCAGTTTGGGTTCAACGACCCGGTATCGTAGCCATCAGGCTGCACCATTTCTGTATAATCATATCATAGCCATATAGGCCGCACCAGTTGGATATAGTATCCAATATCATAGTCACGAGAGGCCGCACCATCTGTCAACAGTTTCTTTCACGATCAAATATGGGTCACGGGTTAGCCCGCTGTTGCCTTGGCTCACGGGTTAGCCCGCTATTGCCTAGACTCACGGGTTAGCCCGCTGTTGTCTATATAAGTTTGGCTCATTAAGATAAATCATGGCTCACGGGTTAGCCCGCTATTGCCTAGACTCACGGGTTAGCCCGCTGTTGTCTATATAAGTCTGGCTCATCAAAATAAACCATGGCTCACGGGTTAGCCCGCTGTTGCCTAGACTCACGGGTTAGCCCGCTGTTGTCTATATATAGGTTTGACTCACAGTGCCGTTCTTGTCTATTAAAGACTCACGGCTTATCTGGTCTTGTCGATATAAGTTCGACTCACAGTTCCGTTCTTGTCTATAATAGACTCACAGCTTATCTGGTCTTGTCGTACCATTAATATTGACTGACTCACAGCTCCGTTCTTGTCTTTATCAGACTCACGGCTTATCTGGTATTGTCATCTTCATATATCTTCAAACTTGTCATTTTCGTCCCACAAGTCAGTTCAACCTGTAACAATTCATTCATCATATATCATATATGATATCAGTGAGATTACTCACCTGGATGCTAGCTGCATTTACATTCCGGTTGTTTCTTGCCTATGCGTGCACCGCAACCATTTTGTCCCATACCTATTTATCCATTTCATATCAAATGATAATAGGTTAATAATCATTCCAATTGACTCTAATACAATAGAGTTCAATACAATATCATTGCAAACAATGCATAGTTAATAAACTTTCCGTTTACTAACTTTTATTGAATTTTACTATTCACCGAGGCATTCGAATCGATCTACAGTGCCCCCGAGGGGTCGAAAACTCAATATAAAAATTTTCCCAAACTTTTCAGACCATTACGAGCCTATGGTTCAAGTTTGAGCTAAAACGGACAAGCCAAACGAAAGTTAGCATTTTTGATCTCCTGCCTGGCCCCTGCTTGGAGGCGCACTGCGCCTAGGGCTGGGCGCACTGCGCCTGGGCGCACCCCGCCCTGGTCCTGGGCGCACTGCGCCCTGCGCCTGGGCAGACCTCCTGGCCAGTCGCGATTTATGCACTGTAGCAAGCAGTTTTGGCCTATTAAGTCCTTAATCCAGTCCTTAATCGTTTGGGGTTTGTTTCTAGGCTAAAACCTTATACTTTAACAAGGTTTTCAACCATTCAAAACAACTAAATCAATCAAAATGAAGAATTAGGGTTCTTAGTTCTAACAACCCCAAAACTTCAAATTCATCACTAATAGCAATCTACTTCCATTTTCTTGAGTTAAGCTCTTATTAGCATGGCTTAATGGAAGTAATTAACCATTTAAATCACATAATCATAACTGAAATGTACAAATTTCAGTTTCTATAAAACCAAACCAAGAACACTTCAAGAACTTGGTTAAAATCAAGTTTACTAACCTTGATTAACATAGGAATCACCAATTCCAAGCTATGATTCCAATTCCTTGCCTCAAGCTTCATGATTTCTGCAGAATTTTGCTCCCAAAATCATTCCCGTAGCTGCACAAATGGCCAGTCAAAGAGAGGGTCAACTCTCTCTTATTTATACTTCAAATTTTTACATTTTTGGTCCCTAAGTTCATTTTCTTGAACTTTGACCACAAAATCATGTTTTATTACAATAAAACTTCCATTCTTTATACATTTGCCACAAACAACAATATTTTTCATTTTTGGTCCTTCACATGGTCAAATGACCAAATTACCCTTTTGCGGTAAAACGACCAAAATTCCGTTTTTATAACATTTTAAGTCCAAAACTCAAAATATTATTTCAAGCTAAATACTTTTCTGTCCAAAAGACCAATTTACCCTTCCAAGGTAAAATGACCATTTTACCCTTTTTATTATAATTACGTAAAAAGAGCGTCTTGGCGTTACAAAACCCAATAGTAAAACATGAAGAAAATAATATGAGCTTCCAACAAAATCTTAAACAACATGCAAGTAATTACATGAAAATCGAAACATCTTCAACAAAATCACAAATGAAAAATTGTCCCATAAAATGAAGATGGAAATTTGTTCATTTTCTGTTTTCTAAACCGTCACATTCAAAAATCAAGCACTTATGTTTTTACATATTTAATTTGGTAAAAAGAAGCTTGAGAACACTAGGTTACACTTATTAGGAGGGGTGTTGAGTTTGGATGGTTGACCAAAATCGAACCCTTTCAATACTGGCCTCTGTGGCAAGATATCTACACATATATACCTTCAGTGTGGTTTTTAGTAGAAAATCGATAGGATAGCTAAGGGTGCGTTTAGTTATGAAAAACTGTTTTCCGTTTTCTATTTTTCATTTTCTGAAAAATGAAATGAGTTTTCATTTTTAGTTTTCAATTGAGAATTTAGAAAACTCGTTTAGATAAAACCGATTCTGTTTTCATTTTCTATTTTGGGGGTGGGGTGAGGGTGGGGTGGGTATGGGTGAGGGTAGGGTGGGGTGGGCTAGGGTGGGTTAAAGGGTGGTGGGGTGGGTGGGGTAGGGTGGGTGGGTGAAGTGGGTTAGGGTGAGGTGGTTGGGGTAGGATGGGTGGGGTGGGTTGGTGATGGATGGTGGGTGAGGTGGTTTGGTGGGTAGGGTGGGGTGGGGGTGGATGTGGGTGGTTGGGTAGGGTGGGATGGGGGTATGCTGGGTGGGTGTGGGGTGGGGGTGGGTAGAGGGTGGGGTAGGTGTAGGTTTAATTGTGGGGTATAGGTGAGAATGTGTGTGTGTGTGTGTGTTTATTTTTTTATATTTAAGAAAAATTTTAGAAATAGAAAAATACAGAAAACAATAATTTTGGGTTTTCCAAAATTTTACAAATTCTTTGTAATTTTGGAAAAATGAAAAAAATTTCATTTTCTTGGAAAACTTTAGAATAGTTGCCGAACTAAATGCGTTTTCAAAATTCCTAATTTTCTTGGAAAAATTTTCCGGAAAACGGAGCAGTTTTCCGCAACTAAACGTACCCTAAACTTTTAAGGTGAAATATGTACACAAAATTCTTTGAATTTTTTCCAAAGTGTTGCACTTTCATCTTTGTAGTTTTAAATTGTAGGATATAATCAAATGACACTTTCGTCTTTGTAGTTTTAATTTTTTAGAATTATATTTCGGGTCTTTATAGTTTTTAATTTGCATAAATTATATTTCTGATCACCATAATTTTAAGTTTTTGGAATTACACTTTTGGTCAATATACTTTTTAATTTGCAAGAAGTAAATAAGAATTTTTTTTTTGCTCCCTATAGTTTTAATTTCAGGAATTACATTTTCGGTCCCGAGCTTTTAGTTTGTTTGAATTACATTTCTAGTCATATAATTTTAACTTTCTAAAATTGTACTTTTGGTTTTGCTAGGTTTTTAATTTGGAAGAAATGAGTGACTTGCACTTTCGGTACCTATATTTTGCAATTTTTTAGGTCCAACTTTTGATACTTTTTACAAGAAAACTTAATTAGTATCCTTTTATGTTCCTTTGATTTCTATAATTACTTAATTTGCTTTAATATATAAGTATGTTATCTTTCTTAAATTACACAAATGATATTGCATACCAATCTTTTATATTATTTTATTCAGTAAAAAATATAAGATTAATAAACTCATGACAACATACACGAACCATCACCACTAGTTACTAGCTAGTTCCTAGTTTAGTTAATTCAATGTACAATTTCACAAAGCTTTATGTAAAAATCTTGAAATCATATGCAACATCTATCCTATTTCACACTTAATCATTCAAATATGGTGTCAGGTCACTAATCGGGTGTGAGCAAACCTTCGATTTCAAGGCGGTTACAATTTTCCTTCTTAAAAAGACCATGTTCTCGAAATCTCACACAAATTTCGGAATTAGATTTGAGTGGATCTTTAATTATCCAAAACTCGAATATTCCTCACTAAAATAGTTAACTAAAAATCATCTCATCATTAAATTATTCCCATTAAAACGTGCAAAGGATAGGTCAATGTACCTAAAGTTTCCTTACCAATAAAATGAATTTTCAAGTTAAGTCCCTTAGGCTGGAGGGAGTGGTTAGCATGTTCAGCATGTGCTAAACTATGACACGTCAGCATTCAGCAAGTTTAGCACATGCTGACCAAAAATAGTGGTAGTGGTCAGCACATGCTGAACTTCATGTTAAACTATTTTATTAAATTATTTTTTTAAATTATTTATATATTATTAAAACCAAATATAAAATAAAAAAGTACCATCTCATTAAAATTAAAATGCATTACATTAAAATTAAAAACATAAATTAAAACTTAAAACAAACAAATTTAAACTACAAACTACTCATCGAAGTGATATCTCAATTGCCTCGCTGCATCCTTCTTCATTTCCATTGCGATTTGGTACTCGAACCCCGTGTTCCCTGATATGTCTTCTTGTAGGATTTTCCGTAGCTGCATAGTCTGTTTGAGCTTCAAGTTAGCTTGCTTGATCAATTGAGCTTCCTTGAACGTGTCAACATTGCCGGTCAAAGCCACTATATCTTCATGCACACTACTATTTGTGCTAGTGCTAGTGGCTTGACTTTTTCCTCTTGTCTTTCTCTTTGCTTCATCACGTCCCATGGGACGTGGCAGATCATTATTGAGGTTGAATTCGGAGGAAGGGGATTGTGTGGATTCGGAGGCTTTGTGCCTCTTTGATAAGTGGACAACAAATTGGTCAAAGGACTCTAGCTCTCTCCACTTCTCGTAGTCTTTGACCGCACGCCAAAAGACCTCTTGGTTAAAGTGAGTACCATATTGGGCATGGTACAAGAGCCTCGCTTGAGCCATAACATCGTCACCATTGGCTCCACTTTGTCTTTGTCTCTCAACTTCGGCATGGCACCCTTGGAATTCCATTGTACTTTTGTTGCAAGTGCGCCACTTTGAATAAAGTGAATTGGGATTGCGGTAGCTGGAACCCATTCGTCGACACCAACTATTCCACACCTTCACTTTAAAGACGTTTGTAGTTTGGTTGGTTCCTGTCTCGGCTTCTTGCGAACAATCCACCCAAGCTTCGCCCAAAGCTCGGACCTCATCATCATGCCAGTTGATCCTAGGGGCTTTGCCTTTGTTAGTTGGCCCGGTGTCTTCTTCTTCTTCTTCTTCTTCATCTTGTTCGGGTTCTTCTTCTTCATCGTCTGAGTTGTCTTGTTCTAGGCGGCGGGGTGCATTTCTTAAAAATTGGGAGTTGGGAGTGAATTGGGAAAGTGATTCTAGCGGTGGAGACATTTGTGTTGGAGATGGTTGTGGTGAAGAAGCTTGTTGTAACCAATTGTTGACATATTGGTGTTGCATACCCCAATATTGACCATATCCCATCGAAGGGTCAACCAGTTGAGGTACATAACATCCGGCCGGAGGGGTTGCAATTGAAGTAGGGGCGGATTTCTTTTTGCTAGCTTTGGATGTTTTGGATGATTTGGATGATTTGGTGTTTTTGTTTTGGCTTGAAGACATGTTGATTGAACTTTGAGAGAGATTTTGGAAGAAGAGAGGGGATGATTGTGTGAATAAAAGAGTAGAAGGGTTGTGTTTATATAGGGGAAGATGTAACGGCTAGTTTTTTTTTATAAAAATTTTTGAATTTTATAAAGGTTTTTGTAAAGGTTTTAAAAGATTTTGGTTTGGAAAATGGAAAATGGGAATGTAGCCGTTGGAATTGGATTTGGCGAGCTCGTCTAATCTTCAGCGAAGGAGAGGTCGGCGAGCCGTTTAGCGAACCCGGTGGTGTGGTTAGCGAGGGTCGGCGAGGGGTTTGGCGAGTAGTTCAGCGAACCCACTCCCCCCAGCCTTACCTTATTCATCAAAACCTCGGTGGAGCCAACACACAAATTAAGTAATTATAGAACTGGCTAAACCAAAAATTGTAGTCAACTAAATTTTTACTCCTCACAATTGAGAATTTATCATTCAGCCGACTTTGTCCAACAACACACATATCTATAAATTGCTTGGAGGTTTTCTAATGCTTTGTTAAAAATTCAAGATTAAGCAAATCTCCTAATACTATGGGGAGACTATAGGGGTAGGATGTCTTCGTCTCCTCACTAAGGCTATACGGAGTGGGGGGTTTTGTTGTTGGCGGCATCCGAGCCGGCGGGTGTTGCCGGTGGCAAACACCGCCCCGTGACCGCGGCATCCTTCAAACAGCAAGGCACAGCGGCAAGCTGTTGCTGCTTTCTCTCTCATCTCTTTCTCTCTTTTCCCTGTCTTTCAGCTCTATCTCTTTCTCTTCTCCCTTGCCGCCAACAACCTCCGGCACCACTCCGTTGTGCTTCTTTTCCGGCGATGAGAGGGGTTTTGGAGGGGTGTTTGCTGACGTGGAGGTGGGTGCCTCCGACACCACACCGTATAGCCTAAAATGTTCATACATCATCGCTACATTTCTAGCACACCATCAAGAAAATATCAACCAATTAAAATCACCGAAATATATTATGTTTTGATTAATTTTACTACAAAAATATATAGAATGAAATTGTAATTTTCTAAATAAAAATTTCATTAAAAATAAATATTACCAAACCTAAAATAAAAGTTACATCACTAAAACCTAAAAATAGTAATTACATTAATAAACTTAAAAATAAAAATTACAAAACCTAAACATAAAAATTACATTAAAAAAACTTTCACTTTAACGTTTTTATTATTTTACGAATTTCTTTCTTGATCACGAGTACCGTTTCGAGGTCATCCGGTTCTAGATCGGCCGTCAGCATCCTCAAAATGTTCATGTCATGGACGAGATCTTGTTTGCGAGCCTACTCCAGTTTGATCAAAACTTTTTTTTTGTAATTGGATATGCTCGTCAATTTCGCTTTAAGAAATACACCTCCTTCGTCTTCGGATGCTTTTTTAGCGGACGACAACGCCACTCGCTTTCTTTTATCTCTACCTTGTGGTTGTCGAAGGGGTTGTTCTGTTCGGTTTCTTCGAAGTGATAATTGAGGTTGAATTCCGGTATACACATTTATCCATGTTTCGATGGAAATGATCCAAAATTCATTCCCATAAAGTTTCACCGGTTTGGTTGGTACCGGTCAAAGCGTCTTGAGAGATTGCGAGCAAAGCACGTGCCAACGCGGCTTCTTTGTCTTCGTTCCAAAGTCTAGGACCTCTGTGTTTCGTTGTTGTCTTTTTGATCCCCTTTTTTAAGCCTTTGCGTTGCGCCTCCGGTTGAGTGTCCGACGCCGATTCCGGTAGTGTTTCGGGTGACAATTGTTGAAATTGTTGTTGTGACGTTTGAGGATGAGGTTGAAATTGTGGTTGGTAGACGTTAGGTTGGAATGGAAAATAATGTTGGTAAGGAAAATGTTGTTGGTAATTTTTTTGTTGAAATGGTTGTTGGAATAAAATTTAATGTGAGATTGGTGATCATTGTGACAAATTCATAAACGAACCTGTCGGTGAATCAAGTGACGAAAATTGTCGCGGAATGTTTGGGTTCGAGTTAGATGGTCGTGTGTTCGGATTTTGCTCCATTTTTTTGAAAAGTTGGAAGAGATTTTTTTTAGAGAGTGGTCTGAGTGTAGTTAAATTGGTTAATTTAGGTGGTATATATATAAATGTAAATTTGTATATTTAAAAATTTTAAATTTTTTTATGTATTCCAACGGTCCACACTGTTCCAAAGTTCACATCCCAACGGTCCACTAGTTGTTGCTCGCCGTCGTCTCGTCCACGACACGCCACGATGATGTGGTCCACACCCAGAGACGGTGTTCCACGTCGTGGCTTGATGCCACATCACCCCATACCACTCCCGTTGCTGCCACACCGCCTAGTCTTACAACACAACTTCGTGAATCCATAACATCATCTATCATAAATAAACTCTATTCTTAATTTAAAACGAATATTATTACTAGACAAAGTCTTCACTTTAATGTTCCACATTTTATTTTCGCCCTGATGTGGTCACATCTCGACTCGGCGTCATTATTCTCCACAAGCTAAGCATCTATATACACATGGAGAAATTTGAGTTGTCATGATCCTACCAACCACTGGATAAAATAGAAATGATAATGTGGTTATTATCGGTTGGATTTGCTAACAATTAGGAAATCCATTAAAATAAGGATCTTTTGAAAAAATCGGGACGCATTCATAACTAGTTTTGTGATCTTCTTTTGAGTCTATTCTTCCATTTCTATTTTGAGTCTATACTATCTTTGGACGCATTCATAACTAGTTTTTCATGTCTATTATCCATATCATCCCACTCCCAAATTCAACTCTAATTTCTAGTTACTAGAATAAATAGCTATATGGTCTATTAAATTATAACAATTCACAAATAGTATACACATAAAACCCCTTGAAGCCTAGTGTCAATCTAAACTTGTTTTAGACTCGGTATCATATTTCTAATTTCAGACCTAGTCAAGAGCAGTAGAATGTAAGTCTTAAACTTAGAACTTTAGTCCTATGCCATTTTCTATGGATCGACTTTATTCCTACTTACGAGTCAAATTACCTCCAAACTCGTTGCTTACAAGTTTAATTCTAAGTATGCAAACATACTTAGTTCTTAAACGAAAGCTCTTATACCAACCTGTAACATTTTTGACCCGCTTTTGACCAACCACCTCTTTAGGACGTATCATTTATTTACAAATAACAAGATGAAAAATAATAAGAAAGCAACCCCAGTACAACACAACATAGAATCTTGATACAAATCTCGTGGACGTTACTAAATACAACACAATTTAGTCTATATTGTCAGTTAGACATAACATAAAACGAACATATACTCAACAAAGGACTAGTTCTCGAAACTGCTAGCAATATCTATCTATCCGTAGGGCCTTCTAGTTAAGTCTCTACTTATAGACACATCTACCCCAATGATTACTTCTATTAGTTCTATGTGATTCTATGCGATTCAGACGACTTGCAACTTAACTATGTAGGCCAAAATAAAAAGAGAGGACATAAAGTCTGATGACCTCGTGATATTTATAACCAAAACAAAGAGAAAAAATCTATGTTATAAAAGTAAAAAATAACATAAATACATATAAGATTCAAACGAAGCGATCGAATTCAAAATATGGAACATAAATAAAAGACGAGAAAATGGTAGAAATATATTTTGCATATTAAATAAATCTCAAAAATGTTAAATCATATATGAAAACCACTCTATACCATCTCCAATAATACAATATAGAATATGATAACTATATTTTTCAACCAACAATTTGTGAAAACGGTTTTAAACCTTAAGCAACACAGAATATACTAACTATATGTGTCAATCAACAATTTGTGAAAATGGTTTAAAACCTTTAAACTTTATATGTAAGCCATGATAAACATGGAAAAACCATTTAAGTGCACACACTTAAATACATCCACCTTTTGTGTGAAAACTATTAATTAAACTTGAACACTAAAATGGTTGAAAAATAAATTATAATTTATGCTCAAAATCGTTTACCTTATGCAGCAAACAAACATCCCCAATATATGATAAGCAATTAGTTTTAATCGGCTACTCAATTGATAGTAAAACAAACGGAAAATACTTACATGCCTCATAAATCAATCCTGTATACCTTTTATCGTTCTTCCTTACATCCCATGAACATGAAAAGGCTCTAAGGAAGGGTTGGTGGTTCTAGAATATTGAGCTAAACGCAATCCCACTACCTTCTATCCGTAGCGGAGAGCTTTCTTGTGAGATACTTTATGTTGGGATCGAGTGTGGCAACAAGAGAGACGTGTTTGTAAAAATTTAGCCATATATTTTGCAGATGATATCTAAATTCACAGGTCATCTGCAAGACTGCAACAATAATCAAAACCACCCTATTTTTGATAATTTTCGCAGATCGTTTGAGAATTTCACAAATACCATCTACGAAAATAGTGGATCTCAAAACTAGATGGAAGTAGTTCTTAAAAATTCTTGACAAAGAAAACTTCAACAAATTGTTTTATGTGAATTGTCACAGATAAAACTTAAACTTTTACATATGACATCTGAAAATAAAAATTAGATTTATTCTATCGTATCAAGTTTTGGGACCCATAATTTCTGAAAATAACTTGAGAGCATTATACGTAAAACGAATGAAGAGGCCACAGAAGCTCCAAAACGTCCATGTTGGAAGTGTATTTGTCGCTAGTGTTGGGATTAAGGACCCCGACAGATGCTATCTCTACACGATTTAATCACGACAACCAAGAGCAACAAGAAGAAACAAACAACCAAACGAAGACCAAACGGATTCAAGTGGTTCACTCGAATCTAGACCGATCGATCTACGCACACTATAGGAACTAGAGAGTATTCTATTGATCTGAATGATTAATCAATCTATACAATTATTTAAAACACACACTCTCAATTTGGCATACACTCTTGACATTCTCATTGTTACAAAACTGGAGATCGTATTCATACCGGGCAAGGAGATCTTAGAAAATAATGGCAAATCTTCTAGCACCATGCTTTCTGCACTATGTCAGCTGATAGGACAGGTCATGGCCATGCAGGACAGAAGACCTTTCTACTATTGAACGCTGCTTTAAGTCAGACCTGGGAACTAGTGCCCAGGATACACCTCTCTTGAAGTAGCTTGTCGAGAGCACCACCTTCTTTCGCTCCTCATGCCCCAATCGAAGCCATGGCACCTGATCTAGACCAGAGCGAGGCTTGCCTTGATCCTGCTGATCTACAAGTCTTTGGTTCCATCTGAGTTGCTGATCAACTAAAGTAGATGACAATATTGGGCTGAATGCCCCATACTCATGATGTTACTTTAAATTTGTCGATCTGCATTAGTTCATCTAAAGGAGGCGAAGAATCTTCTTCAAACGATGATCCGACCGAAGCGCAACCATCAATCACATTAGCTGGCTTTCCTCGGTTCCTTGTTGCGTTGATCAACTGATCTTCTACGGCTACAAGCACTTCCTAGGTTCGGATTAGACTCCACATACTTAACAGCCAGGTGATGTCAAGCTATCGATTGTGGATCTTCGTACCAGGATAATAGGAGGAAACAACACCCTTAATGAATGAAGGTAAATGAGGCTCTCACACTGTAAACGAATAGGAGGAGAAAACCAGCCACCCTGAAATGCAGCAGCCGACAAGAATATGGGGAATGATTTGTACACCGTAACAATAGGAGGAGGGCCAGCATGCCATAATGCAACACCCTATGTGACTGGTGGACGGAGGAGGTAGAATACAAACTTCGACTGAAGTCCTCACACCAAACAAATGTAGAGGCCCTGGGGCTTATAGCCGATGATGGTGAGAGAATCCAACATGTCTAGTCTAATGCGCCTTTTATTAGCCCCGTGTTTTATCCAAATGTAGGTCGATATATGAATGGCGTCAAAAATTTTGGAAGGTGATATGCTAACTTCTCTGAAGTTTCTCAAGTTACGAGCTTTCCATATTGCCCAAATAGCAATAAGAGTGATAGCGTATATCAATTTCACTTCAATCACAGAACCGTGACCATTTTGACTATACATCATTAAATGATTCATATAATTGGTGAAAAATTGAAATGGCCAGTCCAAGCCTTAATTTTATTCCATATTTCAAGTATGATGAGACAATAAAGAAAAATGTGGAGACTGTGTTCAACCGCAAATTTACAGCCAAGGCAAGTGATCGAGATGTTTGTTAACCCGCGCCTTGCTAAGGCGAAAACGGTAGGAATTTTATCCAAACGAGCCCTCTGCGCGAAGGTGTTAACTTTGATGAGGATCCAATTATTCCATGGAAATGGTTCATTGGAGGAGTTGCAGAAGCTGGCGTCGGTGATTTTTCGAAGGCTGGGCGAAGGCTTTGCAGTTCCAGAACTTGATGGGATGAAAAATTCTCTTCCAATATTAGTTCCATAGATATAGGTCCAGATTATCCGAGATTGTTTGATTGACCTGACAAGATTTTCCTTTCTCAATGGAAAAAGAGAAGGGATTTCGGAGGGAAGAGGGAGTTTCCAATCTAGAAGTCAGTCCAGAATTTTGTGTTTGCACCATCAAAGATGTTGTGATAATATTACCTCAAATTTAAATGCTAAAATTGGTGTTAAATTAGACCTCAGAAAAAATTTATATTTCTTTACATCAAAATGTAAACATTATGAAGTTGGATCAGAGATGATTTTAAGGAATCATTATTAAAAAGTCTTAAATTTTCCAGACATTTTAATTGTGTGATCGATGTGTTAAAAAAGATTTGTATTTTTGTTTATATCCTTATAAGCACTCGTAATTACATCTATATCATTGTAAAATTGAAAATTATGTATATATTCTTCTAAACTCTAAAAACTTAGATATATTCTCAAAAGATTAATTTGTAAATAATTAATCTTTTGAAAAAAATTAATTTTTTTTGAATTGATCTTTTATTAATAAAGACGTAATTAACTTGTAATGACAAGATTGCCTTTATTCCAAATAACCCAAATGTTCTTTGATACATATAGCAGAGACCATCAATAACTTATAAATCCAAAAAAATTATTGACAACCACAATAACCCTTCTAAAACGATCGACTGCAGCTTTTGCAAATCAATTGTAGAAAATCACATACAAATTGTTCTCAATCGTATCGCATATGAAATTTTTCACAACCACAAATAATACGTGATCAGTTGGTTAAACCGTGAATAAATCATAGTCGAATATGGAAGGATTGCATAATGGTATATTAGTAAATTGAGTATAATCTAATTTAACAACAATTTTTCTATTTTAAAAAAAAATTATATATCATTAAATTAATCTTTAAGGTATATATGTGAGTTTCTAGGATTTATAAAAATTGATACATAATTTTCAATTTTCCAAAGATATAAAGATAATTAAAAATGTTTCTCTATTATTTTTATTAAGTTTTATACGTTAAAAGGTTTGCATTCTATTTGGTATTTGTTTGGGGACATGGTATTTTAACTTTTATTTCCCCCTGCGTTAGGTGCCCAAGCGCAATAGTGTGAGGAAGGTAATTATTTTGGTGCTTTCAAATCTAGCAGGGGGAGGGTTATAAATAGCAGCCCGTACACAGTTACTATGCAAAGAAGCTCCATTAGTTACCTACCACTGTCCATTGATACAGAATGGCGCAGCCTAATGTTCTGAAATTCGAAACGGAGGAACACGTCGCTGTCGCTCTTGCCAAGTATACCGCCGATTTGTCCGCTAAATTCATCGCCGCCAATGGTTCTTTCTCCGTTGTACTCTCCGGCGGTACTTTAATCGATACTATGAGGTAACTATAAAACGTAATACTGAATTCTACTACCTCATTTAGAAACTGGTGATTGATGTTGATTAATCGTGTATCATGTCCCTTTCGAGTAATTTGAGCTAATTTTCCTCAGGAAATTAGTGGAGCCTCCATACGTTACTTCCATAGATTGGTCGAAATGGTTGATATTTTACCTTGACGAACGTGTTGTTCCTCTCGATCATCCTGATTGCAATCACAAGCTTGCGTATGACGGATTTCTCAATAAGGTAATTTTAATTTTTACTGTAGTTCTTAGGGTTTTGAGGCGAATAAGAGGTTTATGATTCCTTTCCGTTTTCCTTCCGAATTGAAATCATTTGACTCCAATTCCATCACTTAGAGTTGGAATCGAAGCAATTTTAAACCATAAAAGCCTCGTTTCCGATCCCAAACATCGACTTACATGTCAATTTGTTTCTATTCATTTTATGTGAGCTGATTCTGTTTGAATTCTAAGAACGATGCATGACAGAATCTGAATTCCAATCTATGAATTTTCAACAACTTCCAGTCATCTATGATTTCCTTCTTGTGTTAGGTGCCAATACCCGAATCTAACATCTATCCAATCAAGGAAAAATTATCACCGCAAGAAGCAGCAGATGAATATGAACAGCGGCTTAAACATTTGGTAGCAAACAAAACCCTAAGAACATCATCAATCACAGGGTTTCCTAAATTCGATCTGATGTTAGTCGGAATGGGTCCAGAGGGTCACGTTGCATCACTCTTCTGCTGGCATTTTCAACGCTTTGAGAAGGAAAAATGGGTGACTTTCATCACGGATTCACCCAAACCACCACCTGAAAGGATCACTTTCACCTTCCCGTTGATCAATTCAGCATCGGAGATTGCAATGGTGGTGACCGGAGAAGATGCAGCTGATGCAGTGAAGGTGGCGTTGGGCCCACATGCTTCTTATGGTTATCCGTTACCTGTACAGAAGGTTTCACCCGAAGGAGGGCTCACATGGTTCTTGGATAAGGAGGCTACCTCACAACTCAGATAAACTGTTACTGATAATGTTACTGTTAATGATTCTGATACCGATACTACTGATATCTTTCTATTAATAAGACATGATGTATCATGGAACAAAAGAGTTGATCAAATGCCATAACTTTTGGTTTTGTATGATTTAAGTTGTGAAGGGTTTAGAGATTTGTAATATAAATAACAGTTTTTGAGGTTATTGTGTGAAATAAATAAACCAAACTCGAATCGACAGTGATTAACCTGAATATATAGAGAAAATGCTATTTCAACTAATTTTGTTTTAACTCAACCAAACTTAGAAAAAAAAAAAACTAATTTCTTTTGTTTTTTATATATAATTTATCATTCATTAACTATACAATCCAAATCAATTTTCTATTTAATAAATATAATTGATGATTATTTTTTATTCGGTTATTGTCTTTTGATTGGTTTCTGGTATTTTGTGAGGGTTGATTATTTTCGATGATTGAAAATTGATCAAGCTTTAAGAAAAACCTGAGATTCTATAGCATTGATCTTGATAGAAATTTTCCTTTAAGAGAAGTTTCCTCTTAAACGAACAAGATCATCGATCATTGGGAAACACAAATCAAGATTAAACTAATGTTTTGTTTGGAGCATATCAGATAATTCTCTTGACTTTAATGTGTTTTACTTTTCTAGTAATGAGTTTAATACTTTTTAGTATATTTTTGGAGGCTTAGAGCATCACCAATTTAGGTCATCTTGGTTTTGATCATTTTTGAATTCTAAAGCCTTAGTTTGTTTTTTTTGTTTTTTTTGGAATTTCTTTTAGTATTTAATTATGTCCACAGACAGGAAGATATTTGACTCTTAGACTGTTTATTTTTTAACAAACCATAGATGCCAAAACTCTGATCTCTTCTCCAAAAAGCCATGCACCAACGTCTGCGAGCGGAAAAACATTTTTCGCATATGTTTTCTAAACAAACATGGACAAATTGCTTACATTTGAATAATTTAATATTACTTAAACTTTTTCTCACAACGATTTTTTTTTTTGAGACCGCAATATGGGATAGCAAACAATAAAAATATTTCAAGATAGCGTAGGTTAATGTATCAACAAAAGAGAAATTTTTTGTAAGTAAGCGTTGTTTAATTTCATATCTCAAAAATATTGTAATTTAGTTGTTTATCACGTGACATAATATCTAGCTTTTTTTAACACAAACATATAGCAATTGTTTGAAAATGGTGTGCGATAAAACTATAATTATTAAAAAAAAGCCTTTTAAATTTTAAATAAAATCAGTTTATTTAAATTTTAATTTAATTTAACAAATTGTAAACTTTAAAAAACACACAATCTTTTTCTTGCAGGCAACAAACATTTGGTCTACAAGTTTTTCTGCAGATGTGGTCCGCGGATTGCAGACTTTTACCTCTTCAAACAAACAATACCTATGTCTTATTTAAGTCTTGATCGATGAACATATATGCAACAATTACAAGACATCAAGAAAACTATTATATACCATAATACCTAAGGTTATGTGTTTTGTTATTATCAAAATAAAATATCAATATGAAGTGGGATGAGAAATCACATGCACCAACGTAGGTGATGTCATGACCATGATGGTATATAAATAGATATTTATCAAGCACGCACTACCTGGTGACCTGATCAATGTGAAAAAAGGTGGCTAACTGATGGTTCCATGTGTGAGGTTTTCTTTGAGACCTTTTGAAGAACTTCTTTGTTGACAAACCATGAGTTGATGTTTACAAAATGTTTCAACAAGGTCGTAATAAGAAATGATTTTTATAGGCTGACTTGTCGGATTGGCGACAATCTAGTGACCATGAGTGTAAGGACCATGTATATGGTGATTTGTTTGGTTACTGAGTTGAAGACATCGTCACAATCTGTAACAATTTGCGTTTTTCTTTTGATAAGTAACAAAGACTTATATCATTATAAAGAGTGTTACTTTATGTGTACAATTATAACATACTGACATCACTACTTGTTTTTCCCTTATTCTATTTATGTTGCATGTAACATCCTCAATTTTGAATATTTAGAATGTCATGATAATGAAATATAATGCTTTTAACGTTAATAAGTTAGTATGGAAAGATGAAATTTTGTAAAACTTTAAAGATAGAGTCGAGTCACCATGTATGTGTGTTAAAGGCTTAAATAGTCAAATTTTAGTAGGAAGAATGCTTAAATATATCTTATATATAGTTGTTAAATGAAAACATACATGTCTAGGACTAGGAAAAGTAATGGAGAAAAAGTGAGAAAATAAGTGAAATATAAAGCCTTTGCAAGATGATATATGCGCTACTTTAGAACTATGGAAATTAGATTTAAAAGCATAATAAATGTTATCTAATGGGTTTTAATATTTAGATGTGACAACAAAGAATATAATGCAAAACAATAGGTAATCCTTAGAGAAAAATGAAGGGGTTATGCTATTTTGAAAATGCTATGTTGCTTCATTATAAAATCCATAGTGTGCAAATTTAGAAGGAAGTTAGCAAAAAGAATCAACTTTAATCGTAGTTCGTATGAAAAACTTATGATGGTTCAAAATTTGGAAAAAATGTAAAATACAGCTAAAAGGAATGCGAGAAAATGGATACGTGTTGAAAAAGCAGTACCACTTTGGGGCTTTCAGCATAGACACTCTTCCCTTTAATATAGATCGAGTTGTACCTACCCATTTTTGCGCATGGTGAGTTTTCGGGTCAAAATAAAGGGAATGTAGATATGGGATTTCGACTTTCATTAACCACCGTATTTAACCCCTCTTTTGGCTCATTTTTTATCATTTCACCCCAAACATCTCTAAAACACTTTTGTGTGTGTGTGTGTGTGTGTGTGTGTTTGTGTGTCTGTTCTTTGTGTTTTAGTGTTTTAAAGCTTATTGGATGATTTCATGAACCTTAATTTTTATGTGTTAGTTGCATGATTAAATTATTTGGGAAAACATGTTATTAATTGTGAAATTATTTGGGAAAACATGCTATCAATTGTAAATAACATGTATTAAGCAAATTTCAAGCATAAGCATTATGGATTTGAATCTAGAACATGGAATTTGAATTATTGTGGTTCATTAGCAAGGGTATTGATGATAATTACTTACATTACTCATGGATATTAGGAATTGATTGGTATTATATGTTATAATTTATTCAATGATTGTTAGAATGGTTAAAAGAAACCACATAAGCAATTTATTTATAAATGGGAATCATATCTTTAGGTAACGATACTGCTAAGTTATTAATCAAGCAAATGTGGATATCAGAAATGCTAAAAGACATAATTAGACAACATAAAGAACATTGGAGGATGACAATAAAATATTAGATTGGTTAGGTGAAACCATGAAAAATTTCTATGTGCGTAGAACATATATATAATGATTAGTTAACCTTTCCAATGCTAGAAATGAGAACGAGTCTCACAATGTTCAGATGCGATGCATGGAGCCTTGATGATGCGACACGTAGGTTGCGCAAACTAGACGTATTTTAAAGCCCCGCATCAATTTTTTGGGTCATTTCTCACAATCACACTTTAGAAACTCGAGAATGGATGAACCCCTGAGTACTTGACAAGGTGGATTTCAAGGGTTAAGCCCTAGTTACATGATCTTGAAGGTAATCTCTACTTCCTTTTGGTTTTTAGATGAGATGTGTTGGGGGTTTACAAACCCTAAGTAGTAATCGATGATATTGGTAGTATATCTATGAAATGATGTAGAACACATGTTTTGCAATGGTTAATTCCATGATTGAATTTGAAATAAGTTTTGATCATAAACCCTATATTTGGTATATGATGATAGAGATGTAATTGGACCTTATCAATAGATGATTTGTTAAGAAATGTCTAGTTGATCGTATCCATAGGATGGTTGTGGAGAAATTTATCATTTTAATAAAAGTTATCCACATGTCATATGGTTTTGACAACTTCTAAGGCAAGAGAAGAAGCATGTTGACTAGCGTGGATCAGTGACTTCTTCAGCATTAAGGTGAGTACATGCTACCATACTATATTGAATACATGTCATTATTAATATAATTGTGTTGATGTATTGCATATTGAAATGCTTGATGGCTCTAGAATGATAGAATATTATAATGTAGCTTTTATGCTGAATAATATTGTCTCGATGTCGGAACCTGTATCTTTTAGGTTAATAGTAGACGAGAATTGTGCATCGTTAGTTTGGGTAGAAAGTAGGTATAACCCTACATTCCTTGTGATAAAGGGGCACAAGCTGTCCATGAATCCATGACAAGGGTCGACCTTGTTGGATTTAACTTGTGACTAGTATATGGTAGTGATATAACATTAGGAGGGAAGAGAATGGCAAGTGACATTAAGCTAAAGTTAGAACCTACATCCTAGGTTGATATCTACTAAGATCTGTGTATAGATGAGTCAATTCTGAGAGTGTAAGTAGGTAAATTTCCCTCGTGGGGATAAGGCGACAAGCATTTACATCCATGATAAGAAATTTCCTTGGTGGATTGAAACAAAAAACCCAATGAAGACCATCGACGATGAGGTCTGACTTTAGCTGATGACACTGTTGTTGAGTATCCCTTACGGGAAAGGGGCACATGATGCCCATGGATTCACGATGTGGAACTGCCTTAATGGATAGAGATTGTGATTCCCTTTACGAGATGCATGATGAGGAACTGCATCAATGAATTGAGAAAACATATTTGAAATCATGAGGAGGAATTGCCTCAATGGATAGAGATTGTGATTCCCCTCCATGAGTTCCATGATGAGGAACTTCCTCAGTAGATTGGGGACATATAAATGAAACCACGATGATGAACTGCCTCAATGGAAAGGGGGTATGACTCCCGGTAAATATCATTGGGGTGAAGGGCTGGCCTTACCCGATGGCAAATGTTCTAGTTCGTGACCTGGGAACAACGAATTCATGTGCTTGATACTTGGTAAGGAAATGAAGAATCGTATGTGTATGGAGAACGTATTATCCATATTTGTAATACATTGACTATTGGTAGATTAGGAACACATGCTTCCCATAAATATAAATTTTGATGTGTGGTTGATGTAGGGAACCTTCTTCTCATAATTGTATAATGATGATGATATTTTATGTAGTCATCATAATTCTGTCTAACCTTTCTTTTGTGTGAATTTTTTGTAACATGTATCTAGGTACAATATATTAGGTGTAGCGGAAGTAAGGATTGGACTAAAAGACCTTCAAGGGACATTGTACTTGAAGGGTTTCCTGTCATGACTCTCGTATATCTGTTGTAACACTCGATTGTACACCAAACTATGTATATGTAATAAAAAAATATGGGACATTATTATCGAATTTCTATGTATTTGAATGACATATGATTTGGGTTATTTCAGTGAGTACCAACTCCATGAATGGTTTTTCTTGGGCCATAATATATTTTTTATTTTCGTAATCCCTTAATTACAGCCATTATTTCATTTTCTTTTCTTTAACCCATATTACATCACTATCATCCCTTGTTATGCAACATTATGATCACTTTTTCGCTTATATCAATCGCTTTTTCAAGCCTACTATAGAAGCTCATTAAATTTTTTCTTAATCAAATATTTTAGCCTAAAACCATAAAAAAAACTTACTCCTATGCGTAATTGTTTTTTCCAATAGCAATATGCCATCCTTAATTTTTTTTTCCTACCCCATACTACAAGTCTAATTACTACATGGATACAGTCAAATACTGAAAGGTTTTCCGCAACCATGAACTAAAACCCTAAGTTCACATGCAACCTAGAATCGATCTATGTTTTCTTACTTAGAACATGTAACTAATTCCTAAAGGCCAAACAAAATTAACTAGAAGAATAAAACAGAAAAACTAACCTTTAGTTTTAATCTTGAAGCTTAGCAGCACAAATGTCCTACCTCAAATGAGATCACACCCAGGGAGCCAGAGGAGAATCACGAAAATTCCAGAGAGAATAATAGAATGAGCCGCTGATAATGAGGTCTAAGGGTCCCTATTTATAGGGAAACAATAAACCCTAGCCGTCATCCATTTTACGGATTATTCGTACGCGCGCCGCAGCCTATACATTGGCGCGCCACGCGTCGCAATTCAACTATTGAATTTGTACGACTTTAATCCCTGACTTCCTGATTAATCTAATTAATGCCACGGAAATTAATCCAATTAATTCCTGATTAATTATTAATCAATCAATATAGTTTTTAATTAATATATTATCACTTTAATATATTAACAAACCATATCTTTTATTTCTATTGATTTATTAATCCTGTAATAAACCAGCCTTTCTCTCTACCGAACTTTCAACCAAACCTCCAGCTATGAGGGCAACCCAAATGGACTTTGCTTCTATTAATTAGGTAAATACAAATTATAAGTCATGGCTTAGACACCTAATCCAACAGTCTCCCACTTGGATAAGTCTATGACTATAATTACCAATTTAACCTCTAATTAATCAGCAAACTGTAGCTTCCTAGAAACTGCTGCCGAACTCTGACTTAGTCAGTTCTGTCCATAGATAAGTGATCAGATGATCCTCCGTCCAACAATATATTTTCAGACATGACATGGATTGAGATCAATATCTGTCTGATACACTGTTTCCCAATTTCCGATTTTGCTTATGACTATTAGACTTTTAATTGAACGAATCAATTCAGTCCTGGCTGGCCAGCGCTTCAGTCAACTTCAAAATCATCGAGTGGCCAACAGATATCTGTTTCCCGTCAGGGTCAAGGGACGAATAAGCTTTGACTCATATGCTTATATCTTTTACCAGACAAATCACTCACAACAGCACGTTTTATTAGATCGAGTTACCGATGCGTTTTCGTACTATCAATGAGCAACCGCCTTGCAAATTATAACTCATATCTCTCCACTTTAAGACCATAAGATATTATCGTCTCAACATTTCTCATGATATAATCCATGAAGCAATCCATTGAGCACGGGTTTATCCAATACTCAAATCTCCATTTCCAAGTACTCATGAACGTTGCAGCAATCTTATTGGTATGTCTAACTCCTTAGACAATCTACAAACCAATTCATGACAGACTTCCTTCATACTTACTCCCTAAAAGTATGAGTGACTGTGGATATTTGAATAATCCAATTATTCAGGAAGTAAACATGCAAAAGCGAAATTTTCACTCTTTCTATGTATCCAAGTGTCTAACACTTATACACTTTATTGCAGACAATCCAATCGGATACTCTTCCGATGATATCTCAAGTTGTCATTTTGTCATTCTCTCTCACAACTCCGTTCCGGTGATATGTACCGTGACTGCCCATGGTTCTCGGGTCTTTAGTCTACATGACTACACCCTAAGACAATTTCGAGGTGTCATGATGTGCCGATGAACCACACGCGCTTCATCTGAAACCAACTAAATTCTTTAACCATGAAGTCCTACAGCACCACGTTCTGGTGTAAACAATTATCGATTTGAAAACCCTTTCAAATCAATCACCCTAATCATTTCCCAATGATTTCTCACGTCTGTTCAAATAATCCATTTAGTATTCTCAGCCAGGCAATATCCTGAATCCAACTCACAATGCTCTAAGCATTAAGTCATCAGGATATGTTCATAACACTTCTGATTTGTCCAAGAGGCTCGAGGAACCTGATGTAATCTCATTCCAAGCCCTTTCGGAATCCTAAGATTACCAATAATCCTTGTGTCATGATTTCTGGAAACCATTTCCTTTCGGAGACTCTTTCTTATGCATCTTGAATCCCATCAAGATCATATTCTCAAAGGATAAGTCTATACTGTCAGTCTCATCTATCTAATAGATGTCTGTGAACTATGTGAGTATGTTGCACCTTCTTTGTTTCTTTCATGCCAATTCATTACACTTTGCAATGACAGGAAACTCCTTTCCTGGGGTTATGCATCTTGAATCTCATCAAGATCATATTGGTAGAATTCTGATCTATCTAATAGATATTTACAACCACCTGAGTATGTTGTATCTCTCAAAGTCTTTCATAACGAACCGTTTCTTAACACCAAGTCATTACACTTTGTAATGATAAGAGACGTTTTCTAGAACAATTATGTAACCCACATACAATGATAGAAGATAACAATGATACTACCACTGGCTTTGACACCGTTATATGACTCTTTCGGACTATTCACAAAATCCAGAACTTATGGCACATTTTGCGAAACCGAAATCCAAACCTTTCCGACATATTAAAGGAAATCTTTCAGGCTATTCACAAAATCCAAACCTTTTGGCCTATTTTGAGAATCTGAATATCCTTTCTTGCGAGATGCCCATGGGACAAATCCCGGGGCCATGTACCTTTTGTAATGGAATGCTCTATGTGAGTCCCTATTAGTGTGCCGGTAAACCACACACGCTCCACTAGCGACTCACACTATGCCTCGCAGAATTCTCTCGGATTACATCTTCTATTGAGAGTGCTTCTCTCAAAATCAATTGCTTGACTCCAAGTGATGACTCATTCAACCATATGTTTTGTAAGTACATTTCTATGTTCCCTTCATTGATGATTCAATTACTCCCACTGGTTCCTAGACCAGTTGTAAAGATCAATCAAACTGTCACATAGACTGTGTCTCGCGGTAAGGTTCTCTTATTTGGTAGCAACCGGGCTCACCAATGCTTCCAGCAGTCGGATTACTTATCCGTAACATCTTTAGTGTTTTACCACTACTCAGTATATCACCCAGATCATAACTCCTTATGACGGTGACAATAACTACTGGTCAAGCGAAGAGAGGGTATGTCAGGTTTAACATGAATCTAATTCCTGGTCAAGGCCCAGTGATTACTAAAGGTTCTTTCACTTGGCTAATCCCTGAACTCATTCAGTATTATTCTTACTCCCACTGTTTCCTTAGAACTTGAGCTCTTTCTAAAAGGACTCTTCTTTCAAAGGATAACCGGAATGGCCAATGATAACGACATTGCTGATCAGTTTCAGGCTTGTCATGAGATTCGGACGAATGCTACATGACCCTGGACTTTCTATGTATTAGTGGGACGACCCTTGCTTTACATTTCAGACAGTGTCGACATAACCTACTTAGTCTAAGATATGGTCGGAATATGGTTTCTGCTGTCTGACTGGTTGAATATTTAATTCATTGAAATACTAATTGGAAATGTATCTTATACATCGAGGATCAAAACTATTTCGATCAATGCTCCATCATCTTCCCTAAGACACATTATAACCATTAGTGTTCTTGGAAGAGGATAAACTTTGAAACATTTCCTCAGTCTATGTAGTCATTCAGGTTCTGTTGATCTTAAACTTCCTTTGAAATCCTTGAACACTTCAAGGTTCCCATCAATCGCTTATTCTGATAAGCGAAGCCATATTTGTCAAACTATTTGGCAAATATTTTGAAGCATAACTAATCGTGTTCTGTTCGAAGATTCGAGCAATACACAGTAACTTATGCGTCTGTCGCTCAAAATCTTAATACCTTTACATCTCCATGTAAATTTATGACTTTGTTAATATTGTTCAAGACATGCAATCATCACCTGACTCCAAGTCAACTGATTCCAAAATCCTATCTTGCCACAATTAATTTTATTAAGCACTCAATTCATCATGTGACTCTAAGTCAAATGATTCCAAAGTCCTGTCCAACTGGACCTTTGGTTGAAGTGATTCTCATAAAATTCACTTTAACAATCATAAAGAACACAATTTATAAGTCCAATCCCATTGGATGTATCAATATTCAAGTTATTACCATTTATGCCATTAACACATTCACACAACATTTCGAGGATAATTAAAATAATCAAAAGAAAATCAACATTTTATTAAAACACAAAAATCCTCGAACAATGTACTATATGAAAACAATGTCGTTTGCATCTAATAATCTAATAACAAGATTGTAATATCTAACTAAACTTCAAAACTGCATGAGCTGGAGATCCAATCCAAAAGTGCTCCTATGCGTCAAAGTCCTGTACCCTACTGATTCCCTGCATACAAACCAAACGTGACTATCACATTATGTATCAAGGAATTATGGATCAGGAGTTTCGAAGTTTTTAGATAAACCTGAGTTTCGAAAGATTTTACCTTGGAGCATTTTCCAATCTTTCCGTGACTGTATCCGATCATATGGATTCCCAGTTTAAGACATCTCAGAACATGTCCAGACGATCTGGAACGTTTCTTGATTCGTCTCTTCACTGGACTCAATCCAGAAGTAGTCGAACTAGTGGAGCAATGCCTGTCCATGAGTGACTCGTATAGGGTCAACAGAGAACTCATTTCCATAAAAGTCTTTTTCCGGTCTTCCTTTCTATACGTCTGAATGAACAGATCGTACCTATTAGTCAGCGAATCAAGTAGGATCTTAACACTCATTTCCTGACTAATTGGATGACCAAGTTTGTACAATTCGCCTATGTATCTCTCAATCTTGAGAACATGCGAATCGATGCTACTTCCTTCTTTTAGCTTGCACTCTGCAAGTCTTTTGAAGATCCTAGCTCGTTCCTCTTCAACCGGTTCTTGGAACTTTTCCTCAACCAATTGTATTAACTCATACGGCCCTAGGGATCCAAAATCCCTGCAGAACTCGGGGTCAATTGTCCATAGCATGAGGTCACGAACTTCCTCGGATTCATAAAATAATAGGTCATGCTCATCATAAAGACCTTTTGTGATGACATGTTTTGGTGGAACTGGGATCGGATACTCAATGAGGTGTAGCTTGCCAGCAATAACAAGAACCATTCTCCAATTGCGGAAGCCATTCCACATAGTTATGGCCAGTCAGCCTTTCCATATTTAGCAGGCGCTTTCTGATGCCCTCAGAAATGGGTGAAGGAGGAGGAGGATGAGAATAGACACTCGATTCAGACATCTATAAAAGGAAACAAAATTTATTAGTTTAATTAATCCTTTTAAATAATTACCTAAATATATATTATTTAACAAGGCTAGGATCCAAAATACCCCAATTATGCTGTGAAGAGGGATGCCGTAGTCACAACATAGTGGTCATTAAGGTAGATAACTATTATCAATTTCAGTCTAATGAAATTCCTAGATCTGTGAGACTCATTGAACTGTTCAATGGCATGTTTAATCTCAGATATGCCCCACCGTTTGTGACTGGGATGCCGAGGATCACAAACCGGGTGTGAATAACCATGCAAATTTGCTTGGTACTCTCGGGGTCAATTACCATCTCAAATTGATGTGCCGGTAACCCACACACGCTCCATCAACAATGATAACACCCGAGAAACCCATTGCCACTCTTTATGAACCCCTATTGGTGTGCCGGTAACCCATACACGCTCCACCAACGTTTCATAAAGTGCAATGTGCAATTTCATGGATTAGCATCAAATTCACATTTTTCCTAAAGTAACTAGATTGGGATTTTTGTAAAGTGTTCTAGTACTTTGATCATTATACTTTTAATGATGAAGCGGTCCTATCAAACCCGTTCGGCTAACGATCCTCCACTGATCAGGCGAGCGGTGGGTGAGAGTGAACACCCATTAGACCGCCGTTTTATAGGCAGTATCCTTATACCCACTTTATAGATCAGCTTCGTGAATGAGGCCTACTATTGATTTGACTAACCAATTTATCTTATACATATAGTATTAACCTTTAATAATATATATAAGAGAAAATGACTAAAATAGCCTAATCCCATAAGGGTTTTCCTCAAAGCAGCCAAAATTTAGGGGTATTCCCCGAAATAGCCAACGAAAACGCAGCCAAGGGAGGCCAGCTGCGTTTTGCTCTCCTCCCCTACGTTTTCCTCCTCCTTTTTCCTCCCCTGCGTTTTGCTCTCATCCTCTGCGTTTTCCTCCATTTTCTTCTTGAGGATCTTGGTGGTTTATGGGTTTAGTTGTAATTTTTGACCAACTTTGAACACTCGTCATTTGTTCATACGAACTCGGATTGAGTTGAAGTTTTTTTTCGGAAAAAAAAACCACCATTTAGCAGCTACCGGGCATCAGCTGGGTTTTGCTCAGAGGAAAACGCAGCTAAGGGCCTTTTCTGCGTTTTCCTCTAAGCAAAACGCAACTGATGGCCCTTAGCTGCGTTTTCCTCTGGGCAAAACGCAGAGCATTGCGCAGCTAAGGCCCTTAGCTGCGTTTTCCTCTATGCCATCTACGTTTTGCTCTTTACCAGCTGCGTTTTCCTCTATAACATTCATAAACCTAGTTTTTTGTGCATCGAAAGCTTGTACGTTGAGCATAATATTTTGTACATTCACTAATCTATCACCTAAAACGATATGTAATACATAAAAACAACATGAAATTTGAGACGTACCTGTTTCCATGAGGAGAAATCTTGCGAAGCCATTTCAGAGTGTTTCTCGTTTACGGATCAAAAAATTTTGTCGTTTTTTTCCCCGGTTTTATATACCTGGGCTGAGGGGTGGGTAGCCAACGAAAATGCAGCCCGCTAGGACAAAAACGCAGCCGCTAGGACGAAAACGCAGCCCATGAGTGGCCCAAATGGGCAAAACGCAGCCCAGGTGACGAAAACGCAGCCCGTGAGGCTTGCCTGCGTTTTCGTTGGCTATTTCGGGGAATACCCCTAATTTTTGGCTGTTTTGAGGAAAACCCTTATGGGATTAGGTTATTTTAGTCATTTTCTCTATATATAAGATGTATTTTAAACCTTTTAAAATATTCCTGGTTTATCTTTTAATTTCCTGAAATTTAATTATTAAATTTCAAATTAAATTAAACCTTTAAATTTGATTTAATTCATCTTTTAATTAAACTATTAATTAAATTAATTAAATTAATTAAATTTAGATATTTTAAACCTTTTAAAATATTTAGGATTTATCCGTTAATTTTCGAAATTTAACCATTAAATTAAAATTAAATTAAATCCTTTGAATTATCTTTTAATTAAACAATTAATTAAATTAATTCAAATGTAGATAGGTTTTTCCAATTTAATCAAATCAATTTAAACCTATCTTAAACCCCTAATTATCGAAATTCAAAAAATGGGTTTGAGGTTATCCAATTAATTAAACAATTAAAGTTACCAAAAATAGAAAACCTTCCAAAACCCTAATGCTAATTTTCGAAAATTTCCAGGGGAAGGGATAGGGTTTCTAAAAAACCAAACCCTAAATCGATTAGGGCCCAAAAAGGATTTATAAACTTTAAACCCTAATTTTAGGAAAACTATTACAACAATTCAATAAGAAAACAACCAAATGCTCTGATACCACTGAAAGGTTTTCCGCAACCATGAACTAAACCCTAAGTTCACATGCAACCTAGAATAGATCTATGTTTTCTTACTTAGAACATGTAACTAATTCCTAAAGGCCAAACAAAATTAACTAGAAGAATAAAACAAAAAAACTAACATTTAGTTTTAATCTTGAAGCTAAGCAGCACAAATGTCCTGCCTCAAATGAGATCACACCCAGGGAGCCAGAGGAGAATCACGAAAATTCCAGAGAGAATAATAGAATGAGCCGCTGTTAATGAGGTCTAGGGGTCCCTATTTATAGGGAAACAATAAACCATAGCCGTCAGCCATTTTCCGGATTATTCGTACGCGCGCGGCAGCGTATACATTGGCGCGCCGCGCGCCGCAATTCAACTATTAAATTTGTATGACTTTAATCCCTGACTTCATGATTAATCTAATTAATGCCACAGAAATTAATTCAATTAATTCCTGATTAATTATTAATCAATCAATATAGTTTCTAATTAATATATTATCATTTTAATATATTAACAAACCATATCTTTTATTTCTATTGATTTATTAATCCCATAATAAACCAACATTTCTCTCTACCGAACTTTCTACCAAACCTCCAGCTATGAGGGCAACCCAAATGGACTTTGCTTCTATTAATTAGGTAAATACAAATTATAAGTGATGACTTAGACACGTAATCCAACAAATACGACCTTCCATTTTTGGATAGTGGTACTAGATTTTCATTTTGGTAAGTGTAGATGAGAGACTTTTTGGCTAAATATGACATTGATGATGTGATGGTTTCTTTTGGAGGAGAGAGATGTTTGGAATGATCTACAATCCATAGGATTTCATTATGCATTGAACTATTTTGGAATGTTATTGTTATTTATGTTGTCGAGCTTTAAGGGCTTTCAGGTTTAGGAGTGTTGGGATCCTAATCAACGTTCATTAAATACATTTAGTTTCAAGATCTTCTGACTCATTCAAGCATTATGATACCGTAAGATACATTGACGTATAGGACAATGTAAGATATTTTATCCGTTAGGAAAGCTTTGGTCACAATATGTTAACGCCACACATAATTTAGTTTGAAGTTTTTAGTTCATTAATATATCATCTCTAATTTGGATAAATCTTTATTTGGTCAAGGTATTAATTCTAGTTCGGACGTGCATTTTGGAGCATGCAATATGCTATGGTAGGAAGAACATTTTGGCATGAGCGATTTGACATCATTGCATTCTTGATGCATTTTTAATACTTTAAATTTATTTTTAAGATACTTGCATTAGTTTGAGTGTTCATATTCATTGATATTTAAGTGGTTTGATCTATCATCATATTTTTTTCTATATATGTTGTTCAAGAGAGTTTAGTCCTTAGATACTTTTGACGCAACTTATTTTTTGGATTCCTATTAAAAGTTGAAGGCTTATTTGTTGATGGGGTTTTCATTTTGGGCACAGTCTCAAGGTGGAGTTTGTTAATAATGCTCCTAAACCCTATTTATGCATGAAAGTGATTTCTTGAGATATAAAGAGTTGTATTTATGTTATGTCGTTTCCTTATACACAACTTTTATTTCCAACTATATTACATGTTTTTACTTCCATGTTTATTTCGAAATTACCATATATTATGTGGTTATTAGATAATTATCAAGACTTCTTATTAGTTGGGAAGCTTTCGTTTTCTCTCCCATTCCCATTGACATTTTTTCTATACCAATGTCTTTCACTCTATTCTCAATTATTGAGGTTTTAATAAGATTGTTGTTTCGGGGTTTTCCTGATTTTTTTTTTCAAATTTATATATTGATGTTCCCTAATAGTTGTTGAGTGTTGATCTTTTTATAACAACACACTACAAGAATCGAAGGCGATGACAAATGTCGTCCCTATAGACCTTAAAGTCGTCCCTATAGACCCTTGCAACGAAATATCGTCGCTATAGCCTTCATCCCTACAGCTTCGTCGCTATAGACCAAAAATGTCGTTCCTATAGCCTTCGTCTCTATAGCTTGGCTATAGACATTTCGTGCCTATAGAGTCGTTTTAAAAAAGTTTCAATTTCAAAATAATGGCCTGTAGGGACGACAAGTTGTCGCAATAACTAGAGCTATAGAAACGACATGTCGTTTCTATAGCTCTAGCTATTGCGACGACTTGTCGTCACTACAGGCCATCAGAAAAAAGTCGCGTACTCTTTTGGGACAACATGTCGTCTCTATAGCTCTAGCTATAGAGACTAAATGTGGTCCCTATAGACCCTGTATAGGTTTTTTTTTTTCACAAAATGTCAAATATTATATATATTAACAATACAATTCAGCAAAATATAAAATATGAATACTAAAACATTTAAAACAACGTACCAATAACACATAATTATATAACTTACCAAAACACATAACGTTAATATATAAAATAGCATCCAAATATTATACAAAAGTTGTTCATCACATTGTTTTAATCACTTTCGCTTCCGGTTTCATCTTCATTTTCGGCGCCACCTCCTTCACTATCACTTGTTTGTCTCCTTTCATCATTGCATTGGTTGTTTGGAGATTGAACTTGTATAGATTGTAGTTGTGTTTCATCAACTTGAAATTGAAACGGTTGGAACGGTTGTTGAGTGTTATTTTGGGTAAAAATTGATTGGGTGTGCTGATTAAATTATTGACTTAATTGTTGAGTCAACAGCTGAGTCAATTGTTAGGTAAACTGTTGGGTAAATTGTTGAGTCATTTGGTTGAAGTTTTGGGTTAATGTTGATGGTGGATTAGGTGTCTAAGCCCATAACTGTAATTGGTATATACTTGAATTGATAGTAGCAAAGTCCTTTTGGGTTGCCCTCAGTGGTCCAACTAGTATTAAGGTTAATAGAGAGAAAGAAATAAATAGTTTATTAATTTTGTATATGATAATAAATTAATTAGAAACTAATTTGGAATTAATTGGAAAGTGCAGGGGCCTGGAGTGTAATTGTTCAATAGTTGAACAATAGAAACTTCCAGTCGAAGTAACACGTGCGCCGCGGGCAAGGAGTGTCGCGACGCGCGCGTAGCATACAGCCAAAAAGGGTTTGTAGATTAAAGGTTTTATCTTGTTTGAATTCAAATAAGGTTTATCCCTTATCCGTTTGAAGCTATAAATACACGTCCCCTGGTACTTTATTCGGTGCCCCATTCCGGTAGACAGTTCTCTGTAATTTCTTTTCTCTCTCAAGCAGAATCTATAATCATTCTCTAAGATTTTATAGCGAGTTTTTCTTAATAAGACAATTAAGATATTAACCTTTTCTTGGACTTTTGGGTATGAACCATTAGAGGCACGACATTTGTAGTGCTTGCTTTTGAGAGATCAACAAGACAAGGAATAATTGTTATTTTCTATAATAACAATAAGGTATGTAATCCTGAAACTCTGTTTAGTAATTTTGATTATACATAGGGTTTCCTTTAGAGGTTCTTATTTATATGTTTGATAGAGAAAACATAGATCCTTCAGGTTGCATGTGAACTTAAGAGTTTAAGTTTATTTGTTTGCATATTATCCATCAGTTGAAGCGTCTGGTGCGTGGTAAGCTGGGATATTCTTGACTTTTCTACCAACTCCCCGTGTATGGCCACGCTTTTCTCCAAGCGCACGTTTAAGGCATTTAACCTCATCAACCTTTGACTCATCACCATC